>JANIJH010000225.1:31057517-31073597 GCA_024520975.1 Erythroxylum areolatum | reverse complement strand
AATTAAAGATAAATTAAAAGGAGTTTTAATTTATCTAATTCTAATTATGAATTAGAATTAGAATTTATAATCATTGCCAACATATTTGGAAACCTAATAGGTCTCACATATAGAATGGGTTGGAGATAGCAAAGTTTATTGAATCAAGTTGGACTTGATTATAAAGTTTGAGAAATTTTATGATTAAAGATGAGATTTTTAATAAATAAGGATCAATATAAGATATTGAATCTTATTCAGGCATAGTTGGCATTTAATTAGAATTATTTGTAATTTTAATTAAAGTTTAATTGAAATTAATATCTAATTTCAATTAAATTACTAAAACATCCAAAGCTTATTATAAATAGGCTTGACCTTTATGGAGCTAGCACTTCATGCTTAACCCTCTCTATAAGAGTTACAGAGTTCTCTCAACTCATTTTGTAGATACCGTTAGAGGCGGGACACTTGTGTGGCTACGGTGGTTAAGATAGATCAGTTTCAGAAACGGTTTGAGGGATGCATTAAGATAAAGATTAAGTTTCGGAATAAGGTACGAATTAAATTTTCGCTTTATTATGATTCGTGTTAATTATTTTATAGAATTAAATAGATCTTGTTTTTGGAGAAATCAAAAGTCACGAAAAAATTTCGTGGTTATTCCACTGCGGTCCGATCAGATCCTGACCCAGTTTCCCAACATTTATATATGTCCTAAATTCATTCTTGACTTTATATTCAACCTTTAATTATGTACTCTATCCAACAAATTTAATTATGTCCTAAATTCGATTTTTATTGTGTTGTGAAAGTGTAGAGGTGACTTATATATGTCTGATGGAGCTTTGATTAAAAGAAGTTAACAGAATAAAGATTTAGATGTTTGGGGTGGGGCCATCTCAATACCTGTGTATATGTCACATGTTATAGTCCTTTTTTAATTTTTTGAATACATTTTAGTTAGTTATATATGAAATTTTATGGTCTAAATTTGCATTAATACAGAAATGGTTATTGCTAGCCAAAGATGATTGTATTCTGACTATTGAACTTGGACTTATTCCATTTCATGGTATTGTATGATAAAATTTGTTGGAAACACGTGTTAGGGGAGGAAGCTTGCATGGTTTGTCTATGAGATTACCAAAATGATCATGAAACTAAATCATTAAAGAATGATAGGCTCGACTATTCGTAATTTATTTTTACCAAAACATGCTCTTGAACTCAGTAATATATTGCCCAATAGTATGCTCACACTCAATTCTTGTTAAAATCTGATGTTATTTTTTTATTCAACACAAAATCACTACATGGTGATTTTAAGACATCTTTCCTATTGCGAGCTCCAGCTTTCTTATTGTTCATGTGATACTAATCTTTAACCATTATTCTTTTGATTGTTTGTGAATAATGACATGCTTCTTATATTAACATAATTTATACATGTATTTTTTTACCACTAAATACACAAGCATATGATATTTCGGCATTGCTTCTTATATTAACATAATTTATATTGCCATTAAACATGTGTTTTGTTTGTTTTTAATAATGATATGCTCAATTGCTATGATATGCTTAATTGCTCATTTTGATTGTTTATAACCTCAAATATTTATATGTCGATTATTTCTAACCTCAAGTATTTATATGTTTTTTATTTCAGATGGATGCGCATATTCCTTTGGTTGAGAGTTCTAATCCAGTACCATAGATAGAAGTGGAAACTTCTATTTAGGAACCAATTTAGGATAGAGATTCAACTAGAACTTAACTTAAAAGTGAAGTTTGGGATTACTTTAACAAAATTGTATCGACGGATGGGATTCAAAAAATAGAATGCAGGTATTGTCGTAAGTTGTATTCGAGTGCTTTGAAAGGTGGAACGTCTCATTTAAAGAGACATATTGATTTATGTACTAGAAGGAAGATGGTTTTAGAATTTGTGACCCCTAACCTGATGAAAGGGAAGAATGAGGTGAGTCTAACAACTTTTGATAACAACATATCACAATTTTTGATGGCTAAAATGATTATTATAGATGAACATTCATTGTCTGTGGTTGAAAGTAAAAGTTTTAGGATGTTCTGTTATTCACTGCAGCTGACTTTCAAGTTTCCTTGTCGGAATACAGTGAAGAAGGAGATATTGAAAATCTACGAGGATAAGAAGAGGGATACAATAAGAACATTGTTGAGTTTTGAACTACAAATTGCCATGACAATGGACGTGTGTATAGTCGATAACCAAAAGAATGGTTATATGGCGGTGACAACACAATATGTTGATAATGATTGGAAGTTACAATATACTTTTGAGGTAATTTATACTCTTTAATATTGTTATCATTTACTTTTTCATTATGTTATGAATTTATGATTGATTTTGGTAATATTTGCATATGATAGGTTCATTTTTGTGTCGACACCACATACAAGTGAGAAATTGACAATCGTGTTGAGAGAATGTTTAATGGATTTTAACATCGACAACAAAATATCCACCATCACAGTCGACAATTGTAGCACAAATAATGCTATGATGAAAAAGTTGAAGAGTAAGATGCGGATTGAGAGCTTATTGGTTGGAAGTAGGTTATTTCATATACATTGTTTTGCCCATATTCTTAACTTGATTGTGAAGGATGGATTGGAGATGATAAGGGAAGCAATAGATTGTATTCAGAATAGTGTTCTGTATTGGAGGGCAACACCAAAAAGAGTTGAAGATTATAAAGAAGCTGCATAAATTTTATGTAATTCGAGTTCAAAGAAGTTGGCTTTGGATTGTCCGACTAGATGGAACTTAACCTTGAAGATGATGGAGTCTCAATCCTATATGCTGAGGTGTTTATGAGAATGAGGGATAGGAATTCTCAGGTGTTTATGAGAATGAGGGATAGGAATTCTCAGTATACCTGCATGCCAACAAAAAATTAATGGGATTTGGCTAAAGAACTTTGCATGAAGTTGGAATTATTCTATGATGCTACTGAATTGTTCGTGGGAACAAAATATCTAACTTCGTTATATTGCTTTAACACACTGTCAAACATAAAGCATGCTTTATGATAATGGATGTTTGAATCTAATGAGATTATTCGAACTATGGAAAAGCAGATGATGGATAAGTTGAATTCTTATTGGTATAAGATTGGAGATATTGTTGCAGTGTTAAATGTGTTGGACCTGAGATACAAGATGGACGGGGTTGAATATATTTATGGTGCATTATATGGTGATCGAGCATAAGAGTATGTAGATATCATTAAATAATTATGGTATCAATTATTTAATGATTATCAACTCAGATTGGAGAAAACTCATACTGTAGATCTTCGTAGTGTAGGCGGTTCGGTTTCAAGTTCGATTTCATCTTCTAACCAAAGATTTACACATTCTCTTAAAAGTTTTTTAAAAGAGAAAAGAGCACGGATTTCTTATAATATGGCGGAGTTAGATAAATATTTAACTGAACGTTGTGTGCCCAAAACTGAAGGTAAGTAGTTTGATACATTGTCATGGTGGAAGCAGTCTGGAAATGCTTTTCTAATCATACAAATGATCGCACGAGACTTATTGGTTATTCCAACATCCACCGTTGCTTTAGAGTTTGCCTTTAGTACTAATGGTTGGGTTATTTCTCCTCACCATGCTCGTCTTCATCCTGATATTGTGGAAGCCCTTATGTATGCCCAACATTGATTAAATAATGAAGATATTGATGGTTAATTCTTTTCTTCTTAATATATCTATTTTATCTATTTTTTTATATTAGCTTACCTAATATTGAGTTTTTAATTTTTGTTAATATAGTCACAGGTATTAATGCAGAGGAGCTGAATATTAATCAGCCAATTGCACGTTATTTTGATCAAATATATGAAGATGAAGGTATATTTATTGTTTATTAAATATTACCATGTTCTAAATATTCTTTTAATTTTAATATTACATTACTAAATAAAATGTTTGTACATACAGATGATTTGATCCAAACTGTTAACGATCCTAGCAACAAGTACAACAATTAGTTGCTCTTTCACCTCAGTCACCAGTATCTAGTGTCCAAGCTTCGTCTGTCCATCATGATGTCATCATATTATCTTAATTTTTGTAAATTATATCATTTATTGTAAAATGATTTAGATAATCATTTGTGAATGGTAATGATTGGTATAGTTAAATAGTTAATGAATTTGGTTTTACCATTTCTCCTTTCTAATAATTAATAAATGAATTAAGTAAATTTGAAATTTGTAATTAATTGAATTGAAATTCTTAACTATAATTAACTTAGTGAATTTTCCTACAAATTCTTAATCAATTGAATTAAAATTCCTAATTAATTATTTATTTATATATTCATATGTTTAACCAAATTCAAATTAAGTAATTCAACTTTACCACTTTTAAATTTGTAGTTTTGTAACATTTACATTATAATTAATTATTATAATAAAAATTACAAAATTGAAATTAAATTCACTTGTTTGTAAGGAATAATTCTAACAATATTATCATAGCTACATATTATAATGATTATGGTAATCTCTTTAAATATAATAGCTATATCAATATTTTTTTTATAACTCAATTACTTTTATATTCTTTTGAAATCGATATATTATATTAAAAAATAACTTAAGAATTCAAACATATATGTATATGTTTATAAATTATTAAATAAACAAAATAATTTATAAAAATGTATCAAATTATCAAAAGTATTTATGAAATGTATTCTAGTTTTAATAGAATAATAGTTATTTTCAATGTAAGAGCTATATAAATATATGTTTTTATAACTCAATTAGTCAATTATTTTTATATTCTTTTGAAATTGAAATATTAGGATTAACACTAATTTTAGAATTCAAACCTATATGTATATGTTTATAAAAACATATACACATATGTTTATAACATATTTATTATATATAGTTAATTATAAAAACGTATCAAATTATCAACACTATTTATAAAATGCATTGTAGTTTTAATAAAATAATAGTTATATCAATATCTGCTTTTAAAATTCAACAATTACTTTTATATTCTTTTTATATTCTTTTGTCATTGATATATTAGTAGTGCAAAAGTAATTGATTCATTTTAAGACTTAATATAAATACATATATGCATAACAAAGTGAATTAGTGATTGATTCATTTTAAGATTTATATAAATACATATATGCGTAATGTATGCATTGTGTAAATATGAAATATACAATTATAAAAGTTTAAAATCGTTAAGAGTAATTATGATATTAATTTATTTTAATATGGGTAATAATAATATAAATTTTATAATGATTATTTAATAATAGATATAATATAAAAGGACAATATTATTACAATAATTTAAACTTTGTACTCTTTTATATGCGAATGCGGATATAAAAAATTTTTATATTTTCTTTTGTTGTGGAGATACAATAATATTTATAAAAGTAAAAAATCATTAAATCAACAATAACTAAAAGTTACGTGCATAAATAGTATTTAAATTATATATTTTACAACAACAACATCAATTAACTTTTTTACATTTATATTATAATTAAATGTTATTATAAAATTATAAAATTGAAATTAAATTCATTTGTAAGGAGAGAATAATTATAACAATATTATTGTAACTACATATTTTTAATAAATATGATAATTTTAAAATAAATATATATTAAAATGTTGTTAAAAATTTTAAAATTATTAAAATTTTCAAGTTGGGCCTCAGGCTGCCCATGGCTGGCTGTCTTCTTCTTTGGTTGGGTCGGACCAGGCCACAGGCAGTCCGAACCTATTCCGGCCCATTGCCATTCTTAATAATGATGGAATGCATTTGTACCTTGGAACTGTTTGTTATGGTCATGTTTTTATGTTTGATGGTTTTATTGTACTAAATGTTGTGACTACTACTAATAATATTAGTTATACATTAGTGACATCATCTAGTACTTCCAACAATTATGCAATCTTGTGGCAAAGTAAACTAGTTCATGTTGATCAAAATCGAATAAGTCGATTGGCTAAAGAGCGACTATTAGGTATTCTAAGGCAAAAAGATTTACTTATGTGTGAATATTGTCTAGCTAGGAAAATGGTTATAAAACCTTTTAGATGAAACATGAGCTTTATACCCATTGCAATTAGTTCATTTTAACATCTGTGGTCCAATGAATATAAAGGCAAGATGTGAATTTGTGTATTTCTATAAATTAGGACCTTTAAGTTGATTCATCAAGTATATTAATTTTAGTTGAGAAACAATTAGAAAGGAAGATAAAAGCATTTTGAACTAATCAAGGACTGTATTTGTCTGATAAGCTCAAAATGCTATATAATGAAAAAGGAATAGATAGACAGTTGACTATTCCTAGAACCCCACAATAAACAATGTAGCAAAAAGACATAATAAAACCTTACTAAAAATGATTAGGTCCATAATGACATAAGCAAATTTACCAATCACCTATCAGGGTGATGCATTGCTAACAACCACTTATATACTTAATTGAGTGCCTACAAAATTAGTTAGAAGTACTTCGTATGAGTTGTAGATGGGTAGAAAACCTAACATGACAACTCTTAGACCTTTGGAATGTGTTGTCTATATTTATGATCTCTCTCATAAATATAAGAAATTAAGCCTAAAAAAAAGAAAAACATCTTTATCAAATACTCATAATACTTGAAAGATCTATTTCTGTATGAAACTTTTGATCAACATAATTCTGTAACAAGTTTCCACTACTCCTAAATTGCATACCTCTTTTGCGAACTCTTCTTTAACACTACTTCCCATCAATAAACCACCCCCATCATCCTCTCATCTAATGGTTGCTTGCATTGGGGGCTACACTTAAAAACTAAAAACGTTTCCTGATCACGATACTTACAACACCACTATTGCATCCTCCCCTAATATTAACCCTACTTCTTTTACTCATGTAAGCAAATTTCCTTGTTGTAGCAAATGATTCTTGATGAGTTCAAAGCTCTCCATTATAATAATACTTGGTCCTTTGTCCCTCCTCCTCCAAATACAAATATTGTCAGCTATAAGTGGGTATTTGAAACTAAACTCAATCTTGATGTCTTTTTAGATTGCTACAAAGCTCTCCTAGTTCCAAAGGTTTTCACCAATCTTCCGGTCTTCATTGTATAGACAGTTTCAATGTAATTGTCAAAGTAACCACCATTGCCTCATTCTTACACTTACCTTAGCTAAAAATTGGTTTATTCGTCAAATTAATGTTAATAATGCTTTTTTAGATAGAAACTTACAAGAACTTGTTTTTATGCATCAACCAATAGGCTTTATTAATTCTTATTATCCTCATTATGTGTGTTGTCTTCATAAAGTACTTTACGGTCTCAAACAGGATACTAAAGGTTGATTTCACAAATTAAGTCATAAACTTGCTAATCTTAGATTTATTTCATCTAAAATAGACACTTCTCTATTTATGTGGTTGATATCTTAGTGACAAGCTCTTCATATAAATGCATTCAAACAATGCTTTATAAACTTCATTCTACCTTTACCATCAAAGATCTATGCACCCTTCACTACTTCTTTAATTTGTCCTTATAAACATGAGCTTGTAGGGGTTGTTAACAGAAACTCATCTTCCTAATAACCTTATATTTCCATTGTAATTACTTTAGCTAGGATTATTAGCTTATCATTTTTTGTATCTTCTAAGATATGATAAGATACAATCTTATTAATATCATCACTAGTCCAAATATGTATAAATACTGGTGCATACTTTCATGTTAATACATACAACATCGTCACAAAATTACATAGTTACATTGACATTCAAATACTTTTTTGCATTCTTTATTCTTTCAATAAATTGACGATACTAACATCTTATGGCCATGTGGTCAGGGATGACATTGTTCACCTGTTTATAATTCACAAAATGTCGTCCCCTTGTTGAATATTGTCACCTTATCAATAAATGAATCACTATAATTTGTACTAGCTCCATTATTGAAGTTCCATTTAAACTAGAGATGGAAGCCTCCTCCGTAATTGCTAGGCAATATCAAAGTGCTTTCTCTAAATACGAGAATAAAAGTAAGTTGTGCAAACACTCTTTCATGCAACTTATATTCTATATTAAGTTAATCTCATTTTTGCTTAAATAATTGTGAGCTGGTAAATGATTATCTTTTTTTCATTATAATAAATACAAATTTTGTACATACATTATGTGAAAATAAAAGGGACAACTAATTAAAAAGCATTTTGTTCATTTAACAATTATAGATTTAATTTTATTGAATAACAATTGCCAAAATTTAGTTGAAATGAATTATTAATATGTTATTTTATATTAATGTTAAGTGAATGAAGTGATATACTATCTGTATAACTTTATGGTACATTGAAAAAAATATTCACTCTAAGAGGGAGAATGTTTGAAGTCGCCAGCCTTCCTAAAATAAGGGTATGATGCTTCATAAAAAATTATACGAATAAAATTTGTAATTTGTGACACCAAAAAGGAAAGGGTGAAAGATAAGGAAACAGATTTTCTATTCCCATTAACTTGTTCCTGCTCTATACTATCTCATTTATATATTTATGTAAGACTACAAAAAATCATATAAATAAGATGATATAAATTAGAGCAGGAATATCTTAACCGAAATACAAGGTGTACCTGCGGATTATAAAGTGATGGTTTCACTTTACTAAAATTATAAAGGAAGGGAAGGGAAGGCCCAAAATAGTGGGTTTGTTAGGGGTCAGTCAAAGTCAAAAGAGAAAAAGGATCCCCGAAATTTCCAAAATGGAAAACCAAATATAACTCAAAAAGGAACGCCAACTCAGCACCTAAAACTAAAGAACTTAAAAACATGCTCATGCTCATGCCGTTCAATAACTCCATACTTTGCCTTATAACTAAAATCTTTCTTCTGTTTCTTCTTTTGTTTTCCTCGAAACACAAATTCATAACCAGTCACGTCTTCCGTCTCCAGATCTACCTCTTTTTTTTTTTTTTTCCCCCTTTTCTTCTATTCTTCTGTGAGGACATTCCCAATCCCTTTTTCTCTATTGATTCTCACAGCCAATTTGTTTTCTGGGCTTTTTTTCATTTTTTTTTTCTAATCTCCACATTGGAGAGGTGCGTTTACTTTTTTTGGATTGATCTTTCTTTTATCATGTCCATTTTTAAAATGAAATTTGTTATTTTGTTGATGATCTCCTACTTCGACGTTTTTATTCATGGCTTTCTGGGTTCTCGATTTTATGACAAAATCTATGACCGTATTGATTCATTGATGAATGTTTGATTTCTGAAACTTTTAGAACCAGTTTGGAGATCGAGTGGACAGAAGAAACGAGATTGGATATTGAAAGAGGTTTTTATTTGAGGAATAATTTGGTTGCAAGGTTATCTGGGAGAGGACATGTGAACAATGGTATCAACAGCTTGGATGAAAATTGTTCCTCCCTGTTGGAGGCCTACTGTTAATGGTGAAAATTCTAGTAGAGGTGGAGATAATGGTGGTAGGGCTGATGGTTTGTTATGGTACAAAGATTCAGGATATCATGTTAATGGGGAATTCTCAATGGCTGTAATTCAAGCCAACAATGTACTTGAAGATTATAGCCAACTTGAATCAGGGCCGATGAGCTCACTTGAATCAGGTCCTCAAGGAACATTTGTAGGAGTCTACGATGGGCATGGGGGTCCTGAAGCTGCCCGGTTTGTTACTGAGCACCTCTTTAATAATATCAAGAGTATGTTTATCTTTCCTTAATTGTTGAGTTTTATTGACTTATCGAACAACATCAATGGATTCATCTATAATGTGATCTCTTACTTGTTTAGGTTGCCTAACATATTTATATTTCTTCTCTTAATGATTGTATCAAGTCTAATTTTTTTCATTTTCTCTGTGCTAATTTAGGTTTCAAGGGTCATATCGCTGATGCATGTGTTTACTGACTTGACAGCTATTAATGGTGCAGAATTCACGTCAGAGAATCATGGAATGTCTGCAGATGTTGTGACTAAAGCGTTTTTGGCAACAGAAGAGGAGTTTCTTTCTCTAGTCAAAAGGCAGTGGCTGAATAAGCCACAAATTGCTTCTGTTGGTGCATGTTGCTTGGTTGGCATAGTATGTCGTGGATTTCTATATATTGCAAATGCTGGAGATTCTCGAGTGGTGCTAGGAAGATTGCAGAGGACTGTTAAGGAGGTCAAGGCTGTGCAGTTATCATATGAGCACAACGCATGCATGGAATCTGTGAGAGAGGAGCTGCATTCATTGCATCCCAATGATCCACAGATTGTGGTTTTAAAGCACAAGGTGTGGCGTGTGAAGGGTCTGATTCAGGTGACTTTTCAGATTTCATCATGCATGTCTTTGTGGATATCCTTTTCCAAATTGTTTGTTGACTGTTTAAGTCCTATTGGGTTGTCTTTACTTAAAAATCAATTGCAATATGCCATGGGGAGTATTATAAGCCCCGATAATCTCTTTTAGGTCATGACCTTAAGATTTTACTGATTTATGGTAGTTTGCAAGTGCTTAGTGATTTCTTCTTGATAAAGTATATTGAAATTAGTTGCAGAGCACGGTTCACGTGTCTAATTGATGAATTGGAATTAAAAGCCTATGATGATATTGCACTTCGAAACTATTACTGGACTATTTGGTGCGTGTACTCTAAAATCAGTCTATTGCTTGGAAAACCCGAAGATGCTGAGGTGCCCTGCTGACAGAAGTTTGTTGCTTCTGCAGGTCTCAAGATCCATTGGTGACGCCTATCTCAAGAGGGCAGAATTCAATAGGGAGCCCCTGTTGCCTAAGTTTAGACTGCATGAATCGTTTGATAAACCAATTCTTCAAGCCGAGCCCACAATTTCTGTACATAAACTCCACCCCGACGATGAGTTCCTAATATTTGCATCAGATGGGCTATGGGAGCATCTAAGCAATCAGGATGCAGTAGACATTGTCCACAATAGCCCACGTAATGTAGGGTTTTTATTCTTTTGTATTTGAAAATCCCTTTTGATATATGTGACTTCTTGTTATTGGTGTTTGATAGTCAAATTGAATCGTCGGATTTTTTTAAATAAATTTTTAGCTCTTAAGCAATTGAAATCTGTATAGTATTTACAATGGCAATACTAATAAAGTCAGAATACATTACCTTGTTGGCACATCTGCATTCCGTTTATTTGTTAGCTAGTCTAGTTATCATGATAATTTCAAAGTTGGTTTCTGCAGGGAATAGCAAGGAGACTTCTTAAAGCTGCACTTGAGGAAGCAGCTAAAAAAAGAGAAATGAGGTATTCGGACTTGAAAAAGATTGATCGTGGTGTGAGGAGACATTTTCATGACGACATAACAGTTATAGTTTTGTTTCTTGACTCGAATTTGATGAGCCGAAGCTCTTTCCATGGTCCCCTACTTTCGGTCAGAGGAGGCTGTACTAGTTAGTCAACAAGTTGTGGAAGATATGCATGCATACATTATTAAGTCACATGTACTCGGATTTCAGAAACAATCTATAAAAGAAAGGATTCCCTGTTCCTCTTTGTTTTCAGTGGTATTTTAGGTTTAATAATATATCATTTCTCATGTATGCAGTTTCAAATTTGGGGCAAGAGCTTTATCTCCCGAAAGGGATCTATCTGACTCAAGTAAGGATTAGTTTGAGAGTGGATGACTTAAAGGTGTCTTCCCATAATTGGGACCCTCTTAAGATACCTCGTGAGCAACAAAAAAAAATCATTTATACCAGTAGAATAATTCTTAAGGTGGACAATATTACAGAAATTAGATCTCGTAACTGTGGATTGCATGCAACCTGTTTTTTAACGTTTTAATAGAATTAGAAAATTTGCAATACTCTAATATATTTGTTAAATTTTAAGTTTTTCAAACCGTTTAATATTTTACAATAGTTTAACTTGAATTTGAAATTAATATTTTTATCATCTTCTTTGAAAAAAAATATCTGCTAAATATACATTTTACATGACAAAATATATACCCATAACAAGAGGGATATTCCCCAATTTCCTAGAAAAGTATAGGTGGGTTCCATTTTTACTGCTATTTAAGTTTTTCAAACCGTTTAATATTTTACAATAGTTTAACTTGAATTTGAAATTAATATTTTTATCATCTTCTTTGAAAAAAAATATCTGCTAAATATACATTTTACATGACAAAATATATACCCATAACAAGAGGGATATTCCCCAATTTCCTAGAAAAGTATAGGTGGGTTCCATTTTTACTGCTAACGTCTCGGTGGACTCAATCATATTTGCTCCTCTAACATATTCTAAACAAGAGGTATTAACCCAACAACAGAAGAAATACGAGAAGAATAGTAGGCATGACCTGATGTTTCGTGTAGGCAGGAGGATGGTTAAAGCAATCATCTGTGTAGCAGTTTCCACTTCCCCGTGTTATTTACATCAACAACCCGATAATAAATATGATTCTTTTCGTAAAAATATGAGGCACTTTTTGACATCGAAAACCTTAAAATTTGTTAAAAGACAAATGAAGCAATAAAATTCTTTCAACCAACTAAATTCACTTCTTTACCCGTGATTGGATGGCAAATAATGACAACTAGCAATATTTAATTTTGAGTTGGCAAAGTCATATCTTTCATTAATTTGAAAATAGTGGACAATGCACATATATTTATTATATAAATATGTGACACTTGACTTATTCAAAGCTAGCTTTATCTATCTTTTATTTTGCCAATTAAAGTTGGCTACTTTTTTTTTAACGTTTCTTTCAAATAAACCGACTTAGCACATTATATATATGTATTGGGTTGTTAAGTTAAGGAAAAAACTTAGAGAGAGCTAATTTCAAGAAAGTTTTGAGAGCTCTTGAGTGCTATAATTCCATAATTCATTTTGTGAGTGGTGAGCAAGTTGGGTGTTTTTAGGTTCAGGGTTGAGTCTTATTTTATTCCCATTTTGTATCTCTTTAATTTATTAGTGGATTTTTTTCCGTTCGCCCACGGACATAGGCTAACGTTGAATCACATAAATTTGTCTTATCTATTTTATCAAAATTTTGTTGTTGCATCTAATCAATTTTATCCCAAATAAATTTTCGATTGATCCTAACAAATGGTACCAAAGCCAATTAAATTTATTTGGGATTAGCTATGGCTACGACAAAATTTGTCATAGAAAAGTATGTTCGTAATGACATTTTTGCTTTGTGGTAAATCAAGATGCGTTTAATCCTGACACAGCATGGGTTACAAAAAGCCCTATTAGGGAAGGACGAGATGCCTACGATGATGATTGAAGAGTAAAAGCAAAAGGCAGATGAGAAAGCCCTGGCATCCATTCATTTATGTTTGTCAAATGAGGTTCTGCGTGAGGTTATTACTGAAAAGACCATGAAATATTTATGGCGCACTCTTGAGTCATTATACATGATGAAAACCCTTAGCACAAAGTTGGTGGCTAGACATCATTTGCACACAATTAATATGACTGATCGTAAACTCTAACGTCACATATTGATGAATTTCTTTCTATTCTGATGGATATAGAAAATATGTGTAACACCCCATTATCATAGAGTATATGCCCAAACATCTAGAGGATATTCAAAAACATACCCTATGAGAATGACACGTTAGAGCAATCTTATTCACTTATTTTGACATCATATAGTACACAAGTATTCAAAAGACTAAATTTCTTCATTTCATTCACAAACATAAGCTTACATTGTCATTACAAAAACAGCCTAGAGTTTACTGTTCTATACAAAATGTTCTACAAGAAATGAGAAACTATACAAACATATTTTATCTAAACTCCTTAGACATCAGCTGACCAGGACTTTGAGTCATTTCTTATTTCCACAATTGACAATATTAGACTGCTACTAGATTGTCCTAAAAGCTAGGTCTCCCCAGTACTTGAAAACCAACATTTGCAATTTTGATAAGTTTTGTGTACTCAGTAAGTGAACTATTATCGATTTGCTCATTCAAAATAGAACATAAACATCACAAGTGTATAACACAGTTCAAACAATATCTTATATCATTTAGAATCAAATCCCATATATCACCTGATCATAGTATACATACCATTATGAATACAAATATTTCATATAGTTATTTTAGAATAATCCAATCATTTATTTCAATCATTCTTATCATCCATATGAACAAAAACATAGCATATCATTAAATCAACTCAATTTAGTCATTCTTTACAATTATTCACATGATACATGTAAAGATATATATGCAATGTACATGAGATTCCACTATCATTTTTATTTTGTTGTGACCGAGCGCCTATTTAACTGTCTCGTATTCCTTTGTAGATACATGGCTCATTTCAGATACTATCCCATATCTCTTATTAGATATCGGGCTTATTAATCACTGAGCCTGTGGCTCTTTGTGCACATTTATGAGCTTAAAGCTCTTTTCAGACTAATCACTCTGGTCATAACTCTTTTATTTGATTATGCATATCAAAGCCATGAAATGGATCTAGTCATATACTATATCTTCAATCACTTTCATTCAATGTGCACAGTTATTTATCATATCCATCAAATCTGAGTCCAGCATTCAACATACAGTAGAACACATTTCATATTTCACATTCAATTTGTAAATACTTCCAATATAGTCTCAAATATCAAACTCCTAATACCATTAATGTACGGAATTATCATAATCATATTAGTAACAGTTCAATATCTGACAATTAATAAAAAACAAATCAAATATAGTGAGAAAATATCTAGGTTAACTCACAGTACACTCTACAATAGCTATTGCCTTGACGATCCGCAATGTCTAGATATGTTGGTCTATTTGTGCTTAGTACGCTCCAAAATAGCTATTACTTGTCGATCCGGCAATATCTAGATGCTACCGGTCTATTTGTGCTTTTGTCTAGCTGAAATTTCCACCTCAATGATCAAGCTAATTTAGCTCTGTATGTACTCAAAATCATCTAAGTACAAGATGAAAGTAGGATGTTTCCAACAAAGGTAAAATGAAAGCAGATTATAGCTATCTTTGAGCATATTTTCTTGAATGGATCTTGTAGTGAGTATGAATGAAATGGAAGCAAGGTGCAAAAGTTGGGAGGGATTCAGTGGTGAGAGTAAGGGAAAAGGGAAGAAGGAACAAAGTTGAAACTACTCCTGTAGAAGTTTGACACATTAGGTGCTAGGTGTCACTTTATTACCTTGACATATGTCAGTAGGCATGCCTTCCATTTGTCCCATAAATAAGTTGCCAAATGTCACACTGATACTAGGCCATTTTGTCATTTAATGATCAATGCCATTTGTCAATTAATTAGCTATGCCAAATGTCACTCATTTATCTATGCCAAATTTCACTCAATTATAGGCTTAGTCATCTTAATTTTCTATGTGTCAATTTGTCTTACCATTTGGCATTTTTCCTATACCAAATGTACATTTTAATTCATCAATTTTCCAATTATACCAATTAATTCCAAATTTACTACTTGTAATCAATCGAACCAAAATGCAAGGCATACATAATACACAATTCAAATCATGATCATTTAAAACCTTTTATACCTCGAAATATGTCAATTGATTGCATATACTGTCTTTGCAATGTGTACGAAATGTAACATTCCATCACCGATGGGAAGGGTAAAGTAGTCATTTGGGACGGATTATGAGTGTGTAAACTTATTTCTACATATTCATGCATAATATGGCTTACACCTACACATGAGTAGTAATTTTTGTATATGCACATGACTGTACATGCATTCATGACATTTCTCGGTATATGTGTCTATAAATGTGATTATTGTGAAAAAATATATGATTTTTGTGCTTGAAAATTTAATTGGAGTGGGTCTTTATGTGTTTTGAATTTTGGGAGCATTGTAAAAAATTTTCTGAAAATTTTCGGGGTATTTTTCTGGACTGGAAAAATTACAAAGTGGCTGACTGATTGGTTACCAGTACTGAAAATGACTGTCCAATGGCACTGGAAATTAGATACATGATTTTAGGATTTATTAAATTGAGCCATTGACAA
>JANIJH010000225.1:31004159-31036607 GCA_024520975.1 Erythroxylum areolatum | reverse complement strand
ATGCATGTACAATTATTTTCATGTGCAACAACCAAGTATAAGTATGTAGCAAGTTATGCATGAACATGTAGAATACATCCCTAACTCTCATTAGTCACTCACATTTACCATCCTACCTTTCCCACTAGTAATGGGATGTTACAACTTCTACCTTGTCTATTCTAACAGGGACTGTTGTGACAAATGAAAGATTTGTGGTAGAGTTTTTTTATGGAACAGGTCATTTCAGCATATTACAAAGTTAGGTTCAAGATGCTCTTTTTCGACAAGGTCTTGACATTGCCGTTGAAGAAAAGAAACTAGATTATGTTAAGGAGAAAGATTGGAAAACTATAAATCGTTTAGCATGTGGTACAATTCAATCATGCCTTTCCAAAGAGCAAAAGTATGCTTTCTTGAAAGAAACTTCTACATCTAAATTGTGGAATGCATTGGAGGAAAAATTCCTGAAGAAAAGGTGTCAGAATAAGCTTCATATAAAGAAAAGGTTATTTCATTTCTCTTATGTTTTGGGTATCACTATAAATGATCACATCATCAGTTTTAATAAGTTAGTTACTGATTTAATGAATTTGGATGTGACATTTGAAGATGAAGATTTGGCTTTGATATTACTAGGATCCCTTCCTGAGGAGTTTGAATTTCTTGAAACTACTCTACTATATGGGAAGGTTATTGTGTCTCTTAGTAAAGTTACAGTTGTTTTGTATAGTCAATTGAGAAGGAAGACAAAAAGAAGAATGTACAAGTGGACTAGCAGAAGCTTTAGTAGTCTGAAGTTGTTTGTAAAGCCATACTAAAGGAAAGAAAGGAAGATCAAAGTCAAGGCCCAAATTAAACAAAGATGAATGTGCCTTTCTTTGAAAAAAAAGGCATATTGGAAAAAGAATTTTCCAAAGTTGAAGAATAAAAAAAAAACCTAATAGGGAAAAGCCTATTGAAAATTCGAATATTGTTGAATGTAAAGATGAAACTTAGATGTTTCATCGGTTGTTACATCCTTAATAAGCCTTTCTAGTCTATGGTAGCTTTATTCAACCTATAGCCATCATATGTGTCCCAATCAAAATTGGTTCTCTAATTTTAGAGAGGTGGAGTTATCTACACAACAAATGACAATCCCTGCACAACAATGGGATTGGTTCAATTTGCTTGAGGAATCATGACAGAACAATCAAAGCTCCGACAGATGTCAGATTTTGTCAAGTTTAATGAAGAATCTCATTTCTGTTGGAGTCCTAAAATCAAAGGGCTACACTATAAATGCAGCAAATGGAGTAATGAAAGTCATCTCTGGTGCACTTATGGTAATGAAAGGAATTCAAAGAAACAATAACTTGTATTATTACCAAGGTAATGCAGTTATTGGAAGAACAACAATAACTTCTAATGATGATCAAGAGCTAGAAGCAGCCAAGTTGTGGCATGTGTGTTTGGAACATGTAGGTGAAAAATCCTTGAAGATATTAGTAAATTAATGATTGGTGAAAGGAGTTCGAGCCTGTAAATTAGACATATATGAACATTGTGTCAAAGGGAAACAAATAAGACTAAAATTCAACATTGCAATCCATGATACAAAGGGTATTTTGGATTATGTTCACTTTGATGTATGGGGACCTTCCAAAACAACTATGAAGACTAAAGATGAAGTTTTGAGAGTTTTCTTCAAATAGAAGAAGATGGTGGAAACTCAAATATGCAAAAGTATCAAGCATCTCTGTACAGATAATAGTGGGGAGTACAAGAGTAATCTATTTTTAAAAATCTGTGAAATTTTACAACAAAATGGGGTGACAAAACGTATGAACCAAACATTGTCGGAGAAAGTTCAATGTATGTTGTTCAATGTTGGGTTAGGTTGAGATTTTTCAGCTGAGGCTGTTACATATGCATATCATCTCATCAATCGCCTTCCATCAACTACTATTGGTGGTAAAACACTTTTGAAAAAATGGTTTGAAAAACCTGCCATAGATTATGATTCCTTACTTGTGTTTGGTTCCATTGTATACTATCATGTTAAGGAGTCAAAGTAGGATACATGTGCAAAGAAAGCAATTTTCATAGGGGTCACCCCTGGTGTAAAAGGATACCGTCTTTGGTGCCTAGAGTCAAAAAGAAAATCTTCAATAAGGACGTTACCTTTGATGAATCTACCATGTTAAGAAAGGAAACAACTGAAAATATTGAGTAGAAAGATGGTACTCTAAAACAGGTGGAGTTTGAAGGAAGAATTGTTACTCCAACAAATGATAAAGCAGATGCAGAAACGCCTGTGGTAAAAGAGGAGCCAGATGAAGAAGAGGTTCCAACCTAAGAACCTCCACATCAACAATTACCAATTACATTGAGAAGGCCAAAAAGGAACATTCAAGTACCTGCTCGTTATGTTAATATGATGGCTTATACATCTCCAATTGAAATTGATGACATTCCTACCACTTATAAAGAAGCAGTTCGAAGTTCAAAAGAAGATAAGTGGAGGATAGCCATAAATGAATAAATACTTTCCCTTTATAAGAATCAGACATAGAAGCTAGCTAGTCTCCTAACGGGAAAGAAGGCAATTGGATGCAAATGAGTATATGTAAAGAAAGATGGATTTCTTGTCAAGAATAATGTTCGCTACAAAGTAAGGCTGGTAACCAAAGGCTATGCTTGCACAGAGGGAATTGATTATAATGAAGTTTTTTCTCCAGTTGTAAAACATTCCTCTATTCGAATTTTGTTAGCTTTGGTAGCACAGTTTGATATGGAACTAGTTCAATTGGATGTAAAAACTGTGTTTTTACATGGAGACTTAGAGAAGGAAATCTATATGACTCAGCCTGAAGGTTTTAAAGTTGCCAGAAAAGAGAATATGATATGCAAACTTGAAAATGATTGTACGAATTGAAGCAATCTCTGAGGCATTAGTACAAGCGATTTGACAAGTTTATGCTAGGGCAAAAGTACACACGAAGCAAATACGATCACTGTGTGCATTTTCGCAAGCTACAAGATAGATCCTACATCTATCTTCTCCTGTATGTTGACGATATGCTGATAATTCCAAAGAATCTAAGAGAAATTGAGAGATTGAAAATTTATTTGAATCAGGTGATTGAAATGAAGAATCTAAGTGAAGCCAAGAAGATTCTTGACATGGAGATAAGCAAAAATAAGGAATTAGGGAGATTTTTTTTGACTCAAAAACAGTATCTGAGAAAGATATTAAAATGTTTTGGCTTGAATGAAAAGTCAAAGCCTGTTAATGCTCCGCTCACTCCTCATTTCATGCTCAGTGCATCTTTGTCTCCAAAGAATGATGTAGAAAGGACCATACAAATATTGGTAATGTTATAGTGTGTACAAGGCCTGACATTGCATAGACAATTGGGGTTGTGAATAAGCATATGCATGATCCTGGAAAGGAACATTGACAAGTTGTGAAATGGGCTCTACCGTACATTCTGAATACTGTAGATGTTGGTTTGGTATTTCAGTGGGTTAAGCAAGACAGTCAATATGTAGTCGGATATTGTGATTCCGACTATGTCGATGATTTAGATAGGCGTCGATCAACTACTGGGTAAGTGTTTATTCTCACAAAAGCTAATCAGTTGGAGGTCTACCTTACAGTCAACAGTTGCTTTGTCGACTATAGAGGTAGAGTATATGGCAACTACAGAGGTTGTGAACGAGGCAATTTGGCTTCAAGTATTGCTTGGTGAATTAGGGGTTTGATAGAAGCACATCAAAGTGTACCGTGATAGTCATAGTGCTACCCTTTTAGCAAAGAATTAGGTTACATATCGATGTCCGTTATCATTTTGTATGATAGGTTCTGGAAGAAGGTGGAGTAGCAATCCAGAAGATTCAGACCACTGAAAATCCTGTTGATATGTTGACAAAGGTAGTGACAGCGATCAAGTTCCAACATTGTTTGGACTTGATCAATATTGCTAAAAATTGAAGATGAGCACTTTGAAATGCATTTGAAGATACTACTAAAGATAAGTTCTGTAAGAGATTTGAAGGTGTGGAATTTACCAAGGTGGAGATTTGTTAAATTGTCAACAATTGTGGCTTATCCCACAATTGCAAATCCCACATTGAGAAATTATATATTTGTGGGAGGCTATTTTACTTATAAAACAACCCTCTTCCTTTTAGTTTTTCAATATCCCAAAAATTGCCTATTTTTTCTTAAGGCAAAAGTTTTATCTCTCCTTTTGTAATATTTCACTTGTATTATTTCCTAAAAATAGTAAAATATCAATTTAATAGTGTTTGAGGAAGTAGAAATAATTTGCTAAACCTCGTTAAATTTTGGTATTCTTTATTTGTCTATTTAATAACTATTGTTGAGTATAGTTATAATGAATTATTGTGCTATTAAATTATATGTCTAAAAAAATTCTGTTTAGGAGGTTAGGTTTTAAATGAGACCATTTGTGATTCTTCTAGTTTTTCCTGAGAATTTACCTGGTATAATATTTCAGTACAATCGTTCACACTTTATTTACTTAGACAATAATATTCAAGATAAATTTGTTATTCTGAGTAGAAATTAACCTGAGTTTCACACGAGAAGTATGAATACTCTATGGCATCTCTTGCTGAAATGGAGAAACGAGCAATTATGGTAGAGTCAATGTTGGAGGCAACCCTGCAATACCAATCTGGTCAACTCAAAACGCAGAATTCCCCTAGCTGTGTAGTCAACTCGCCTAAGGAGAAAAGTCTTCATGGATGTATGCAACTCTAGTTTTGCTATTGATAGGTTATTTGTATTATAGTTTTTGAATTGCATTTCATTGTCATTGGATGTTAACTAAAATCAATGTTCACTCTATTTGGTATCCTCATAAGCACTTTATTTTCATTTCTCTCAACCCTTTTTTCCATTTAAAATGTGCTTTTGTATTTTCTATTCTCATTCAAAATTGTGTTTGTTATGCGCATTAGATAAAATTGTTTCCAAGAAAAGGGATGCGAAAGAAAGCAAGTACAATAACATTTGTTTCCTGTTCTTTTGACTCCAAGTCTGTGTGCACTTCCGTGCTTATTTACCCATTGGGATGACGTAGTTGCTTATAAATGAATTTACTGCTTTTCAGAACCGCACAACCTGGGATATATAGTGGATAAAACAGGGAAAACCTGCTAAGGTTGGTGAGGCAGAAAATGGCAAGTCTTCCACTGGGGAACAGAATCCAGCCATTGAGCAGAGCCTGGTCGATAACTCTGGCGTTCCATTGGAAGTTCCAGAGTGTAGATTAGTTCCTTTTTCTTCTTTCTTCAGTCCCGTTGATAGATAGAGCTATTACCATTTATTGTTTATTCATTAAGCTGTGGTAATAATAGTCTTTATAGGTGAAAAGAACGTTAAAAACAGAAAAGAAGCAGGAGACCCTTAAAGGAAACAATTGTATAATCTTTGGTCGAATATGATACTTCTGTATGCCTTATAAAATGTTTGCAACAATACCTCTTATCCAGTTTACAGATGATGAAAATAATAATAATAAGAGAACATTATTCTTGAGCCACGTATCACCGTATATAGCTGTAGAACTAGTGAAATTCTGTCAACTTGTAACTTTTAACTACTGCATCTCGGAGCCTGCAGTGCAGTCATACAATCATTTGACAAAATTTCCACTTGCCGATGTACAGGCATAACAATTCGCTATAATTGATGCTCCTTAAGGGTGGACCAATTGTATTGGAGGAGATTTAGATACAGAGCCCAAGCTCAATTATACATAAAAATTTGTGCACATGCACGGGTTGGGGAGAGGGCTATCGCCTATAATAATAAAAATAATAATCATAAAATGGAGAAACCAAAAGGGAAAGCTTGTGGAAAGAGAACTCGTGGGTGCAACTGCCACTCCGCGCATAAAAACATTCTATGCGCACCGGAAAATTGAACGCTGCTGAACATCCCAATGAGCTCATTATGGATATAAACGTGTTCACAGGATGATATCCTGTAGCAACGAAGCTTGCAATGCTATCATTGGCTCCTGAGTATCGAATGAGTCCTATAAACTGTTCCTTCTACAAATTCTCCTACCAACTTCACTGTTCCCTTCTAATTCTAGGAGTTGAGGAGCCTGTGCAGACTGGCTGAGTTTCAGGATCATAATTTTGGAAAGCTAGATAAGTAAGAGCTGTAACTACATCAGCTATGAGGGGTCGCATGTTAGGCTGTTCCTGAACACACATTGCAGCAACAGCAAGAGCTTGATACAAGCCCCTCACAGGATATTGCTTTTGGAGTAGTGGATCAGCCATTTGGGCAAATTTCCTTCTATCTTTGAACAAAGGACGAGCCTGTGTCATGCTAACAGCATCAGACAAGATTCAAGGAAAACTACCTACATTGCTAAAGTGGCTATGTTTCAAACACTTAAACAGCAATTGCAACAGTTGGACTGCATAACGTAAATAGTGGCATAAAATTGCAAATATACAATGCAGTAACACCTCTTCAGCAACCTTTATAAATCAGCAACTATCCCTATGGGCAAAAAGTTGGCAGTTGCCCCATGATCAGCTACAACTATGTCAAATCAGAACTTACCCATACAACAAGATTATGCTCACCACCGCCTCTGGAATTGTCAATAGCTTTTCTCCCAGTAATAATTTCAAGAAGCACAACACCAAAACTGTATACATCCGATTTTAGTGTAAGTTGACCCGTCATTGCATATTCAGGTGCACAATATCCATAGGTTCCCATAACTCTAGTGGAAACATGGGTCTTGTCTCCAACAGGACCCAATTTTGCCAACCCAAAATCAGATAGCTTGGGATGATAATTTTCATCAAGCAAAATGTTTGAGCATTTTAAATCGCGATATATCACAGGTGGGCTAGCATTATCATGCAAATACTCCAATCCCTTAGCAGCACCAGCAGCTATTTTCATTCTTGTATTCCAGTCAAGTCGTTTCCTATCAGGTGGTAGATCTAAAATACAAATGCAATAGAAGAAAATTACTGGTGCATGTTAAAATTCTAGTTAAACTTGCAAAAAAAAATCACTTTCAGTCAGCAATAAAATATAAGTCAAAAGGCATCACTTAAATGTAGAATATCTGCAAGCTTTCCAAACTATACCTAATATGAGAACTAAACATTTTTGTTAGTACTGTAAAAGTGATATGGCTCAAAGTCTTCCTACTGTGTTATTTTAATAAATCTCACAAATTTAAGTTCCGCAACTGATTAACTAATTTCCATCTTCATTCCTGCATGTTAAACACTACTTATTCCAGCATGTTAAACACACAAGGGGTCTGAAACTTCTGCAGCATAGCAACTAAATCATCAAGTTGTGAACATACCATGTAGATGATCTTCCAGAGATCCTAACGACATGTATTCATAAACCAAAAGTCTTTGATCTCCATCAGCACAGTACCCAATCAAGTTAACAAGATTCGGATGGTGAAGTAGGCTTAACATCAATACTTCAACAAGGAATTCTCTGTTCCCTTGCAGCCCATTGCGATCAAGTTGCTTAATTGCAACAACCTACATCATATCAAACAAATAATGCCTTACAAGAAGTCAATCATGCCCAGAAAATCCTCAAAGAAGCTTATAATATTTATAACCAATCAAGAGATCCTATGATGAAGAAAGCAACTTTACTGTAGTTTGACTAAAAAAAATAAAAGAGACAGAATAGGAAAACATTTATACATGCCATTAGAAGACACAGCACCTTAAATTCTGCTGCATTTGACTACCTAATTCTCCATTTCATATGTAACAACAAGAAGCAGATATATAGCTTCAATATGATCCTAAAACAAGCATGACTTGCTGATGATATGCAGACCAAGTATGATTTGACACTCTGGCCAAAATATTTTCATGAAGCAGGGTATGCTATAGCTAAAATGCCTTGCATACAGTTCAAAACACAAGAATGATGAAATAGAAATGGAGATGCAAATCTGGAGAGGCATTCCATGAATTATGTTGTCCTTCATATATGTTATGGCCCTTAATGGTGCTAATGTTCTGATGGCCATGAGAAAATCACACATGCAGCACAGGATGAGGGTGAGGGTGAGGGTGAGGGTCAGGATAGTATAGTCTACAGTTGCAGAAGTCTTAACAGAAGCAGTCTCACAAAATGGTGGGGATAGCCATTTTGGCACAAAAGTAGCCATTTGGAGCGTTATTTTTGCAATGAAGCAATATATGATGCGCAAAAATGAATACAAGTTCAATATAAAATTTGAATCAGCAAACTAGTCTTTGGCTAAATGGGCTCTCTTGTAATTAGGTCAATTTCTAAAATGTTCATTCTGATCCTTTCAGCCATCAAGTTATTCCAGTTCTTATGTTTATTTTCTGGAGAGGTCCAAAAACAGTTTTGTCTGGATAACTTTCCATCAGATGAAGCTAAATTTCAAAAGGAATATCACAAGGCAATAAAGGATATACAGGCATTGTTTGACCCAGAACTACACAAATAGATTTGGTACATTGCATTAACCCTTCGAAACTTTTCATAATGAAAAGAGAAATCCTACTAGTTAAAAACCTGATCGGTACTCTCCAGCCTTCCTTTATATACTCGGCCAAAACCCCCTTCACCCAAAGACAATCTGCCCTGAAGTTTTTTGTTGCAACAGCCAACTCACCAAATGTAAATGTATGTGCTGCAATATGATCAGTGCCTCCCTCTTTAGTACTATTCTTCTTAACATCCAAGGTCAAGGTTGCCTTCCCTTCATCTGCATAAACAATTGCACAGAAAAGGCATTTAAAGCTGCTTATCATAACATCAGCAAAAATATAGACAGTTCTGAATTGTAGGGAATCAAAATTTTAAAGTTGCCCAAAATTTGAAAGAACTTTGAATTATTGGACAATAAAATAATATGAAAAAATATTTCAAGAAAAATTGATAGAAAACATTAAAAAGGATACATACGTTTCTAGCTTCAACCAATTATTTAAAGATCAAAATGGAAAAGCCTGAGCCTGACCCTAGTATAATTAGTTATTTAAAATCTGCAATTATCACTGAAATAAAACACAGATGAAGAATCGAAGGTCTTGAGTAATCACAATTCCCTGTACAAACTCAAAAACCACAAAGGAAAAAGAGAGGTAACTTCACGAGCTACGTCTCTATAAGTCCAGTGATAATCGTCTGATTCCACTACTCAAATCACGCTGACACTCGTCCTAAAGTGCAAACCGTGTTTTTTATTCATTTACCCATAAATACATAGACCTAGAAGATATGTTTTAATAAATTAGCACTGGATATACAGCGTGAGGCCTTAGTATATTGAAGACAGATAGTGAAGCTTTCGAATTAAAAGAAACCCCAGAGCTTCAAACATGATAGAAATTATTGGGACCCAATTTAAGTCACCTTCCGCACAAAGAAGTGCTTGCATTTAAATTAGCATCAACACTGAAAAGTTTCCATTGTTTTGTATAGTAACAAACGGGTTCAATCCAGCTCAATATATTTATTTCATAGCTCGAAAATAAAGTTGATGAATGTGGAGAATTGTAGAATCTTAAATGATAGAATTGTTTAAAATTATGAAGCCAGTGCGAGCAAAAATGGAATCATACTTTAGAAGTGGCATTCACACCTGAAGATGATGGGATCTGATCATCAGACCTATTCTTCTTCTTTTCGTTCTTTCTTGAATTTCCAGAACAGAGAAACCAGCCCATGATCTGCTCTCTCTCTCTCTCTCTCTTCCTTCACAATGTTAAGGAAGAAGAGAAAAGAAGAGAAGCGTGTGTGTATGCGCGTGTGCTCAATTCAGACGATTGTTATATATTTATCTATTTTGCACTCACATCGCTACGTCCTTTGAGTTTTCCTAAAGAACTCTTGTAATTTTATGTATTTATTTACGTAATCCATTTTGTCCCAGGACATGTTACTGTTATAAATTTTCAATATTTATTTATTTTGGAATTACAAATCGACGTCGTAATCCAAAAATGATAATATGTGATTTGAAACACGTGGAATTTGGGCAGTAAAACGATGTCTTTCCCGACTCACGTATGCATGATCATCAGACCAAGACACGTCAAATGATCCGACGGCTCGGAGACAGACAGCACATTCCCAAAATGGAGTGGGTAGAATCAGGAACGTGGCCCAAAACATACTTCTCCAAATAAGTAGGTTTCTCCCAGCGATCATAAATCCTAACCCTAATTCAGATTGGGGGAAAAAATGGACTATAGAAATTCAAATCTTCTGGACGAAGCGTTAGGTTTAGAAGATGAGGAATGTGGTTTGAGAGGCAAAGTGGTTGCAATACAAGACTGCGTGGAGACAAGTGGAGCATTCGTATTTCACCAACTCATAAAGCGATTACTTGTGCCCAATTCCTCCAACGCCGTTATCTTCCTCGCCTTTTCTCGTCCTTTCTCTCACTATGATCGTATTCTTCGCAAACTCGTACTCTCTATATCTTTCTGTTCCCTGTTCAACTTCTCTATCTGTTTATTTATTCATTGAGGACTTGAGTGGTTTGGGATTGCAAATAAATGACTCTAGTTTGCATCGATGATATGAGCTATGTGGGTTTGGATTGTTGCTTTCCCTCCTTCTTCTTGTGGTGTTGGTTTAGGATCATTGCATAGTTGCAGTTACAATGATACAGAGCTTCTTGACGTCGAAATGCATGCGTCTGTAAAAGTTGTCTTTTAATATTTGTGCTTGCACTTTCATTGCCTATCTTATAATGCTTCTGGTTTTTGTTTCTTTTTTCTCATAACAGGGTTGCAATTTGGCTGCCCAAAGAGATGACGGCAGATTTCTCTTCTTTGATATGCTTAGACTACAGTATCCAGGTGAGAAAATTCAGAAATTTCACAACTTCTGAATTGCTTCTGGGGATTAATTTCTGTTATTTATGATGTGTATAATTTTTGGTCGTTTTGGACCGTAGATTCTTCTACGCAAATGTCTGAAAGTTAGCTTGACAATAGTGGGTGGTTCACGTACATTTAGTTTTCTGTAGCAATGTATGCTTTACCATGTGACTGATTAGTGACATCCTTAAAATATTGATGAATTTGTTTACTTGTTTCTTAGCTCTTTTCTTCTTGTGCTTATGGGACTGGTTTTGTGGATGAAAAGCTCTTTTGATTTCTGTTTTTGGGCTAGATAAAAATGAAGATAAAAGTAGCGAAGATTGGCTCGTTGCAGTGTTTAGGAAGATACTGCAAATTGTACGTGCATTCCCACAGAACAACAAAAACTATATTGCTATCATGATTGACGATATATCTCTTATAGAGGTGGCAGTTCATGGCTCTTCAGGTCTTGTTTTGGATTTCCTGCATTATTGTCAGACTTTAACATCAGAATTTGTAAGACATTTCACATGTACTGTTTTTGTCTATTTCCTCGTGATTTTTTAGGCAAGTTGTTTCTTTGACTCACATGTGTTCCTATTATAGGGTTGTTCCCTAGTGACGCTTAATCATGCTGATATCTATTCAAGCGTGGAGAATTGTGCGTTCCTACTGCAAATGGAGTACCTTGCAGATGTTTTGGTCAAGATAGAGCCACTGGTAACTGGTTTGGCGGCTGATGTGCATGGGCAGGTAACTTTTGGATTGTATTTAATTAATCCCACAAACCTTTAATAGGATTGAATTTCAAATAAACACTCATTCCAAAATCTGTGACTATTCATTGGTTTGTTGTTTATTACTGTAGTTCTTGGTTTTCTACAATCCGATTGCAAGTGTTATGGTGGGCTAGGTTCATGCTATTGCAGCTGCTTCTTTCTTGTAACTTCGTTTTTCTCATGACTGTTTCTGTGGCAGTTAACAGTTTTGAACCGGGGAGTGTCTGATGGAAAGGGAAACCTAAAGACTAAAACGCCCAATTTCCGTTTTAAGGTCAAGGAAAATGTAGTCGAATATTTCTATCCTGGAAGTAGAACTTGAGGAGGCAAAAAATCTAATTTTGGATGGTTGGTCATCATCTGTATGGAAAAGAAGACTTCCAGCGAAGGTGATATGAACACAATTGGGAAGGAAGAGCGGTTGATTGCCTACAACGAGCTTAGGGATAGAAATTGCTGTACGAATTGGCTGATGCCTTAATAATTATGTATCCTGTTAATTTTGCAGTTGAGAACTTTAACCACACTATTTGATTTTTGCGGGTAGTTATTGACCCCACTGGTTTAAATTCGACTTTGGAAGTTTACTGTGGTATATTACTATGCAATCATATTGAACACTAACTGTTACACTTCAAACTCATTGTTTCCATATTGGACTTTCAGAGCCATAAAATGAGAGTTCTGAAGGGGTTTGTTTCGACACATCAACTACCATCAGCAGATAGAGCATTTTTTCTAATAAACCCTTTCCATGAAGGCATTGCCCCCAGCCCCAAATGTGGTCTAAATTGGTATCCTTGGATATTTACATCAGAAACATAGTCCACCCATTGCATTTTACTTGACTCCTCCCAACAAGTGCGTCGCACGTACTTTGATTCTCCAGTGATCGTTTAAAATGGACAACTTAGTGTTTGGAATATTTAAATATTTTAATAATAAGAATAAGATCATCTCGACTTAATAAATTATACTATAAAATCTTTTAACATTTCACTAAGAATAATTTTAAAATTAAGTTTGAAGCTTATAGTGTTCTAACCTGTATGAAATTACTGCCCCAAATCACCTTCTTTATGATCAACTTTTCTAACTCGTTTTACTTACTCTTTTCAATTAACATTTCTTTTGTATACATAAAGCATTATAATAATAACAGTATCAGATCTTAAAAAATCAATAATTTAGTATGCTGAAAAGAAATTTAAGTATAAAAATTAATAACAATTAAAGTTAAAAATAAATCATGTTTATATCAAGGATTTGAACATATTTTTAGATAAAAACATGTTTATATTTTTTATCGGTTCCATTTTTCTCTTTATTCCTTCCCTTACTACAAAAGTGATTCTGAGTGTTACTTTTATTTTTTTTTAATGTTTGCCTTCTATATTGATTGATTTTTAGGATTATGAATGGCTTGTCAGAATCAAGTTTTTGTTTTTTTTTTTTTTTTGAGATTTGTAGATGTAGGGTATATGTACTAACGAAATAATTAAGTGTATATGATTTTCGAGGGGTAGAGATTGAAAAACTTCTATACTACTTGTGTTTTAAAAAAAAGATTCCAAAACATTCTTATAGCATTCTGCTTTTTTTTTTTTAACATAACTACATCTACAAAAAGACTGCACTTATTGTTCATAAGGTCAGAAATTTCAAACATTAGACAAGACTACACTTATTCAATTATATATATAACTAAATATATACGTAGCAAGAAAACAATAACAATGTCAAAGTTTGTATATAGTCATGCATGGACAGAGACTAGGATTTCAAATTTGAAGATAGATTATTCTTTATCAAAACTATCAGATTTAGAAACTATAAGTTGCAATGGCCATAAAATAATTATATAGACTTAAAACGTAGATGATAGCAAAAAGTTTTAAATTTTTATATAATTTATGTAGCCAAGATGCCTAAAGATCATTTCCAAAAGAGCTATATATTTAGTTATATATATATATATATCAATAGACAATTATCTTATAGCTCATACGATATTTCTTTTTTCCCTATTTTTAGTATTTTAAGAGGCATTTGGACCCCTTTTAACTATTATCGATAGGGGATCAGTACACTTTAATGCTTTTGGACCAGAAGGGTAATGGAATATATAAAAAAATTTGGCCTACTTTTGAATTAGCTATGCTATGGAAAAACAATGTTCCCCTAATCTAGTATTAGAATTCATAGGCGATAAAATTAGAATGTGTTATCTACGTAGCCAAAAAAATAATAATAACCTAATTTGGTTCGCTAGGTCACAAATTTAATGCCGAGCCATTTTTTACAAGTTAAACATTACAATATTTTAAAGCTAACATTATAATATTGAGTAAAATATATTATTGTGTATCGGTTTTTACCTGTTGATATCAAATAGAAATTAAAGTAACTAATGATATACTCTACTAAAGAATAATCGATAGAGCAAAATCCCAAGAAGGAAAGACTTTAATTTACCATTGCTTAAAGTAGGATCTTTAACTTTGTGTGCCATTGAATGCGTACGATTCTACAAAGCCAACCGCACGCCAATTCAAAGAGTTTGTTTTATTAGAGAAGGTTGGTTACCCCTTCAAGGGTCGCCTTCTGTTTACTTGTAATAAATAGTCATGCATCCCCACCATCATACAATCATAATTATACAGACCAGTCTAAGGATGTCTTGAGTCATTGCTCCAATAATAAATTTACGCCTTAATAATAACAGTTCTCTGATTTCTTCACAGCCAAGCACCAAAAGCCTGTCCCTGTGGAATCTGTAAGCTGCCTCTAATGACACAGCCAGCCCAGCCTCGTTGCTAAAAAGAATTCTTCCACCACAATCTGAAAATAAGGTTAATGTCAGCTACATGCATCCTTGTCCTTGTTTTCTCTTCCCACTTGTCGCACAAACTGCCCTCGAATCCGTGGTCTCTGTTCTGCCAGTTTCTTTCTACTTTGATATCGAACCTGGAAAAGGATCAGCCCACTTATGAACATATTAGCTAAGAAGAAGAAAGTTGGAAACGGAACACCTAAAATTTCCTGTCTTATCTTTGGGGAAATTATTAGCAGATAATCATCTTTGTCATTTTGTTGATTGCTAAAATGCAATTACTCTTACCTTCTTCTCAAAGCATCTCTCTTTTCTCTTCTGGCGGAATTTGTTTAATGCAGCCTCTCTTTGTGCAAAGCGGTTCCTATCAAAACCATTCCTGCTCCCCAAACCAATTCCACCATTTGTTCCACCTTTCCAAGCCAGCTCATTCTCACCATCCATCTTTCCTCCTCTGGGATTTAAGGCAACACTGCTCCCATTTTGTCCATTGCTTCCATGGTCACTTCCTGAACCATCAGCATTTATATTTTGGAAGCCAGTTTTGCCTTTGACGTTTGTGCTTAAAGCAGTAGAAGACCCACATTGAGGTGCTGCTGCAGCCATGTTATTCAAAGACAAATTATCATGGTTGGCTGGCAGTTGCTGCTGCTGGGCCATATTGTGCACGTGGTGGTGGTGATTATGATAGTGATGATGGTGGTGCTGCACTCGAACCTGCTGGTTCACTCCTCTGGAATGAGACAAAACCATGTTATCGATTCCAGCATTGGCTTTACCGTGCCCCAGAGGGTGAGCAGCAGGGGTATGACCATTTTGCACAGGCTGAAATGCAGAAGATGAATGCATATTCTTAATTGCAGACTTAGGGGCTGGTTTGTCACAGTGTACAATCAGTTTCCTGAAAGCATTATTGGTAGTGGAGCCCATATCATTATTATTGCTACTGCCATTTGAGCGTTGATTGGGCTGCGTGCCATTCGAGTTAGAATGTAAATTTGTCAATGATTCTGTTTTTGCTGCCTCTGAACTGTTATCGAGTGGAGAGCAACTACCAACATTTCCTGTTGGAGCCTGATTAGGAGTGGAAGTTGAATTGTACCTGAAAGGGAATGAACATTCTTCAACCGTCAATTTTATCTTCTTGGAGGTTAATGAATGATACGTTAGATGCATGGGAGGTTGTGAAAGTGAAATATACCATGTTAAACAAATCCTTGTACCTTGAGAATGCAGAGAAATCAGAATGTCTGAGAACATTCCGATCATGAGCAGTAGTCCCTGCATCTCCAATATCTCTAAGCCTTTTCAGACTGAGCTCCAGAGAAGGAATTTGTTTAGTTTGATAGAGGCCTTTATCTTTCGCACTGGACACTTTGGAGAGATCATTTTCAATGCCAAAGACTGCACTTCCTATCTGAGGATCAGGACTGATATTTGTCACGCTCATTACATCAGCCACTTGGTTTCTGAATTCTCCATTATCACCATTAAGTTCCAACAGTCCATTATCTGTTCCCTCACCGTCTTTCTTTGAATGTTTTTCAAAGAACTTCGTACCAGTATTGCCATCTTTGGTTGTCAGTACCTTTTCACATGGGTCTTCAAGCTGCAGATTTGGAAATGTAGGTACCCGTGTATCCAAGTCCCTACCTATAATAACACTGTTTAAACCTGGACTGGAACATAATATTGAACCAAAGATAAAAGAAACAGAAGAAAAGAACGACACCACGGAATGAAAGTCCTATCGTTGATGCAAATAGACATGAATGCCAAATTCATTACCCTGCCTTTTGCATTCCTTAGTTGTGCCCGTGGGCACCCAGTTGTTGCTTAATTCTTCAAGCGTTGAATGAATAACTTGAGCACAGGGGGTATCACGTGGATCAGTTAATTGCTCCCATGGCTTGGGACTGTCAACTTCCACAGCTATCTTTGTGCAAGAGATCTACAAATGCATGACAATGACCCCGTAAGTAAGAGTTGTCAATTTGGTGGCATTCAGCCTTCCCAGTCAAAAATATGTCCCTTCCAGTATCTACGGTAAATAGTTTCTTATGCTAAATGTATATAAAAACACAAACACACATGTGAAAACAGTTATCTGCAGACATTGCAAATCTTGAACCAGGCACTTTTTTTAGCATCAACTTCCCTAAGGACTAAGAATATCCCTCCATCTATTAGGATATGTATAACCCAATCTTGTACTTTTTAATTAACTTCATCTGTTAGAACATCCCTGAAACATTACTCGCTATTGCTTGCAAGGAAATTGCTAGTTCCACCTTTGACTCTTACTCATTTTCTTCCTGGTCCTCCTCAATCACATTCCTTTCTTCTACTTATACAAATTTCTCATCACGTCCAAAAACACTCCCTTACACTCTTCTTTCATCCATCACCTTGTTATTAGAAAACCTATTCTCTCTCGTCTGTTTTGGAGCCCAACCATTCTTGTGGATACATCCTTATATTGCTGTAAGTTTCCAAAATTGGAAAATTTGAATTTTACTTCTTTGATTTCTTAGGTTCGATTGTTGCGAAACTACATCATCAGTTCTTTTAACTCTCAATTGCTTCTCTCTTGTCTCATTTTCAGCCTCTACATTTAGGCCAACATTCATATCTTACAATCTTGTACTTTCTACCATTGCCACTCGTTCTTCCTTGAATCGATGCTATAAAATTCTTAAGGCCAGAGAATGGGTTGTTACCTCCATGAATCATGTTCTAAAATTGTTAACGTGAAAGAATGGGTATTGATTTGTGACTAGTGTTATAAATTTAGGAAAGAACTGAGAGAGAGAGAGAGATGAATCTTGATATTCATTAACTAACTAATCTAAAAATCGTTACTTTGATATGTAATGAATATACCAGCCGTTAATCATTACCCAATCGACTTATTCCACATGTAAGCTATCTATTCTCACACTAAACCAAGCGATACTCTCTCCCTCCTTTCATGTATAAACTTCTCCCTCTTATTCCTAGTCATCATCTTCATCCTCTTGCTCCACTCTCTACTGCCATTGTCTTCTTTTCAGTTCACTATCATAATAACCTATACAGTGCTTATACTTCAATCTATTACAAGAGGATGAAATATATAAAAGTAGGTTCTCATTCAACGAAAACACTGTATTTAAAGAGCTAATTACATAGACTAATTAGCTTATTTGTTTATAAAATCTTAAGAGGTCCAAGAAGTTTATATCAAAGTGGACATTGTCTATATCTATACTCCAGTTTGAGGAGTATTGAGAGTTTTACATCGAGTATTTATGTAAAATAAGTTTAATTTTCACGTATGTATATCAAACATACTGATAATCAAGATTGCAACCTAATTCACCCTTTTTCCCTAATTGACAGAGATTATCTTCAATAAATCTCTAATAAATATGCTGTTTGCTAATTTTGATCTCGTGCATATAAAGAATATTCATATCTCGAGCATGTTGACACTAGTGGTTGGTCAAATATTTGGGCTCATTCTATAATCCCACACAAAAAATGTGTGGGAATGGTGGAGGTTTCTAAAACCATAAAAGGAGCCTCCCCTCTTTAGTTAAAAACATCCCAAAAAATTATATTTTCTTCTCTCTTTTGTAATATTTCACTTGTATTATTTTCTGAAAATAGTAAAATATCAATTTAGTAGTGTCCAAAGAAGTAGTCATAATTGGTTGAACCTCATTAAATTCTGGTGTTCTTTATTTGTCTATTTAATATCTATTGTCAAGTATAGTTGTAGTGAATTATTGTGCTATTAAATTACATATTTAGGAAAATTCTGTCTAAGAGATTCACACTCTATTCACCTAGGAAATAGTACTCAAGATGAAGTTATTATTGGTGGAGATTACCCGAGTTTCACAATAATTGGTATTAGAACTAAGGTTTATTCTTAGTATGCTTTGTGATTGTAACATAGTTTGATCTTCTACATCAGAAAAGATTTTTTCTTGGGCTATTGGGATTCCGCATTGACAGCTATTGAATAAAAATTGTAGCAGAAATAACAGAAATCAAAGATACGACTGTAAAAACCACATCGACAGCCTCTACCTCGCCCCTTCTAACAAGGACTTCTGTGACAAGTGCAAGATTTATGGTGGAGATTTTTGATGGTACGGGTCATTTCAGCATGTGGTAAAGTGAAGTTCAAGACTCTCTTTTTCAACAAGGTCTTGATATCGCCATTGAAGAAATAAAAACAGATGATGTTGAGGAGAAAAATTGGAAGACTATAAATTGTTTGGCATGTGGTACAATTTGATCGTGTCTTTCCAGAAAACAAAAGTATGCTTTCTCGAAAGAAACTTCTACATCTAAATTGTGGAATGCATTAGAAAAGAAATTCTTGAAGAAAAGTAGCCAAAATAAGCTTCATATGAAGAAGAGATTGTTTTATTTCTCTTATATTCCGAGTACCACTATAAATGATCACATTACCAGTTTTAATTAGTTAGTTACTGATTTAATGAATTTGGATGTGACATTTGGAGATGAAGATCTAGTTTTGATGTTGTTGGGATCCCTTCTTGAGGAGTTTGAGTTTCTTGAAATTACTCTACTTCATGGGAAGGTTGACGTGACTTTTAGTGAAGTTACAGTTGCTTTGTATAGTCATGAATTAATAAGGAAGACAAAGGAAGAGCGTACAAGTGGAGCAGCAGAAGTTTTGGTGGTCAGAGGTCGTTCACTGTGCTAGATTAAAGGAGAGAAAGGGAGATCGAAGTCAAGGCTCAAATTGAGCAAAGATGAATGTGCCTTTTATCGGAAAAAAGGGTACTAAAAAATGGATTGTCCAAAGCTAAAGAATAAAAACAAACTCGATAAGGGAAAGACTGTTGCAAATTTGAATATTGTTAAGTATGAAGATACAGACTTAGATCTTTCATTAGTTGTTACATCCTCAATAAACCATTCTAGTCCATGGCTACTCGATTCAGGCTGTAGTCATCACATATGTCTCGATCGGGATCGATTCTCCGATTTTAGAGAGTTAGAAGGTGGAGTTATTTACATAGCAAATGACAATCCCTGCATAACAAATGAGATTGGTTCTATTTGCTTAAAGAATCATTGAACAACTAGGACTCTAACAGATGTCAGATACGTGCTAAGTTTGACGAAGAATCTCATTTCTATGGGATTCCTAGAATCAAAGGGCTACACTAGCAAATGGAGTAATAAAAGTCATCTCTAGTGCACTTGTGGTAATGAAAAGAATTCGAATAAATAATAACCTATATTATTACCAAGGTAATGCAATTATTGGAACAACAATAGTAGCTTCTAATGATGATAAAGAGCTAGAAGCAGCTAGGTTGTGGCATATATGCTTGGGAGATGCAGGTGAAAAATTCTTGAAGATATTAGATAGTCAAGAATTGTTGAACGGAGTTCGGGCCTGCAAATTAGACTTCTATGAACATTATGTCAAAGGGAAGCAAATAAGAGTGAAATTCAGCACTGCAATCCATGATACAAAGAGTATTTTAGATTATGTTCACTCTGATGTATGGGAACCTTCCAAAACAACTTCTTTGAGAGGAAAACACTATTATGTGACCTTTGTTGATGATTTTTTTTTGAAATATATAGGTGTATACTATGAAGACTAAGGATGAAGTGCTGGGAGTTTTCCTCAAATGAAAGAAGATGGTGGAAACTCAAACAGACAGAAAGATTAAGCGTCCCCATACAGATAATGGTGGGGAGTACATGAATGATCTATTTCTAAAAGTTTGTGAAAATGAAGGTATTGTTAGACACTTCACAATCAGGGATACACCACAACAAAATAGGGTGGCAAAACGTATGAACTAAACATTGCTGGAGAAAATTCGGTGTATGTTGTCTAATGTTAGGTTGAGCAGAGAATTTTGATATGAGGTTGTTACATAAGCTTGTCATCTCATCAATCGCCTTCTATTAACTGCTATTTGCGGTAAAACACCTTTGGAAAATGGTTTGAAAAATCTGTTACAGATTATGATTCCTTACATGTGTTTGGTTCCACTGCATAATATCATATTAAAGAGTCAAAGTCGGATCCCTGTGCAAAGAAAGCAATTTTCATGGGGATCACCTTTGGTGTGAAAGGATATCGTCTTTGATGCCCAGAGTCGGAAAATAATTTTTAGCAGGGATGTTATTTTTGAAGAATCTATCATATTAAGAAAGGTGACAACTAAAAATGTTAAGCAAACAGATGATACTCCAAAATAGGTGGACTTTGAAAGAAGAATTGTTAGCCCACCAAATGATGAAGCAGATGTAGAAAATCCTATAGTAGAAGAGGAGCCAGATGAAGAAGAGGTTCTAACCTAAGAACCTCCACAATAACGATTACCAATTACATTGAGAAAGTTAAAAAGGAACATTCAAGTACCTGCTCGTTATATTAATATGGTGGCTTATGCATCTCCAATTGAAATTGATGACATTCCTACAACTTATAAGGAAGCAGTCCAAAGTTTAGAAGAAGATAAGTGGAGAATAGCCATGAATGAAGAAATACATTCCCTTCGCAAGAATCAGACATAGAAGCTAGTTAGTCTCTCAAAGAGAAAGAAGACAACTGGATGCAAATGGGTATATGCAAAGAAAGATTGATTTCCTAATAAAGATAATGTTTGCTACAAAGCAAGGCTAGCAGTCAAAAGCTACGCTTAGACGGAGGGAATTGATTATAATGAAGTTTTTTCTCCAGTTGTAAAACATTCCTCTATTCAAATTTTGTTGGCTTTGGTAGCACATTTTGATATGAAACTAGCTCAATTAGATGTAAAAACATATGTAAAAACTACATTTTTACATGGAAATTTAGAGGAGGAAATCTATATGACTCAACCTGAAGGTTTTTAAGTTGTTGGAAAAGAGAATATGGTATGTAGGCTTGAAAACTCGTTGTACGGATTGAAACAATCTCTGAGGCAGTGGTATAAGCAACTTGACAAGTTTATGATGGGGCAAAAGTACACAAGAAGCAAATATGATCATTATGTGTATTTTCTCAAGCTACAAGATTGGATCCTACATTTATCTTCTCCTATATGTTGATGATATGCTAATAGCTTCAAAGAATCAAAGAGAAATTGAGAGATTGAAGATTCAGTTAAATCAGGAGTTTGAAATGAAAGATTTGGGTAAAGCTAAGAAAATTCTCGGCATAAAGATAAGTAGAGACAGAAAGATAAGGAGATTGTGTTTGACTCAAAAGCAATATTTGAAAAAGATACTATAACGTTTTGGCATGAATGAAAAGTCAAAACATGTTAGTACTTTACTCTCTCCTCATATAAAGCTCAGTGCATCCCTATCTCTAAGGAAAGATGTAAAACGAGAGTACATGACTAAAGTACCGTATACAAAACGGTTGGTAGCTTGACGTATGCTATGGTGTGTATAAGGTCTGACATTTCACAAACATTTTGGGTTATGAGCATGTATGTGCATGATCCAGGCAAGGAGCATTAGCAAGGTGTGAAATAGATTCTACGGTACATTTTGAACACCATAGATATTGGTTTGGTATTTCAACGAGATAAGCAAGACGATCAATACGTTGTTGGATATTGTGATTCTGACTATGCCAGTGATTTAGATAAACGCTGATCAACTACTGGCTATGTGTTTATTCTTCTAAAAACACCAGTCAATTAGAGGTTTTCCTTTATAGTCAACAGTTACTTTATCGACTACAAACGCAGAGTATATGACAGCTACAGAGCTTGTGAAGGAGTCAATTTGGCTTTAAGGATTGCTTGATGAATTAAGAATTGGACAGAAGCATGTCAAAGTACATTGTGATAGTCAAAGTGCTATTCATTCAACAAAGAAGCAAGTTTATCATGAAAGGACGAAGTATATTGATGCTTATTATCACTTTATACGAGAGGTTCTAAAAGAAGTTGGAGTAAAAATTCAAAAAATTAAGACCACTGAGAATCCTACTGATATGTTGACAAAGGTGGCGACTGCGGTCAAGTTCTAAAATTGTTTGGACTTAATCAAAATTACTAAAGTTTGAAGATGGGCGCTTTGAAGCGCATTTGAAGACACTACTATAGATGAGTTTTGTGAGATATTTGAAAAAGTGAATTCGCCAAGCTGGAGAGTTGTTGGTTGGTCAAATATTTTGGTTCGTTTCATAATCTCACATCGAAAATGTGTGGGAACGGTAAAGGTTTCTAAAACCATAAAAAGTTTCTCCCTCCTTAGTTAAAACATCCCAAAAATTTGTCTTTCCTTCTCTCTTTTGTAGTATTTCACTTCTATTATTTCCTGAAAATAGTGAAATATCAATTTAGTAGTGTCCGAGGAAGTCAGCATAATAGGCTGAACCTTATTAAATTTTGTTGTTCTTTATTTATCTATTTAATAGCTATTGTTAGGTATAGTTGTAGCAAATTATTGTGCTATTAAATTACATGTTTAGGAAATTTCTGTCTAAGAGATTGAGTTTTAAATGGGACTGTTTGTGACTACTCCAGTCTTTCCTAGGAATTTACCTAGCGTAATTTTTCACACTTTACTCACTTAGGCAATAGTGCTCAAGGTAAATTTGTTATTATTGGTGGAGATTAACCCAACTTTCATAACAATCACCTATCTGACTCCCATATGCTAAGCTCTGTCAAAATTCACTACTAACATTCCTTGTATTTGATTTTGACTTAAAAGTGAATCTTATGTTCTCTAATGAACGGATAAGATTTCTACTCAGAACTGCCTGTATGAGTTTTAAATTAAGCAGGATGGGACGAAATAGATGTTTAAAAATTTGAAAATATAATGCGAGATAAGTACCTAACATGATATGATCATTTAAGGAATGTAGAGGAAAATGTTAATAATGCAATCTTTAGCACACATATTAGACCTAAACTTAGTTCTTATTAGATTTGTTCTCTATAAATAGATTTTTTTTGGAAATAATGCAGCACACAAGGTTTTTTTAAGCAAAATTGTTTGTAGAAATTTTAAATCAAGCAAGATAAGAGGGAATATTTGTTTAAATATTTGCATGTATGATGCGAGATAAGTACCTAATATAACAAAGTATTAATGATTAAGCACACTTCTTTAAGAATTGCATATTTGCCACTAAATAAGCAGAGAATAAGAGGGGTTTATAGATATAGCGAAGCTACATCGCAAGAAAATCTCAAATTGAATGACCAATGAACTATTAGCTTGTCCAATAAAAGTGCACAATACCTGAGTGCCACTGCCATGATCGCTTCCGTCCCCCACATTCCCGATTGTCCCAATTTCTTCTCCATCGTTGCTTCCAATGTTGTTATCTGACTCCCCCAGACCTTTTGACTTTGTTGATTTTTGTGTCCGTACACCACTTTCACTCCCACTACCAATAGACTGGTGAAAGGATGAATAATGACTACAAAAGAAAAAAAGATACGGATGAAATAATAGATTATGATTAAAAACAAAAAGAGAGAGAGAGAGAGAGAGAGAGAGAGGGAGAAAACATATAACATAGTTATAGAATAAAATCAAATGAGAGCACTATAGGTAAAAATCGATACCTTAATTTTTCAGCTGGAATAGCTGACGATTTTTGTTTATGCATATATGGAGTATAGACCTGTAGTTACAGTGCAATATTGGTTCATGATATAGATAATGCAAAAGTGGAATACTTATATCAACTCACGTTGTGACATTTCCTCCAAACATGTTGCCAAAGGTTTTTAAGCTCATTCTTTCGAATAGGCTTCAATAAATAGTCAACGGCACCCTTTGACAGACACTTATAGACCATACTCATGGAATCATGAGTTGACATCACTGCACATAAAATTCACCGGGTGTAGCAGTTACAAGTATCAATTTGTTAAGAAGAGAGTGATAAAACGGAAGTGTATCAAATATGAGAAAATGAAGTAATGGAATAGACTTACTAATCACAGGGATATTCTTGCAAGTTTTGTGGCTCATAATCTTGCATAAAAGGCCAATTCCCGATAAACAAGGCAGGACTACCTCAGTTAAAACAAGATCAATATGATTGGTCCGATCTTCTAAGAGTTTCCAAGCTTGACGACCGTCTACGACTGCAGTAACTGCTAGGAGGAGGAGATATAAATATATGCACAACTTTCTCAAAAAAAAGAGAGCAAGAAAGTAACATGGAATTCCCTACTAAATTGATCAATATGTTTTTTGCTCCATAAATTGCTCAAAATCGACATAAGAATACGAGCAATGACCATGAAAAGAGGACTAAATTGTCATAAAATAAGTGTTCTGAGAGGCTGTTGATGTTGATATGTCCATCCAATAGCCACAGATCATCAGGGATCTTCATTAAAAAATAACCAGCTTTATCTTAAGTAAACATCTTGTATTGCCCAACTATCTAGAAATTAGCAAACGAATCTCTACATCAAAACAATCAGGCTAATGCCTAGTTAAAATTAAGTCAACTAAGTTCCGTTTTCGCATACCAATAAGAAGTTAGTACAACCAATTTAGGCAAAAACCTAAAAAAGGTATAGCATCAAAGATAAAGAACTCTACCATCAAAGTCATTTTGTTCTAAAGTATGAAGTGATATGAAATAGAAGAGGAAAATAGTCCTTCTTATAATTTATTTTGAATTACTCAAATATATACATCTTAATATAAGAAAAAAAGAAACAATCTCCTAAAATCTTAAAATTTTTGAGATATCAAAAGATTTACTTTCCTCAAGCTTGTATATAAGAAATAGATTTTTTTTCATTCCTAACTTAGAAATAATATCATGAAAACTTGAACAATTCAATCCCTTCATTAAAACATTAGTTAGTTGGCTTACCAATGGAACATATGACATGCATACAAATTCTTCCTCCAATTTCTCCTTAATGAAATGTATATACCAATCTACATTGTCTTACCATGTTGAATAGGGTTATGAGCAATATTGATAGTTTGCATAGTTTGCATACTCTCCATCAATATAAGGCTTCTAGGGTGAGGTGATCATTCATCTTAAACAAGTTTTTCCATTTATTGCCTTTTAAGTAATACAACATTCTATATATAGCTTGTAGATGTGACTTTCTTACATCGTGCATAAAATGAATAAATGTGCTACCTTAATAGTTTAGTTCAAGTTAGTATGAACAAGATATATGAGCCTACCTACTAGCCTCTAGTACATCTTGCTATCAAAAGCTGGTTCTTCTTTAGCTTCTCCAAGCTTATGATTTAGGTCCATTAGGGTAGAGACCGATTTGTACTCAATCTTTTATGTCTTTTTCATGAGATCAATCACACATTTTTTTTTAAGATATAAAAGTCCCTTTGTGCATAATATTCCACCTCAATACTTCTAAACTCCTTTATCTTGAATTCCTTGATTAATCGTTGTTTTAATTTCCCTTTTTCCTTTTCATCATTTTCAGTTACAATAATATGATCAACATACACTAAAAGTATTATGAATCCCCTTGCAACTATGTGCTTGATTAAAAGAGTATAATCACTTTGACTTTATTTATGTCTCGACCGTTTATATCTTTAGCAGATTTACCAAATCATGCTTTGAGAGATTGTTTCAATCCATACAAACCTTTTTCAAGCTACAAACTTTATTATCTATATTTTCTTTAAAATCTAGTGGGATGTTCATATAGATTTCTTCATCTAAATCTCTACAAAGGAAGGCATTCTTCTCATCATACTGCCAAAATTACCAATCAAAGTGAACTGCCAATAATAACAAATATTCCTTTTTTGTCATTCAAGCAAATGTCTCCTAATAATCAACCTCATAAGTTTAAGTTAGCAACTAACCGTGCTTTATATCTCTCTAGTGATCCATTAACTTCATATTTTAATGTGAAGATCCATTTACAGTCAACTATGCTCTTCCCCTCTAGTTTATCAATAATCTCCCATGTCTTATTCTTCTCTAACTCATCCATTTCTTCTCTCGTAAAATTTCTACATTCCCTTTTTGACAATACCTCAAAAAATATAGAGAATAAAAATGATATTTAGACTCGCAATGAACTTTTTATAGGTAGGTGACAGGTATTTAAGTGATACATAATGGGACAATAAATATAGTGGTTGCTTGGTGCACTTTCTAGCACTTTTCCTCACGACAATAAGAAGATTTCTGTCATTTATGGGTGTTTCAAATAATTGTGCATGTAAAGAAGAATAAAATGTTATCATAAACTCATTGTAAGAGTTTGTTTTAGATTCTTGGACTTGTTTCAATCTAGAACAATTGCTCTTTTGAAATAAACTAGTAAATATCTTTAAAATTCTTGATAACACAAACATAGGAGAGAACATGTTTTTGGGCGGAGTGATTTCTGTATTTTCTAAGATAGATACATAACTAGATGTTAAAAATGGGTTTGGGATAGGTACAAAAAGGTCAAGTTGCTGAAAATACTGAAAAGTACTTTCTTCCATCATTGATGTCTCCTTAAAGATAGGATTTATCAAAATATAAATTTTGTTCAATGAAAGTGACATAAGCTAACATATAGAACTTTCATAAAGAAGCGTTATAACATTTATACCCGTTTTATGTAGGTAAATAACTTAAGGGCCATTTAATTTCATTTTTATTTTCCTATTATGTTTTTTCTTATGTTTCTTATTTTGTATTTCTATATTCTTAAATAAAAATAAAAACCTGTTTGGTTGTTAATTTTAATATAGGTATATTTATATTATTAATAATTAAATAAAATAAAATTTAAAGATAAATTAATTTTATGAATTAATTAAATAAATTATTTTATTTTAATATCTTATACAATATTTAATGATAATTTGTAAATGTTATATCTTATTAGTAAATATAATTTAACAAGAAAAATATTTATAAATATAAAATTTAATTATTAAAATTAATTTTATTTAAAAATTATGAATTTGAGATAATTTAAATTTAAATTATAATTATTGAATAATTAGTAAATTTAGAAATATTTTATTTTCCAAAAATTAAATTTGAAGCAATTGTAAAAATTAATTAATATCAAATAATTAAATAATATATATTTAACTCATGATAAATCATATTATGATAAAAAACAAATAAAGAAAATAAAAACTAATTTGTATAGTTTTCATAAGTTACAAAAAACTGAAATAAACTAAAAAAACATTTTTTAAACTAAATTTCAAAACGAAAACAAAAACCAAGTAGACCCTCAGAAAAAAATATTTGATGACATGGTATCAAACTTTCCTCTGTGAACAGGTACAATGACAATGCAACCAAATACCTGAGCAGCAAGCTCATTTAAGATTCTGAAGTCGGAAAATAGGTATTAAGAGTTTCTATTAGACTTTTGTTGTTTTATCATACGTGTAGTAGTTACAACTTAATAGAATTTAAGAACTGAGCTTCAGTTGCCTATTTTTCCTCTCAATTGTGAGTTCCTTATTTTTGGAAAATTTTAATTGAAGTAATCTCCAACCTAAACCTTTTAATTTTAACCCTACGCTGGTTCTGGAAATAAAATTAGGAACAATAATGCTAAGAAACAATGAAGGATACGAACCAACGACTCCTAAAACTACTAATAATAGTAGACGGACCTGACATATCTCTAGAGTCAAATGAAAAATTAGATTGAGGAATTCCTTTAATACTAATACCAAAAAATTGTAGCCACAATGAGAAAGGTTGTTGGAAGAAAGAATTCCTAAGAACAACGCCATGACACAATATATAAAATAATATCTTCTTATAATTGATTTAGAGTTAAATAATAATATATATCTCCATAAATCTCCTGTCTAAGTTTTATCTATTTTCAAATATTTAAAATTCAAGCACATTCTAAGGTTATATCTTACTCTTAAACAAAATACAAAAATCTATACATAATATATTTTTTCCAAAACGTAAGATGTTTTATTGACTAGGTGCATCCATTGTTGACTTGAAATAAAGAGTACAACTTTACATAGCATGCAAGAAGAATGGCACGTGATTATCCTTTTGTTCAAGTGAGAAGATGTGCCTAGCTACCTATAATCTCGGATTAAATAAGGTCACAGGCAAGAACTTTGTTGCATAAAGAAGCATACCTTCATAGCCACAATTTCTAAGTAGTGCGGTGACAACATGGCGAGTTGAATCATCACTTTCTGCCAGCAAAACTTTTAGAGATAGATGAGGTAGAAACCTATCCCACTGAACCAAGGGCCCTCCAACTACTTGCTGTGACCTCTGCATGAGAGGGTGACCTTGAACACCATTAACATCTTCCATCTCCTCATTAATTCGTGACTCATCTTCCTCCGAGAGCCCCTGACCTTCACCTGTGACCCCATCCCGTATTTCCTCTTCATCGTCTTGCATATCACGATTGAGTTCCGCCGAACCATTAGTCACCGGACCATTATTGTTAGTGTGAACTATCCACATCAACCAGATTTGAAAAGACCAACAATGATGAATACAATCAATTCGATACGTAAGAAAACCTTCCTTGTTCCACGAGAGATCTTGCACATCCTGTTCCCTTCTAGGAAACAACCTCTTCGAACATAACACCTCAAGAAATTATACAGAAGAAGATATTTAAATACGACACAATAATGGTTCAACAAACCCACAAAAACCTCAGAAACCATTACAGTATTTCTATAACTTGAGTAACATAGAGCACAATGCTTACAGAAAAAGAGTAGTAGATAAAGTAAGGAAACTAAAGGCGAGAACCACTGAATTGTTTTATTATGTATGCGTCAAGAACGGCCATTAAAAACAGATAATTTGCGTGTACTTGGCTTGAAGACATAAAAGCACTTATCTATATCATACCGTAAATTCTATCTTTTATTGACAAATTAACAAGCAGGAAGGAATAAACATGTGTCAATCTAAACACGAAACCAATCTTGGAAGTAAATTTTTTTTTCTTGGATTTCCACAGGAAACTATATTGAAATTTAGAGAAAAGTACTACACCAAAGTGAAATTTGGTCCGTAAATAAGGTGCTTTATGAACAAAAGATCTGGTGAAGAAAAAGAGCATTCTTTAGTCTTTTACCCTGAGCAAAGAATTAATAAGAGACAAACCAACGTGTGTCTCCACGTTTCCTTTTAACAAGTAAAAGAACGTAGTGAATGTTTCTACGAAAAACACAAACTTATCAAACGGAAAATCAACACGACCAAATATAAGCTGCTTGGAAATAAACTGGAAGGAGAAAAGTATAAAGTATGTTCAAGAATTGTAAGCTCCAAGTTCTTATTTCTCTGTTTTTAGTTTGTTTAATTTAGTCAGGGCAACAGAAGCACCGCTCCAACTAATCAGCTTAGCAACCAGATTTTAATATTAAAAACTATATTCACCAAATAATCCTCCCAAACTAATTCATGGACATGAAATATTTTGCACGGATCAAACCTCTCAAAAAAAAAAAAACTTCCACAGGAAAGGCAACTTCTTTCGAATCTGAGAGCATAAAAAACTGAAAGACTTAAAACATTAAAGAAATTACCTCTCACTCAGTTTCCAACATCCAAGATATAAAAATCAAGTTGGAGCAGACAAACTTAATAGTCATAAAAGAAGTGATCTCAAGGCATTTTTCAATAAATTTAGGGTTTAGTTTAGATTGGCGAAAGCTAAAAGAGAAGACTTGACTAGTGCAGAAACGGCGAACCGAGAAGGGATGGAGAAACACTGAGCTTCAGCGGATAAATGAGGGAGACGAGTATGAGTCAAAAAACACCCAAAAAAAAAAATATTACAGCGCCTTTGCAGTGCTCACGTGGATCAAGTCAAGGTTACAAGCCCTGCCACGTGGAAGAGGTTTTGCAGGAGATCAAAAGCCGGGATCTAAGTAGGCTTCGTCAGATCTTGGGAAATCCTGTTCTTTTCGTTCGATGACAACGTGGCACGTGATGTACCACGTGGGGCGACTAACGGCGTGACGGATCTACTTGTCTTTGGCTTTAGCCCCTCCAGATACGTTGATCGAAACGTGGCCTGATGTACGAAGAGTTAAAGACGCCCATGCCCTTGTGCTGATTATGCACACGTGGCACGTTACTCTGCCTTGAAACGCATGACGAAATGACGCACCTATTCTTAGTAAGAGTTGACATTAACGACAATGCCAAGCAGAGTGTTCCATGCCAGCAAGAAAATATCTTTTCCGATTCTGCGCCACCGCAAGAGAGGGCCTACTTTTCTTTTCTTTTTTGTTTTTTTGGTTAAAAGTTTTACCTTATGAAAACAATTTCTAAATAACTAATTTTAAAAGATTGGCATCATATTTCCCTCTCTTTTTTTTTTTGGGGATAACTGTTGATTAGTACAAAAATATTATGTTTTCACATTATTATTTAGAGCAATTGTCATATAAAGAAAAATAAAAAGCACATTTTTTCTGATTTTATTTATTTTCCAAATTATCTTTATCATTTAAATTATATTATATTTATAATCTTTAAAAATTTTAATCGAATCATTTTATATAAATTATTATTAAAATTGAATATGAACAATCATACTTAATTGGCAAACACTTATCAATTTATAAATGCAAGATATGGTTTAAAATAATGAGTGCATTCATCAAAAATTATCACTTGTACTTAAAAATAAAATTGTGAAAACATGAATGGCGCTTATGATTATTGTGAGTTAGGTTTAAAAATAATTAACTAGGTTTGAGTCTTACTCGAAATTTGTAATTTAAATTTGAACTTCATCAATAATTAGAGACATATTTTTTATTTAAAATAATGTTATTTTTATTTAATATATTTAAGTTCATGTTAGAATCAAATTCATTTAAAGTCTAAAAATTTCGAATTTTAAGTTAAGCATAGCCGAACATGAAACCGGTATACATGTGATTGTGAAAACAAAGCATAAAGCTTCCCAACACTAGATCACCAAGAGAAGAACAATTGAATTTCTTGTCCTTTTGCCAATGAACAGGTGTGTTTGGCAGGAAAAATACACTGTTTTATCTCTTAAGGGATGGGTGTTCGTAAAATGTTCACCTTAGTCCATTCAAAAAAGTTGCAAGGAAAAGAGAGTGCAACTTATGAGGCTGTTATTTCTCACTTTTTATAGTTCCTCCGTTAAAGTAAGCTTTGAATCTTATGCTTTGCTCGTGGTATTGGTTACACGCTTCGATGTCACAAGCGTACCCCCTTTTTACATTCCATTCCCACCTCTTTTGACACCCGATGACCGATTCTTCCTTATCCGTTATGGAATCTTCCCCGTTTAACTGGCGCATCACGATCAAGCTTTTACCCATTTCGTTTTTTCTGTCTGCTTGTTTAGCCCTTCATTTTTTCTTTGCTTGACTTTTTTTGCATTGAAAAATTAAAAGTTATCATCAATCAAAAGAATAAAATTACATAAGCTAAGGTTTCAAAGTATAGAAATCGAAGTACACTTGCATCCGGAGAGTTATTAACCCAAACAAAAACAAAGAAACGCCGTGCTTGACGTTGTCCTTTTACAAATAAGTGAAAACTCATTATGTAGACGTACAAAGCCTTCAGACTTTAGCCAATTAGGGATTGGAAAGTTTCCATATTCCTCCAGAGGGGCCGATGCCTCTGTAGACGGCAGCCTTGGTTTGACCCTGCTGTTTTCTATTTTTAATTTTAATTTTTAAAAATCTTATTAAATTAAAATTATTAATAAATGAGAATAGAGTTATAGGAAATAAAAAATATAATTAAATTTATCAATTCAATTAATTGAAGTTACAAATTTCAATTAGTTAATAAAAATTGAGATTTTATAATGAATGAATATATAAAATGCATATATATCGATCAAATGAATAAGATAAAATCAAATTTTACTAATAAAAGAGGATATGATTATAAGAAATAAAGAAAAATATTATACTTAAAGCGATCAATTAGATTAATTGAAATTACGAATTTCAATTGATTAATAATAATTAATATTATATAATGAA
>JANIJH010000225.1:30956042-30970979 GCA_024520975.1 Erythroxylum areolatum | reverse complement strand
GGCTTCGCAGGCACATCTCGCAAAAGGCATTAGACAATTCAAATCATCCCATAGCTTTTTTAACTTTGTGAAATATGCCGTCACCGACCCATTCCCCTGCCTCAGATTTCCTATTTGTTGCATGAGCTGATAAATATGTGGCCCATCACTCTCCCCATATCTAGATTTTAATTCCTCCCACAAGTCTCTAGCAGCCGTGATTACTAGAAAGGAATCAGCGATTTCTTGACTAATGGAGTTTAAGATCCAAGAGGTTACCATTTTATCTGCAGTGCGCCATTTTCGTAGGAGTGATGGGTTGTTCTCTGGTTTGTTTATATCACCATTTACGAATCCTATCTTGTCTTTAGCTCCCAAAGCAATACTCATGGATCGGCTCCACGATAGGTAATTATTTCCATCAAGCAATGATGTCACCAAGATGCTTCCTGGGTTTTCGGATGCTGCGATGGAGTAGGAGTCAAGCCCAGCATCATCTTCGAGTGTGTTGATGTCACTGTCATTCTCATCGTGTTGAGACATGTTGTAAGTAGCGTTAATAAATCAAAGGTATAGCCTGGTCTGATACCATGTCAAAACCATGGGAGAGCGATAGAAGCAGAAGAAAAGTAGAAGAGAAAGTTCTCTCTGTTTTTTATATATCTATCAAAGGAAGACGCTGTACACGGTTTTATACAAGTGAAGGAAAAGAGAGAGAAAGAAAAAACAAATCATAAGAATCGTAACTAACTGTCCTTTCACTGTACAGGCTGTACAGGGTGGCTATGCATTGGCGTTGATGCGTCTGTGTTTGTTGTGGCAGGTTCCGACAGCTTTGAACAGTGACTAATGTCCGTTCTGGGGGAGAGAAGCCTTATCCTTATAAGGTTGGATTTGCTCAAGCATACATATCTTTTTCTTAAAGTTTCAGACAACCATTTCCGGTTGACCCTTTTGATCGATTGCTGCCAGTTCTTTACTAGCAAATTAAGTGGCATTTAACACTCTTTTGATTTCTTAGTTTTATACGGTGGAACGAAGAGCAGGGTTGCCTCTGCAATCAACGAAACTATCAACAGTCGTCCACGAGTGGAGTGGAGACGATAGCAGATATTTTGCTAGAATCGGTAGAGATGGAAATGGTGCTTATGCCAAAATGAGTATCTTACTTCTAGGAGCCAAATGTAAGAGTTAAGTTGAGTTATCTTAAATTATTAATTTATGCTAAATTTAATTAGTTTAAGTCAAATTTAAGATTTGAGTAGAGTCATCGAAGTCTAAGAAAATGAATTTTTATAAAAAAACTGAAATTTTTGTTTTTTTTTGAGGCAGCATCACTAATTTCTGAATTCGCATCTTATTTGATTGACTTACCATCTCATCCATGCTTAAGATTCTTTTCTCAGTTTTATATTCTGGACCTATCGAAGTGGAAATGATGGCAGATATTTCGCCGGAATCGGTAGAGATGGAAATGGTGCTTCTGCCAAAATGAGAATCTTACCTTGACTGAGCTCGGAGGAGCCACTCTTCCTCTGTCACAAGTTGGCTTCTATCCAAAACATGTAAACTTCTCACTCCCAGATGATTGAGATCATGTTTTTCTTTACTTTCAGTAAAAATGTCTTGATTGCATTGTTCTTTTTTTCTAGCGTGGAAACTCGGAGCTGGATTGATTCTCATAATAATAAATAAAATAAAAAACATATTAAAAATTTTATAGTCTAAAATAAATGTCTTATAGCAAGTTGATCAATTAATTCAATTTTATTTAATAAAAAATGGTAGTTAGCATTCGATTATTCATGACGGTCAGTCAACATTGTTTCGAACGTAAGAGTTGCTAATAGTAAAATTTGAAAAGAATATAAACATTGTCATTAAACCTTTTATTTTATTTTTAATCCTATCAAGTATAATGTGGTTTTTTAATTATAACATTGCATATTTTAAACTAAATAATATTTTTTAATATTCTTTAAATCAAAAGCATGCAAATCAGAATTATATTTTTCTATAAGTTATATCAGTAATTTGTAAATTGCGTATTTTTCAAAATTAAAAAAACTCATTGAATTAAAATTTTCTTATAAAAATTTTATATTTATTATTTTTGAAGTATAAGCTAAGTAAATAGAGGGAAAGTGACGAATCAAACCAACCTATCTAAGTAATATTTGAATTTCAACTTCTGATCGGTATGTTTTCTTCTTTTGATTATTGGGGTTTATAATTTCTCTGTTTTAGGTTATGGAAAATGAATTATTCCTATCATAGTTTGACCAATACCATGCAGCTTTTGCTTTAAAAAGCCTTTGTAACCGCGATAACCATATATATCAAGATTATATCTTAGCCAAGTCATGTTTTCTTATTTAGTTAACTCCCTTGCAATTTAAAAAAATATTAGAAAAATATTCTAATTTTTAATTTTTAGTTTTTAAAATATATATCTTCTCTCATATTTCAATTTCAAAATATTTGTGATATAAAAATAAGTCAGATTAATCAAAAATTATTTATATGATAGTTTAATTTAGCTTAATTCTTAAAATCAAACATAATTAATTAAATTATATTCAAAATAATAATTTATTATATTTATATTAAATTATTAATTTAGGTCAAATTTAATTAATTCGAGTAAAATTTAAGAGTTAATTTGAGTTATCATGTCAGTAATATTTTATTAGTTCACATATGATATTTATACTGTATGTACTTTGTTATTATTTTTTAACCGAAGTCTAAGATAATGAGTTTTTCTGAAAAATTAAAAATTATGAAGAGTTTTTTCAAAAATTTTCTAATATTTCTTAAAATTACAAGAGATTATATGTCTTCTACCCTTTAATTAAACTACCTCATCTTTTACGGTTTTAGTCAATATTCTTTACTTTTTATTACTTACTTTTGCTCATACTAATAAACTTTAAAAGACTTATCAGCAAAATTGAAACAATCAAGTTGTTTTAATTATATATAAAAAGTGAGAATATAATCTACAAAGATTAGAATTACATAAAATAATTTATGATAAATTTGGAAATTTGTTCAAAATAATGAAAAATTCTTATTTAATTTAAAACAAATCAAATAAACTTTAAAACTATCTAAAAAATATCTTTTTACATAGACATTATATGCGATTCTAACTTATTTTGAAAATTAAATTACTAGTACCACAATTAGAAACTTTAATATATTAATTTGAGAGGGTTATAATTATTAATTATGCTTACATCATTCTCTATATTTTCAAATAGATTCAATATGGAATCATCAGTAGAAATTTTTAATTTGTAATTATTGAATGAATGAATCTACAAACACAATAAAATCATCCATGAAAACTTTATAATATTTTTAACATAATCTAGAAATATACTTACTATACACCTTTTTGAAAGTAACTCGTGCATTACAAGCTCCAAATGACATTTGTTGATATGCCAAAGTTTTAAACGGATGTGCAAAAGTTGTCTTTTTTTAATCTTCTTAGGTGATTACAAAACTCACCAACTAGGTTCTATAATATCAAATCAATAAAGGGTAAGAAAATGATCCTTTTAGAGTTCAATATTTAATTTTATATAATCAATACAAACTTATCAGTCATTTTGAACTTAGGTGGGTGCCAATTAATTATTTAAATTTTTTACCATTTGAAGAAGCTTCAAAACTTCATTCTTTATCACCTCCATCACAGGCATAATCAACCTCCTTTTGTTAAATTTTATATTATTGGGCCTAAATAAACTGAGTACATACAAGCTCAAATGAGGTTCCATCCTAAAATCAATTGGTATTAGGAGGAGTAACTCATTAAGCTTATATGCATACTCAAGGCCATATATTCTTTCGATATGGGACAAAGTCCCACTTATATTTCAACACGCCCCCCTCACGTGTGGGCTAATTTACGGCCCAACACGTGCCACAGTTTATCGTGACGAGGTGGTGACGATTAATTCAAGAGCAACCCGCTCTAATACCATGTAAATTTTATATAATTGGGCCTAAATAAACTGAGTACATACAAGCTCAAACGAGGTTCCATCCTAAAACCAATTGGTATTAGGAAGAGTAACTCATTAAGCTTATATGCATACTCAAGGCCATATATTCTTTCGATATGGGACAAAATTCCACTTATATTTCAACACCTTTAAAGTTGTCTAATTGGTTCCTGTTCCTCATCTAATAAGATCTGACGAATACATGTAAAAGGATTAATTCCTCTAATGTCCATAAAGGTCGGTCTATCCAATTGTTGTTTTGAGATTTTTCAATACATGCACCATTTTTTTCCTTGCTTATCATTTAGTTTGTTACGGTAGGGTCACTCCAAAATAATCTGGGAGTGACTTTAATTCTAACTTCAATCTTCATAACTGATGGCAAGAATTTTTCATTAGGTATTTCTAAATCAAAATAAATAATCTTACTTGTCAAATTCAACTCCTTAAAATTGTTTATCAAGAGACCGGGTCTAGATTCAGATTTTATGATGATTACGTGCCACCCTTGGGATTTATTGGAAATAATAAATAAATTTGGGAATATATCAATAAAATAAAAGTATAACATTTAATTTAATTAAAGTGTAGACAAGGAGAAATTCGTGCTGGGACTTTTCTGAAATAAACAATTAATAATAAAATGTCATAAAATATAAACAATTAATTAATAATAAAATAAGTAAATAAACACTTTACTAAATAATTATTTTGAGGTACTTTTACAATAAAATAATCATAAGTAAAATTAATATTAAAATAAAAAAATTAAATTCCTTGGTCAGAGCAAAACAATACACAACCAATTTAATTAAATAGCCTAAAATTAATTGAAGGCATTATGAAAAGAATTAACAATTGAATTTAACAAATAAAAAATAAATAAGTATAAAAGAGTCATAGTCATGGGCGAGACCACGCCCATAAGAGTACAAAAATTTTCAAGCGTGACTCTTGCCTCTCTACTCCCACTCACGCCCGTGAGAGGAAAATACAAAGGAAGTGCCGGGCGTCAGCTTTTCTCTCACGCCGGTGAGAGAGCGACTGCCAATAATAATAAAAAAGAATTTTAAGAGTTCGTAAACAGCGACTAAAAATGGTGAAAAGTCACGATCGTGACTTTTTTAAAAAAATTTACTTTTTCAAAAATTTTAAATTTATCGCGATCATATTTGTGCACAATCATAATTTTCCTGAAAATATAAAATGTCGAGATTGTATTTGCGTACGACCGCGACTTTTCAATTGCGCAACCCAACTTCAAATCTTCGTAATTTTCAATTTAGAAATTCAAAATTTTCAAACTTTATATTATTAAAAAACTAAGAAAAATATCTACAACTTTCATGGTTTATCTAATTCGGCTTATATTGATACAGTTTAATTGTTCAAGTAAAGAATACCATTTCTGTCAAAAATTTGTACTACTACCTATACTAATACCAAAAATGCTATCTTATAAAGGCCATAATTTTTGCGTCCGGAGTCCAAAAATTTCAATCTTTATATTCTTATAAAGCTAAAAGAATAATCTACAACTTTTATGAAGACCTCTAAACCTAATTTTTCCTATATCAATGCAGTTTATTTCTTAAAGTTTCGGTTCACCTTTTATCCTTATTCTCTGTTTTCATTCATCTATCCACGTACATTTCTATTGCAAATTCCAGAGGACGCAAAACCAACTTTCAATTCCATACATACAAAACTCCTTAATTAACCAATTTACTTTAGATAAGTCTATCCAAAGGTCTCCCAACATCAAACAAATTTATTTTCAACACCAAGTCATCTTAACAGAAGAGAGAATTTGCACATATAAATATATAAGAGAAACTCTGCAACTTTCACTGTCAAGTTGCAACAAATCAAGTTGATACACATCTTCATACTTCATATCAGAATGCCATATCAGTATCATAATTACAAAATACAATCAGAAATGTTTATGCTGATATGCTTCTAAGATCACCAAAAATGATCCACACTAATTTAGTTACAAAAAATCTGGAATTCTTGGAGATTGCCAAAACTTTGCAAGGCTCAGTAATTATTTGCTGATTCTTCACCTAAGGAGTGGAAAATTTGAGAGATGAGCTGAAAAGCTCAGTGACTAATATGTTTATAGCCGGTGATAACAAACCACACACAATTCTATATATATAGCATTATTTTGAATTTAAACACAACAATCACATTCTAAATTTGACAATTTTACATAAACATGGAATACTTCAACTCACAAATCAGATTACAAAATCAATTTATAATCAAACCTGGAAACTCAATCATGCTTTATACTCATCAATTCAAGATGCAATGCATAAACATAATGACTCGAGAATTCCGTGGAATGAAACGGAGAAACTGAAGTTTACACTAAGAAACAAAACGAGTTCGATTTTTTCAGGATCTCGTGGCCTCAAGTGGGCAGCCGGAAGAAGGCTATAGGTCATCGTGTACGTGACTAACGAAACGGATTCCTCTCTTATCCACATAAACAAATTTCAGATGCATACATTTCATAACATATTCATACTTTCATGATTCTAAATTTTCTGTTTTTCATTAACACAAAAGCAACAGAATTCTTACAAAGCAACATGATATACATTCACATAACATTTTTCCCACATTCACAATAAGTAAAAACAAGCATATTTAACAAACATACACACAATTATTTCAGCTAATTATCACTAAAACCATAAACATATTACTCACCTATTTATTTGATACTTCTAAGATCAAGCTTGCTCTTCTCCTTGCTCTTGACTTCGACTAGCTTGATTCCCTAAGAACAAACATTTTTTCATTTAATCAACATATACGCATGAAGCTTTGAATAAGCTTAAGCTTGATCTATTCTTGATTTCTCTAACTCAAAGAACTAAAATATACTTAAGTTCACAAAAGAAATCCAAAAACATAGTTTTCTTATTCCTCTTCTTTTCTCTCTTCATTTTTCATCACACAACCTATCTTCTCTATTTCTTCTTCCACTAAAGCAAGAAGAAAAGTTAGGAAATACCTAAAAATAATTTTTGCTGAACCCTTTTCTGCCTTCTTCTTTCTCTTTGCTCTTTCATTCTTCTCTCTCCTTGCTTCGGTTTCTCCTTCTCTCCTTCTAGTTTCTTCGATAACTTTCTCTCTTTTTCTTTCTTAACACTCACGACTCTTCTTCTCTTCTTTGTCTTATTAGCTTAAGACAAAATTTTAATTTCCCATCTTACCCTTCCTTATTACATCTAATTCCTAGTATCTCCCTATCTTTATTTTAATTCTATACTTTCCATTCACGCCAACATACGAAAATAATAATAAACCATATTAACTCCAAAAAATTTCTAATTCTTTAATTCTAACTTATATACATGCTTGCTAATTTAATACAATAAATTCTAAAAAAAAATTCGGGATCCAACATTTCTCCCCCTTAAAGAATTTCGTCCTCGAAATTCTTACCGGAGTTCACAAATAGGTGTGGGTACTTCTCCTTCATGATTTCCAAAGATTCCCATGTTGCTTCCTCTCTTGCATGGTTCTTCCATAAAACTTTTACCAGCTTTACAGTCTTATTCCGCAAGACCTTTTCCTTTGAATCTAGGATCACTACTGGTTGTTTTTCATAAGTTAAATCCTCCTTTAATTGGACTTTTGAAGGTTGGACTATGTGTGATGGATCCGATCTGTATCTCCTTAGCATTGATACATGGAAGACATTATGAATTTTGGATAACTATGACGGCAAAGTTAATTTGTAGGCCAGAGGCCCAACCTTCTCAATAATTTTATAAGGACCTATATATCTTGAACTGAGTTTACCCTTTTTACCAAATCGTAAAACTCATTTCCATGGTGAAGCTCGAAGGAACACTTTATCTCCCACTTCATATAACATCTCCTTCCTATGTTCGTTTGTATAGCTCTTCATCCTATCTTGAGACGCTTTGAGCCTCTGCTTCACCAATTTAATCTTTTCGACTGTAGCTTGTACCAATTCAGGTTCTAAAAGTTTCCTTTCACCTTCTTTGTCTCAACAAATAAGAGTTATGCACCTCCTACCATACAAGGCTTCATAAGGTGCCATTTGAATTCTGGAATGATAAGAATTATTATAAGCAAACTTAATCAAAGATAGGTGCTCATCTCATGAACCTTTGAAGTACATTACACAAGCTCTTAACATTGCCTTCAATGTCCTTATCCTCCTCTTTGATTGTCCATCCTTCTGTGGATGAAAGGCTATACTAAAATGTAATTTGGTTCCTAAAGCTTCTTGCAAACTTTCCCAAAATCTCGAGGTGAATCTGTGATCTTTATCAGAGACTATGAAATTTGGAATCCCATGAAGTCTGATTATTTCATCTATGTATTTCTTGGCCAAAGCACTCAAAGAATATGTCTGTCTGATAGGCAAGAAGTGTGCCGACTTGGTTAGTCTATCCACGATCACCCATATTGCGTCATGCTTCCTGTTGGTCCTTGGTAATCCCATTAAGAAGTCCATTGTAATATTTTCTCATTTCCATTCAGGAATAGACAAGGGCTTAAGCTTACCGACGAGTGCTTGATGTTTCGCTTTAACTTGTTGACATACCAAGCATTTTTCAGCATACTCCGCAACATCTTTCTTCATTCCTCGCCACCAAAAATGTTCTTTTAAATCTCTATACATTCTTGTACTTCCCGGATGCATGGCATATGAAACATTGTGCGCCTCATCCAAAATTTCATCCTCTAACTCTTACATATTTGGAATGCATAATATGTTACTATCACCATCAATCCGTCTTCTCTCACTTCTATTTCTGAAGGCTTACCATTTTAATTCCTTCTCTGAGACTGCTCAAGTATCCATCTCATTCCTGCAATTCTTTAATCTTTTCCTTCAATACTGGCCTTACTCTAAAATTAGCCAATATACTACCGAATTCAGCTTATCTCAACTTTACCTTAATCTTAGCTAATTCCTTCAACAAAGTTAGATATATCGTCTTCACACGAGCCATAGTAGATTTCCTACTCAGTGCATCTGCTACTACATTTGCTTTCCCCGGGTGGTAGTTGATCATCAAATCATAGTCTTTTAATAATTCTAGCCACCTTCTTTGCCTCAAATTTAACTCTTTTTGGCTCATCAAATATTTAAGACTCTTGTGATCTGTAAATACACTGGTGGTGACTCCATATAAAATGTCTCCATATTTTCAATGTAAAGGCTATAGCAACCAATTCCAGGTCATGTGTGGGATAGTTCATTTCATAAGGTTTTAATTGTCTGGAAGCATATGCAATCACTTTATCTCCTTGCATCAACACACACCCTAATGCTTTCCTCGAAGCATCACTATACATTGTGTACCCATCACTACCAGAAGGCAAAGTCAGGGTTGGTGCAATTGTGAGTTTCTTCTTTAGTTCTTCAAAACTCTTCTGACATTCTTCCGCCCTTATAAACTTTTGATCCTTCCTTGTCAATTTTGTGAGTGGAGCGGCTATAATGGAAAAACCTTCTACAAATCATCTGTAGTAACTAGCTAATCTCAAGAAACTCCTCACTTTTACTACATTCTTGGGTTCTTCCCATTTTACAACAGCTTCTATTTTTCTTGGATCCACATGTACTCCTTTTTCCGAAATCACATGTCCAAGAAACATTACTTCCTTTATCCAATAATCACATTTATCAAATTTGGCATATAACTCTTTCTCCCTCAATGTCTTCAAGGCAATCCTTAAATGCTCCTTATGCTCTTTATCACTTTTGGAATAGACCAATATATCATCAATAAAGACTATGATAAATTGGTCTAAGAAAGGCTTGAAGACTCTATTCATGAGATCCATGAAGGCTGCAGGGGCATTGGTTAATCCAAAGGGCATCACTAAAAACTCAAAATATCCATATCGTGTTTTGAAAACAGTCTTTGACACATCAGATTCTTTTATTCGCAATTGATGATAACCCGATCTCAAGTCTATCTTGGAGAAGACTTTTGCTCCTTGCAGTTGATCAAACAGATCATCTATGCATAGAAGAGGATATCTATTCTTGATGGTGAGATGGATGAGCTTCCTATAATCCACATATATCCTCAAGGATCCATCTTTCTTTTTCACAAAAAGAACTGGAGCTTCCCAAGGTGAAGAGCTAGGCCTAATGAAAGCTTTCTCCATAAGCTCTTCTAACTGCTCTTTAAGCTTTTTCAGTTTTGCTGAATCCATTCTATAGGGTGGAATAGAGATTGGTGCAATGCCTGGAAGAAGCTCTATGGTGAACTCGATCTCTCTGTGCGGTGGTAATACTGGTAATTCCTCTGGAAATTCTTTGACTACTGGAATATTTTCTAACTTTGTTTCATCTGCTTTCGCATCTACCACATATGCCAAGTATGTTTCATTCCCCTTCTTCATCATTTTCTCTGCTTTTAGAGCCGAAATAAATTTAGGTGAGCTTGTGTTTCTGTCTCCCACAAACATTACCTTTTCACCCTTATCCAGCACAAACTCTACTATCTTCTGTCTACAATTCAAAGTGGCACTATATTTTTCTAAAGTGTTTATGCCCAAAATCACATCTAATCCCTTCATCTCCAATGGCATTAAATCCACCACTAATTTTGCCTCACCAATACATACTTCACACTCCTGATAAACATGACTAATAATAACATACTGGCCCAGCGGGGTGCTAACCATCAAGGGACCATCTAATGGAATCAAAGTTCTATTATGCAAAATCATACTTGTAGAAATAAAAGAGTTGGTAGACCCCGAATCAATCAAAACAGTAACATCATCAAAAAAATAATTTAACCGTACCAGTCACAACTTCTAGAGCTGCTTCTGCTTCCTCTCTAGTCATTGCAAATACTCTAGCTGGTGCTTGTTCCTTCAGTCTTCCTGGAAGATTTACCTTCTTAACTGTACCTAAACTGCCCACTTCAGTTGCATACTTAACTTCCACGGTCTCAGCCCTCTTTGATTCTTGCCTCTGAGTTCCCGCTTGTCCAACATATTTTGGACACTTCCTGGCCATGTGCCCTCTCTCTCCACAATTAAAGCAAGCTTCAATGAGTCAATAACACTCCCCTTTATGAAATTTGTCACAGTGGTCACATTTTAGATAGGATGGCTTATTCTCCTCTCCTCTTCTGCCTCCTTCAACAATCAAGGCTTGAAGGGAAATAGTTCTCATTGGTCTGGGTCTACTCGAGCCACGGCTTTGAATCTCAGATAGTGTAGGGAAAGCCTTGGCACTCCTTCCTAACACAGGCATACTACCTCCCCTACTTAGTTGTTCTCTTCCCTTTCTCTTTCTATTCACTGCGCTCTTTATGGTTTCAATATTCTCCACCCTTAATGCAACTTCTACCAATTGTTGAAAGTCGCAAAAGTTTTGTATGACCACTTTCTCTCTAATGGCCAATTGCAAACCTGCTTCAAATCTTCGACACTTGGCTACTTTACTCATCATTAGCTCGACTGCATATCTGGATAACTGGGTAAACCTGCGCTCGTACTCACTCACTGTCATCGCCCTCTGAGTGAGGCTCAAAAACTCCCTCTGCTTCTATTGGATGTATACCTCGGATAGATATTTCTTCTTGTAAGCAGCTTGAAAATCAGCCCATGTTAACACCGGAGGCTTTAACTAGCTCCCAGGTATGCTTTCCCACTAGTGCAGGGTATCTCCCTTTAGCAAGCTTTCAGCATACACAATCTTTTCTTCATCTTCGCAATCCATCTGCTCCAATATTCTCTCTGTCTTCCTCAACCAAGTCTCAGCTTCCTCAGAATCAGTTGTTCCATAAAAATTCACCACGCCATACTTCCTCAACTTATCAAATTGTCTTCCTTTCCTGGATGGGGCTGGAGTAGACGTGGATGGCATCTGACCCATCGCTTGTACAAAAGCCTAAGCAAAGGCTTGAAACATTCTGGGATTGAATGGATTAGGTACTTGTGTTTGAGGGAGGGATGACTCGAGCATTTAAGGTGGAAAGGGCTCATTATCCTGCCCTACCGTTGCCTCAGCAATCGCTAGGGCTCTGGACTCATCAATACCCTCATCTCTTGGTGGAGAATCAGGTGCAACAGATCCTTGCAAAATTTCTCGAAGTGTTTTTCGAAGAGGTGTCATTTTACTCCTTCAATAAAACACTAACATTTAGCTTATTTTCATTTTACATGTTATGTCCTACGTGTATGCATGATATGCATGTCACTTAATGTAATCAATCAATTTAACACAATAACAATTTGTCACATAGCATAATAATTCATAACACAACATATTCTAAGCCTAGGAATCCTTAGAAACTGTGAACTCTAATACCAAAGATGTTGGCCCCGGGTCTCGATTTGGATTTTATGGCGACTACGTGCCACCCTTGGGATTTATTTGACATAATAAATAAATTTAGGAACATATCAATAAAATAAAAGTATAACATTTAATTTAATTAAAGTTTAGACAAGGAGAAATTCGTGGTGGGACTTTTCTGAAATAAACAATTAATAATAAAATGTCATAAAAATATAAACAATTAATTAATAATAAAATAAATAAATAAACACTTTACTAAATAATTATTTTGGGGTACTTTTACAATAAAATAATCATAAATAAAATTAATATCAAAATAAAAGAATTAAATTCCTTAGTGGGAGCAAAACAATACCCAACCAATTTAATCAAATAGCCTACAATTAATTGGAGGCATTATGAAAAGAATTAACAATTGAATTTAACAAATAAAAAATAAATAAATGCAAAAGTGTCATAGTCATGGGCGTGATAATTTCTCGCGCCCATGAGAGTGTACAAAAAATATCAAGTAAGAGCCACAGGCCTCTTTACTCCCACTCACGCCCGTGAGAGGGAAATAAAAGGAAGTCACGGGCGTGAGTTTTTCTCTCACACCTGTGAGAGTTCCAACACAGTCACGGGCGTGAGAGAAATTTCTCATGGCCGTGACTGCCAATAATAATAAAAAATTTTAAAAGTTGGTAAACAGTGACAAAAAATGGTGAAGAGTCGCCATCGTGATTTAAAATAAAAATTGGATTGTCGTGATCGTGTTTGTGCACGATCTTGACTTTCTTAACAATTTTGGATTTTTTGAGATCGTGTTTGTGCACAATCGCAATTTTCCTGAAAATATGGAATGTCGCGATCGTGTTTGTGTACAACCGCGACTTTCCAATCGCGTAACCCAACTTCAAATTTTCATAACTTTCAATTCAGAAATTTAAAATTTTTAAATTTTATATCATTAGAAAGCTAAGAAAAAGATCTACAATTTTTATAAAAACAATTTTGTCTAATTCGACTTATATTCAAGGACGGAGCCACAATGGTGGCAAGTGGGGGCTCTTGTCCCCATTGGCTCCAAAAAGTTTTATAAAAAAAATTTATTATCTTAAGTTTTTGATGTTATAAAAAAATAAAATTTTGTTTCCATTAAAACTTTGCCCCCATTAAAAATAAAATTTTGTTCCTATTTAAATTTTGCCCCCACTTAAAAAATTTTCTGGATCCATCCTTGCTTATATTGATAGAGTTTAATTGTTCAAGTAAAGAATACCATTTCTGTCAAAAATTTGTACTACTACCTATACTAATACCAAAAATGCTATCTTATAAAGGCCATAACTTTTGCATCAGAAGTCCAAAAATTTCAATCTTTATACCCTTATAAAGTTAAAAGAATAATCTACAACTTTTATGAAGACCTTTAAACCTAATTTTGCCTATATCAATGCAGTTTATTTCTTAAAGTTTCAGTTAACCGTTTATCCTTATTCTCTGTTTTCATCCATCTGTCCAAGTACATTTCTATTGCAAATTCCAAAGGACCCGAAACCAACTTTCAATTCCATACATACAAAACTCCAAAAATTTTCTAATTCATAAATTCTAACTTATATAAATGCTTGCTAATTTAATACAACAAATTTTAAGAAAAATTCGGGTCCAACAAATTTGATCGGGCCAAACCCGTCGTTGACCACAGGTCGAGGTGGGATGAAATTGACATCTCTATTTACCTTGTATTTTAGCATCGTGGTATCAGAGCAGATTGAATGGCCACCAGCAACAACGCAATAAATGTCACTCAGCCGCAAATCCCTATTTCAAAGGGAAAAATTATTTGTTTTGAAGCATCAATATGCAGACCCTATTCAAATTGCAAGATCTTTGGGAGCTGGTTGAAAGTGGATACCAGGAATTGATGATGAGGATAAGCTGCAAGAGAACAGAAAGGACTGCAAAGCTGTATGAAGCACGGACACGTGTCGGACACGGACACGCAGTGGACACGCGGTGGACACGTGTCGGAAACGTGTTCATACGTGTCGTAATAAAAAATTATTTTCTTCGGCTCGGACACGCGTGCGGACACAGTTGGAGTCGGCTTGGATACAGTTAAAAACGGCTCGGAAACGCCTTAATATGACTCGTAGCAATTTTGTGAATTATTAAAAAAAAATTTAGTTGATACGGTAGTCTTCCTTATTTAGAACTTCTCAATTTCCTTGTGGTTTTCTAGTCGACGTCTCTCCTCCTTTTCATAAGATGCTAGCTTCCATCTGCTCCTGCCTCCTTCACGTCTGCGCTGGTAACGCTGTCTTCATAAAGCCATTCAGGTAAGTTTTTGTTATCCCTTCTTTCACGTCTGCGCTGGTAACGCTGTCTTCATAAAGCCATTCAGGTAAGTTTTCATTATCCCTTCTTTCACGTATGCGCTGGTAACGCTGTCTTCATAAAGCCATTCAGGTAAGTTTTCGTTATCCCTTCTTTCACGTCTGCGCTGGTAACGCTGTCTTCATAAAGCCATTCAGGTAAGTTTTCATTATCCCTTCTTTGTGGTGCGGCAACGATTTTGCCATACACATGATTTTGTAATCGTTAACGTTATCCCTTCTTCAC
>JANIJH010000225.1:30878712-30890525 GCA_024520975.1 Erythroxylum areolatum | reverse complement strand
ATGAATGCATGTATACTATGTGCATGTGCAACCAATCAGTAATTATAGAGACTATATGCTGTATGCGCATGCCGAGGCATAAATTAATATCCCGAACCCGTCCCAATTACCAAAATACCCTTTCCTATAGGAGGTGGGATGTTACAAGCATAACTCATAGTTTCTTACTCATCATATACAATATCAATCATTCATAAACAACTCCTAACCCATTATTTAGCATTTATATGAAACAAAACATCAATATATATACTTATATATGTCCATTTCTTCATCAACATTCTAACATATACAATTTCTTCATCAACATTCTAACATATACAAAACTCCTTGTCATGATCATTCAACCTCCAAAACATTTCTATAAACCATTACTCATCAATAAAAGCACAAAATTTACACACTCTTTACCATTCACAACACCCACATACCCAAAGCACCATTTCAAGAAACTAGCCTCTAACTATCATCACAATTGCTTCATTTAACTAAACCCATAAAATTAAAACATGACTTACTTGATTCAGCTTCCAAATCTTCAAAATCATCATTAAAACCTAACTCTTTCATCTCCACGACCATCAACTTTCATGGAGGAATAGGTTGGGTCTTTTAGTGAGAATGAAGGAGAGAGCAAGGTGGAAGAGTAGCATGAAAGATAAGAGGGTTGGGTTTAGCATGAATGGAGATTTGAAGGGTTAAAACTCATGAAGAAGAGAGGGAGAAGAGAAGCAACAACAAAAAAGGGGGGTGTCTTTTTAATTAAAAGAGTAGTGGGCTTAAGGCATTGTTTGACAAGTGATATTTGTCACTTGCCACATGTCCAATTTCCAAAGCATTTGATTGGTCCTTTCTTTTAACTAGTCTCATCAATTTCAATTTTTACTCCAATTGTTCCCCAATTTTCAATGGCACTTGTCAATAAATCCTAAAGTCATTTATCAAAATTTTCATTACCATTGGAAAGTAATTTCTACTACTATTTAACAATTGTTTTGCCACTTGGCAATTTTTTTCTTAGCTAAAATACCCAGAATTTTCAAAAAATTTTCCAAAAATTTCAAAAATTCTAAATCAATAATTATAATCTCCAAATCAAATTTTCAATACAATCAAACCTCAATTTCCAATAAAATCACATTGATAAACAATTATACTCAGAAATGTCAATGAATACATATACAATCATTTTTTTATGTGCAAAAAATTTCAAATTCATGTGCGTATGTGCTAACATAATGCATGAGCATGAAATGCATTTTCTTAATCTCTCTTTGAGCTCACTTATACCAAATTTTAGGGTTCTAACCTTTAGTATAGGAACGAGATGTTACATTTCTCCCCTCCTTAATAAATTTTGTCCTCGAAATTAATATCTGATTGATTAATAAGGCAGGGGTATTATTTCCTTATATGCTCCTCCGTTTCCCATATAACTTCATCACTCAAATACTTTCTTCCAAATGACCACAGTTGATAGACTCAATAGGTCTTTTAATCACTTATTTTGTCACTCACTATCTTAACTAGTTCCTTAATATCCCAGATTATTCATAATTTTCACTTTGCAAGCCGACAATACATCTTTGTCAGATCATATCATTAACTCTTAGCATATTCACATATCACATATTATGAATCTAAGACATCCTTTTTATCAGTAACACTAACTCATAATAATTTCATACAGATCAATTCATATCTGGCTTAGTTTATCCTTTTTTTCCTTATTTGAGCATACCTTACCAAGGTGTTACTCTTAGAAACAATTCATCTTCCTTTAATAATTGCCATCACTTCGATGCTAACCTCGAGCCTCCATTGTTATGTATATTTCACTACATTCCATAACCTCGAGGTTGATCCATCAAATTCATTCATCTTTCATAAGCCACTTAATTTCTATTACAGATTCATTTCACTCACTAACAGTATTTTAAATTTATTATGGCCTTTTTCCATTTTTAGGCCCTCTTCATTTCAATGTAAGGACGAGCGACCCTTTTTGTCATAACACCTCATACAGTATTCTAATGATATCACTATGATAATGATGGATATGCTTAAATTCAATTAAAACCGTACATTAACCTCATGATCCTATGAACTCTAAAATATAAGTTTTTAAGCATATCCCCAACAGTTAAGACTGTTGGCAATTCAAATACTCTGTCACTTGTTTCTACATCCTTAGCAGTTAAATACTATTTCAGCATATTCCTACTAGCATGTATAGCTTAAGTTATTATTTGTGCTTTCTTTAGTAATCTCTTTGTTCAATTATCTTTATCAGGTACACATCCTTTCTGATTCAGTCACCAAATATCATTTTCCAATTCAAACTCAAATTTGGATTCATTTTTTATTCCTCAATCAGATCCATAATTTCTGAAACCTCAATTTAGGCTTTGCTAATCTTTTCATTTGTAATCGATCTTAAATTCAATAACTAAAAGTACTTTGATTTGCCCAAAATTTATCTCAACGTTCTATGCTTTTCATTGTACTTGGCTTTGTAACTTAATACCTGAATTTGTGTTACACAGCTATTGAATTTTTTTTTCCGTTCCACGTATCAAATTACAATACTAGCTTTGCTGGGAAATACTCATTTGCTTAATCAAAATCTTTCAATAACTCTATTCATTGTCTCAGCCTTATATTCAGGTTTTTTTTCAAACTCCATAATTACATCAAACTTTAATGGTCTATATATTCATATATAGATCCAAAATGTTTCACTGTACATATAATGTCTCCAAACTTTTGAAGTAATCACTATTGCAGCAAGTTCTAAATCATGTATCAAATAATCAACTCATGAGACTTTAATTGTCTCAATGCATATGAAATCTAAAAATCACTTTATTATGCTGCATTAGATTTCATCCTAGTCCCTGGTGTGAAACATCATTGTATACTCCATAATCTCAAATTCCAAATGATATCATTATCATTGGTGTTATAATTCCTCAAAATTCTTTTTACATTCATCATTCATATGATTTACACGTTTTTTTTCAAACATTTTTGTTAAAGGTTAAGATAAGGCTAAGATCAATAAGAATCTCTTAACAATTTTGGCAATATCTCATATACAACTAGTTTAAGAAAGCTCTGGATCTCATATACATTCCCCGACGCTTCTTACTTCTTCATTGCGTCTATACTCCTTGGATCTCCCAATATGCCATGTTCAGATACTACAAGATCCAACATTTTATTTGATCAAGCTGAGATTCACTCTTATTGAACTCAGCCTATAATTATTTCTACCTTCATGATATGTAAGATTTATCCTCAAGTTTCACAAACATGCTCTTTACTTTTCGAATATACTCGATATCTCATTTATAATCATAGTCACTAATTGATCCAGTTTTACTTGGATCACTTTAATTTCTAATGCCATAATACTATCGGGGGCTAACTCCAACAGATATAACCCAAAACTCCTTGTGCCCATGATTTGTTCTCGTAATTCTTTAAGAATCTAATTCCTCAATGAAGTAATATTATCTCACGTTATTTTCAGTTTCCCAATTGACTCCTTTTCTCAAATGATTTTCTCAATTCATTTGATTTTCATATGGATTTATTCTAACTCCTGCTCATTCGTTCTTGTTTCTCCACACATTTCAATTTCATTGCAATATTAACTTCCTGTGTTGGTAACACATTCATCAGATTTGATTTGTATCTCATATACTTAATGTCACCTCAAATTCAAGAATCCATTCACTTAGTTGGATACTCTACATCAACAAAATGCATACACTTCTGTAGCATATTCTACATCGTATCCTTGAGTCTCCGTTAGGATTAAGACTCCAATATTCACTTTTGATTTATTAAATATTCATTTCTGATTTTTTCTTTCATTAATCATCCTTAAAGTAAACTATCTAATTTGTGTAACTTGATTTGGTGAAATTCTTCTTTGAAAGAAGATTTCTTGCTACTATCATCTTTACTGTTTATGTGACCTTTATCAATCCACTGTTATCATCATTACTGATCAGACATTCTTAGTAACCTCAAGAAGATTAATTTATGTTATAACATATGTGATAAAAATATCCTTTCTGATAAGGCTTAGTAAAGCATTAAGCAATTCATTTAGTCTAACACCTTGGTATATATTATCAAGATCATTCCATCTTTTCCAGAGATGTCTTTTAAGACAATTTACCAATTAATAACTTATATTCAGGATACCTTAATCTCATTTAATTATGGACAACAATTTTCCATTTGTATCTGTCCTCGATCGTGGGGACTGTGCCACGATCGTGCCCTTCTTCTTTTTCACAAAATTCATCACCCATAGTAGCATCATTAATAACCTCAATTTATCCTCTATTAATCACTATTAGCACTTTTATGTATTACTCCAATTCATCTTAGACTTTGAACTATGGGAACTATGACTAACAATATTCAATAAATCTTAGATTGTTTCCTATATTATCCCACACATATAATACATATGTGCCCAATATTCTCACTTGTTATAATAATCCTATGATCAAATATGTACTCATGATAACAAACTAACTTAACTTTGGGGGTTTTCACTTACCTCTTTCTCGTTCTTACATAAAATTGTATCTTATATGCATTTCTAACTTTCTCCTTACTACACATCATTTATCTCTTGTAAAGTCAATTGTCTATTTCTTTTCCCATATGTATATCCTCAATCAATTCAGAATTACTGATGCATAATCATTATGAATTTCTGGTCTCAATTCCCCTAATATTTTCTTATACTGAATTATAAACTCTCATCATGATACTCACATAACTATTCTATGTTAAAGTTCACCCTTTCAAGGTCATAGGAAAATTTATTTTCTTTCAACTTGGCTTGTACACTTTAATCTCATCATTTCTACTTATATCCTTATTTTCCTCGAACAATCCGCAATAAAGCATTCATATTGGGTTCACATTCGAGGATATATCGTCACAGTATAATATTAATATCATATTCCATAATACATCCACCAATACAATTGTGTTAAATCTTTGTCTGTCTTAACCAATCATATACTATTTCTCATTTTTTAAATATCCACAACTTCCATTTTCTCACTATTTCTAGCAACTTAAGCACTTAACACATGCTCATGTGTGTGACTCAAACTCATGCAACTCAGACTAGGGATCAGTTGCTACTATCTACTATGACATGTCTAAAATCTATGTAACTTGACACATATTTCAGAAAACACCCATTTAAGATACTAATTCTGGGCTCTGATATCAAATTGTAACACTCCACCTTCCCAAGACACGTACCCGACATCCTAAGTTATGTCCGAGTGCGAATCCCGACAGAGTGGCTTGCTAGAATGATCAAAATTCATTGACACTCAGTAAAAAAAATTTTAAAACAACAAACATATGCAAAAAAAATTAATAAGGAAACTTCAGCCCATTTTATTCATAAACATTTTCAAACACAATGTTATAACCATTACACAACTCATCAGAATTTCACTAGTCACTTAGGCTTAATTCAGATACAAAACATTTTAGTCATAATGTCTTTACATTTCAAAATCATTCATATACACATTGAATGGTATTTATGCGTACATAATTTGATACAAAACAATGAAATACGTATGCAGACATGAACTGATCCCACCCTCAATCTCTTACTCAATTGCAGTGTATACTCCTGTTTATCTAACAGGGTAGCTCTTCAAAGCTTGAAAATATTGCAAATTTTTGGTGAGTTTTACGAACTCAATAAGGTAACCATCATCGATGGTTCACTCAATTCATGCAACACATCAATACACGTAACATGTAATTCACATCTTTCCATTTAGCATAATTCATCATATGTCACATTCTCACTTAAGAGTAAGGTAATTTCGCATTTCAAACAAACAAACATACTTATTTAAATTGTGTATGAAATGCTTATGTGACTCTTTTCCAATTATTATGTTGTTGTGACCGAGTGCCTAACTGTCCTATATCCATTATGGATACTAGGCTTATTTATAACTGTCCTTTATCCGTTGGGGATATAAGGCTCATTTTATAGAGTGAGCCTTTGGCTCTTATACACTTTCTGAGCTCTAGGATTTTTTTTCACAATCTCAGCTTTAAGCTCTTTTTCGATGGCGACTCCAGTCACAACTGCCTTTATGTTTCATGCATTTACGTAATGGAATGCATCACATTCACGTACTTTCAATCTATCACATGCTTTTGGATTAACATTCATCTTCAGACCATGGTCTGGCATTCAACATAATGTTAAGTATCACTTTCGCATTCATATGCATAATCACAGTTTTCTTCCGAAACTAGGTTTGATAATTAACAATCAAATCATATATCACGTATTTCATCAAATTCACATACAAGTAGCACTTCATTATCACATACAAGCATCAAACCTCAGACCTTCATTTTCCAACATCAACACAAAATCAATTCTCATTCATATCATCATCTAAAACTCTTTTTAAAAGCAAACAATTAATTGAGAGAAACCGTCTAGGTAACTCACAATAAGCTCCAGATTAGCACTATCTTCAATGATCTAGAAACATTTGAATGCAGACGTTTATCATGCACATCAAAATTAAGCATTACACACAATGTACACACACATTAATATTTGCACAATTATAAGCATTCATTTATGCACACGTGTGTATATAGAATATGTACAATGCATATTCATGACAATCTCAGGTATGGCTCTATCATTCACGTCATGTAAACATTCGTATTCCCAAACTCGTATAAGTACCATTTATACTTATGGTTTATTCCTCAATAAAATCATTAGAATCTAATTTCATAACCCAACGAATCATTTCAGATTTTTCTCCAAACATTGACTTTGGGGTATATCACTCTTGATCATTTAGAAAATGAAAATGAAGTAATTTGGGAACACATTCTTTTGAAAATTGTCCTTCTATCTCATAAGTTTCTAATGACACTAAAATCATTCAATTTGGTTTAGTAGTGTGAAAGTTATACTCCAAATATTTTCAGACTGCTTTTATTCTGAGACAATGCCTTGTACTCAACTTCCACCCAGAAATTGAAATTCTTAGAGTCCGATTCATAATTTGATTTCTCCATATCATTTGTAGCCCTATGTCTTTAGTTTACTTAAATCAAGAATCAGTCCATTTTGATAACTACAGAAGAAGATATGCCAAAAATACCGATACATGATCAGTGCAAAGAAAAGTTCACCACGGAGAGAGGAATTGTCACGAAATTTTCACAAGTTCGCCGCGGCAAACCTAGAGTTGGCTGCAGTGAACTTTACCTAAAAGAAATCCTAGCTAACCTTCAAGTTTGCAGCAGCAAACTCCAGTGAACTCCCACAAATACATACCAAGTTTTTCAACTTCAAGTCAGATTTTAAGACTCTTCTAAACTTACTTTGATTTGACTTCTTCATAACAAATGTAGCTACATGTCTCTAGTTTAATTCAAATTAAGAATCATCTCAATTGGATAACTAGAGAAACAGTTATGGCTAAAACACTATAGCATACTCAGAAATCATATTGTTGCTACAGTTTTCCAGCTCAACTACCAAATTTTGTTTCCAAATCTTACCCTAACACAACTCATACTAAGATCACCTTTTCTACTCCATCTACTTCTCATTCTCAATTCCATTTCAACTCATTTCTACACTCACCCATTAACACAAACAGGTTATAAACCCATTTCTATACTCATCAACTTCCAATTCTCATTACAATATCCCTTTCATAACCAATTCCTCTTGAAATCATGTGTAGCATAACTCATAGTTTCTTACTCATCATATACAACATCAATCATCCATTAACAAATCCTAACCCATTATTTAGCATTTATAAGAAACAAAACATCAATATATATACATATATATGTTCATTTCTTCATCAACATTCTAACATAAACAAAACTCCTTATCATGATCATTCAACCTCCAAAACATTTCTATAAACCATTACTCATCAATAAAAGCAATAAATTTACACACTCTTTACCATTCATGACACCCACATACCCAAAGCATCATTTCAAGAAATTAACCTCTAACTATCATCACAATTGCTTCATTTAACTAAACCCATAAAATTAAAGCATGACTTGCTTGATTTAGCTTCCAAATCTTCAAAATCATCATTAAACCCTAACTCTTTCATCTCCACGATCATCAACTTTCATGGAGGAATCGGTTGGGTCTTTTAGTGAGAATGAAAGAGAGAGCAAGGTGGAAGAGTAGCGTGAAAGATGAGAGGGTTGGGTTTAGCATAAATGGAGAATTGAAGGGTTAAAACTTATGAAGAAGAGAGGGAGAAGAGAAGCTACGAAAATGGAGAGAACCAAAGCAAAGCACCAATTTCCCCTTGTAGAGAGAAGCATCGTGAAAGACAACAAAAAAGGGGGTGTCTTTTCAATTTAAAGAGTAGTGGGCCTAAGGCATTGTTTGGCAAGTGATATTTGTCACTTGCCACATGTCCAATTTCCAAAGCATTTGATTTGTTCTTTCATGTAACTAGTCTCATCAATTTCAATTTCTACTCCAATTTTTCCCCAATTTTCAATGGCACTTGTCAATAAATCCTAAAGTCATTTATCAAAATTTTCATTGCCATTGGACAGTAATTTCTACTACTATTAACAATTATTTTGCCACTTAGCAATTTTTTCCTAGCTAAAATACCCAGAATTTTTAGAAATTTTCCAAAAATTCCAAAAATTCTAAATCAATAATTATAATCTCCAAATCAAATTTTCAATACAATCAAACCTCAATTTCCAATAAAATCACATTGACAAACAATTATATCCAGAAATGTCAATGAATGCATGTACAGTCATTTTTATGTGTGCAAAAAATTTCAAATTCATGTGCATATATGCTAACATTATGCATGAGCATGAAAAGCATTTTCTTATTCTCTCTTTGACCTCACTTGTAACAAATTCTAGGGTTCTAACCCTTAGTATGGGAATGGGATGTTACAGCTAACCCTTATGTGTTTGATGTATTGTATTTAAGACGCTCTGAAATTTTCGAGCTTCATTTTATGGAGCTCCGAAATCTTCAAACGCATACTGCTGTTAAGAACAGGAAGGGCAAGAACGCAGCCACATCTCAACCTTCCACCTCTCAGGCACCCCTAGAGCCCCAAGAAGAAACAGTTGAAGAGGAACCAACAGTAGCAACAAATGTGATAGGTTTCAGCATTCTTAACTAAAGGACCGCAAATCATCAAAAAATGACAATACAAATCAATGAACTTGGCAACCAAATGCAACAAGTACACAAGGAGCAATGGTACATTAAGAAGAAACTCCTCAAGTTCATCTAGACAAAGAACATTTAAGTCCCCTCTCCTACGCCCTTGCCACCGCAATCTCTATGAGCCTTCTTACCCTTCACTTTTTATATTGTTTTATTTACTTTGTTACTTGTGTTATTTGTTTGCTTGGTTGATGCTGTGTTTGATGTTTTGATTTCCTTTTTTGGTTACCTTGTCACATTGAGGACAATGTGTTGTTCAAGTGTGGGGAGGTGACATTTGCTTTGTCAATTGCATTGTTTTAATTTGTTTTATTTGCTATTTGCATTTTGTTAATTAGGATGCATGTTTTAGGCATATTTGGTTGTTGTTTTATGTTGTTTTGTGTTAAGCAATGGAACCACACTTGAATCATTTTGATGTGTTTTACCACGACATTCTATCATGGTAGTTGGAATGAGATTGAATGCATAATTGAACTCGGATTAGACTACTTGACTAGAGAGTGAATCATGTTGAGTAATGGAAAGTAGTTGGTTGCATAAGCTTACTCAAATTTTGACACTTGAGCAATGAGGTAATGTAGAGATGTATAATGAATATTCATTTGAGCCAATGTGACGATTAAGCCTATATGACTCCATCTATAGTCATTTTATTTCTTTGATTGTGTGATGCTTCCTTAGGTTACTACCTTAGGAACTTGCTTTGAATAAGTTTAAATCTACTAGATGCATGCTTAATAAAGATTATTAAGGCTTTTTTTTGCGATAACCCTTGGGTTAAATGACTTGCCTTTTATTATCCCTTGCTACCCCTGTTGTGTTGACATCCGATCTAGAGACCGGATCCCAACCAGAAAGCGAAAAGCAAAAGCGAAAACGAAAGGCAGAAAAGAATGCTAAACAGGTACAAATCGAATCGGAAGGCGAAAAACAATCGAAAATGAAAGTAGCGAAACCGAATCAAGACAAAGCAAATTGCCTCGGAATCGAATGCTAAAGGCATATCGGAAACGAATCGAATTCTTAATGGAATCGAAAGCAAATCGAATCAAAACAACAAACGTTTTGATCAAACAAAAATTAAATTCCTACATCCGTGAACAAATAGCGTAGAAATAACTATCGCGTTGGAAACCTAGACTAGGTCAATATCCAAACCAGTGAAACGAATCCAGTATAAATTATTTTTTCTTTTTCATTCCTAAATCAAAACTTATACATAGCAAATTAATTTCCCTTTTTGGAAATTATCAATTCCTTGAACTCAAATACTTCATCTTTCACATTCATACATATCCAAGTCATAATCATACCTCAATTCAATGTACGAATTCTTAACTCATTATTTACAATATCATAATTCAAGTCTTTATACAAGGTCACCATGCAATCCCAAATCACATTCAATATCTCAATTCCATATTCAAATTCCTAATTCAATCCAAACAAAAAAAATCAATCACATTTATATTCACTCACAAATCATTTCCATAATCATACACGACCGCATCCATAATTTAATTCAATACATAATTTCATACATAACCCCCAAGAATTCATATCATTTACATCCCAATATAATTACCTTATATACAATACAACATCAATCTCGAAATCCAAAATACACAAGAATACAGACATTCCAAAATCCTTAACAAAAGTCTAAAATCTTATTCTTGCAAACATTCAACTTAACCCTACAACATGCATACTAACGAACGGAGGTCTTGACTTGCTTCCATCCGAATCTGCTTCTCGATACCTGGAGATGAGGATGAAAGGGGGTGAGCTTGACAGCTCGTGGATAACATATTTATAAATCGAATAATAAGCAAAAATCATTTTCTAAACTTTTGCTATTTTATAAAAAGATCTCACAGTAGCAAATTTTTCAAAGGCTTATTTCTCAAATCTTTCAACTTTTCAAATCATTCTTAAAAAAATTTCAAAGTTTTTTCATGGTTGTAAACCTCACTTTCACATTTTTCAAATTTCTCAAATTTTTCATAAATCATAAATAATTTCAAAGACATACATGCATCACATTATAAATGCATCACAAATCTAAACAAAAATCAAAATCACTTAACACATCAAACGGTTTGGGCCAGTCCAAAATGGAAAGTACTGCACATTCCCGCATAGCGGTCCTGTGCAGCAGTGAACAGAACATACTACACTTTCCCGCACAGCGGTCCAGTGTAGCCGTGAACTTATGGGAGTACGAAATCAGAGCTCCAGTGCCACTAGCGGGCAGGCGGGAGAAGCATTTAAAAAGAGATAGTGCACTGACTCAACTTATGGGACCTAACCAAACCTACATAACACATAAGTCATACTTGAACAACAAATTGCCCGAAGGCATAATTCGAAACTGAACTTTTCATATCGAGTCTTACTAGACACATTGTCATTCACACATTCACATAAATTCATTGTTAAGTCAAAATGACTTTACATATATATGATTTTGATGCATAACAAAGAAATAGTAAAAACAGACGTAAAATAG
>JANIJH010000225.1:30717045-30736608 GCA_024520975.1 Erythroxylum areolatum | reverse complement strand
CCCTTGTAATTTTCGTAAGCTTCTATCAAATGACTTAGTTAATTTGCTTCTTAACTTAAAACCTAAGCCTAAACTACATAGTTTCATCTAAACATCTCTTTATACAAGAAATTTTTGGCCTCTTCTCCTCACCATACGGCTACACTTCACTTGCTTCTTTTCTTTTTGTTTTAATAGACTCTACAAAGACTCAAATACCCTTCCTTCTTTGCCTTAAACTTTAAAAACCTAAGTGAACTTCCTAAATTACCCCCAAACCTTCTTATTCATTTTAATTTCTAAAAACATAAAAAACTCTAATTTAAACCAATCCCTCCATTTAATTTCATTAACCTAAGCAAATAAAACCCTCAAATTATTTACTAAAAGGAATTTATACAAACTAAACCTCAAAAAATAATTAAACATGCTTATTTACTAAGAAAAAGAAATCGGAGCCCAACATAACCCCATGCACATTACTTCAATTTCCTACAACTATCTACAGCTGAGATTAACATAAACAACAATGCTGTTGCTGTTTCCGAAAAAGCAAAGAAGAGGTAATAAAGTCGGTCTTGTTGATGAAAAATTTCCAGAAACAGAATCTCATGCCTCACCCAATGCATACCCGTCAACAAATTCGAATCCCTACCCCTTCCACACCCATCAATAACACATATCCATTGGTCTCACTCAAAGACCCATTCGAAACCCATTACCCATACAGGAAAAGAAAATCGATGGATGAAAGATTCTTACCCATAAAAGAGAAATAATAATGTCAAACAGCAGGTTTGCTTCAAAGGAGAGTGACGTTTCTGGCGAAGACCATCTGGAGGAACAGAAATTGAAAAATCAGAACTTGTCGCAAGGTGCTCTCGTGCGAAGGGGAAAAACACAATATACCTTTCACGACGGAGACACAGCAAAGTGAAGAAGGAGAGATGGAGATAGGAGGGTAGTTTCAGAGGGTAACGAAAACAAGGAGGGAGGCTATTTCGATGGTGAACTGCGTTAGAGACAGACGAAGGAGAGGTGGGTTGAACCCTAGAATATGAGAGGGTATGTTTGTCATTTGTAATTCTTGTCCTACGAACAAGAATTTCTGTACCGTAGTTTGGAATAGAACAGAAATTGTTGTCTTTGTCATTTGAAGACGGAATAGAATTTGATGAAGACGGTAAGCAAACACGCCATAGGACAGAACGTTTATGTCCTTGTCATCCGTCCTCACGTCCGAAGACGGTAACCAAACACAGGGTAAGTCCTAACCCCTGCTCACTGCTGACTTTGCCTTCATTTTCTATTTCTATTGTTTTTTTATGATATTAATTAATTCAAAAATGCTACCTTTATTTATAAAAAAGAAATATTAAATAATGAGTCAAAATCTGAATAACCAAGGGATTGAGGAAATACATTGTTGAAGAAAATTAATATGGCAATATCAACCATATCTGCATCATCTTTACTGTCTATATCTAATCTTGTTGTAATTAGGAGATTGTTAACCAAATCTTTAGGAAACTCTCGTGTATATATTGCAACAATTAATACAAGGATTAACATATTTGCCCAAATACGTTTTAGCATGGTATCAGAGCTTTCCAGGCTCTAATAATCATTGCACATAGGCAAGCCTCAAACGCCACAATGGTAGAACTAAAACAAAAAATATCACCGAAGGGAGACGGAATCAAGAAAGGTCTTTCTTCCTATGATTTGAGTGCGAGTGACAACCCAGGGAATGTGATCACGCAAGTCTAGCTTCGTGGAGAAAATTATGATGAATGGAGTTGTGCTGTGAAAATTTCTCTACGGGCTCGACGTAAATGGGGATTTGTTGACGACACCATTAAGAAACTTGAAGAAGATGCACCAGAGTTAGAGGATTGGTGGACAGTCCAATCCATGTTGGTGTCTTGGATATTGAACACTATCGAACCAAGCCTGCGCTCCACGATCATATATGCTGAAAATGCGAAGGACCTTTGAGACAACATTAAGGAGCAATTCTCTATCGTGAATGGACCGAGAATCCAACAATTGAAGGCTGAATTCGTAGAGTGTAAACAACAAGGAATGGCCATGGTTGTATACTATAGGAAACTGAAGATACTATGGGAAGAACTGGCGAATTATGAGTAGATTCCAAAATGCTCATATGGGAAGTGCACGTGCAATATTGGGTCACAACTTGAGAAGAGAAGGGAAGAAGAGAAAGCCCATCAATTCCTACTGGGATTGGACGATGCAAACTATGGAATTGCGCGATCAAACATCCTAGCTACAAATTCGTTACCATCTCTTATCCGAATACATGTAACCATGGTGCAAGAGGAGCGCATGAAGACAATTGCTCGCTCAAAGGAAGAAAGAGTTGTGATGGGATTGGCAGCGCCAACTGGTTACAAAAACAAAGGTAAGAATGAAGTGAAGCAAGGAGCGTGTTCGAATTGTGGAGACATGACATCAAAGGGTGCTTTGAACTGATCGGATACCCTGAGTGGTGGGGGGATAGACTACGAAATGAAGGAAGTGGTAATCGAAATGGACAAAAGTTTGGGACACACTCAAAGAACACAACTCATGCTAATGTAGTGCAGGCCATGCCAAATGTAGCAACTGCACAACATGCAATTACAGGTCTTAGCAATGAGCAATGGGAATCATTGGTGAAGATGCTAAATGAAAATAAAATAAATGAAGCTGAAAACATGATTGGTAAGAAAGAAGATATTGTGTGGATTTTTGATAGTGGTGCAACTAACCATATGAAAAGAAACTCGAGAAATTTCAGTGAACGACATAGTGCAGCACCATGTATAGTGGGCTTGCCGAATGGTGAGCAAGTTTTCGCATATAGACAAGGAACTATAGCCCTTGCTGGCGGGCTTAAATTGACGAATGTGCTTTATGTGCCACAATTGAAGTATAATTTGATTTCAATTCTGCAATTGACTGATGATGAGGATTGTGTCGTTGTGTTCACTAAAAAGTTGTGTTTAATGCAGGGCCTCACTTCGAAGATGCTGACTAGAGTGGGTGAATGGAAAGATGGGCTTTATGTGTATCGGGGCATGCCATGAATAACCACATGTCATGATAGTGTGGAGAATCAAATTGATCTATGGCACAAACAGATAGGCCATCTCTCTTACAAAAGTGTACGCCTGTTACCTAATATAGAGATTGATTATACTAATGAGCAACTGCATAAAGTTTGTGAAGTGTGCGAAAAAACGAAACAAACAAGAGAATTTTCCTTTAAGCAATTTTCGTGCTATTGAAGTTTTTGAGTTAATTCATTGTGATTTGTGGGGATCTTATAGAACTATTTCATCTTGTGGAGCACCTTATTTCTTGACCTTAGTTGATGATTATTCTAGAGCTGTTTGGATATATTTGTTGTCTGATAAAAGGGAAGTTTCAAAGGTTATGATGGAATTTTTTGCTCTGATAGAACAACATAATAAATTTGTTAAATGTGTGCGTAGTGACAATGGAACAGAGTTCGCTTCTTTGAGTTCTTATTTTCTACAACAAGGAATTATCCATCAGACATCTTGCATAGGAAGTCCCTAACAAAATGGAAGAGCAGAACGAAAACATAGACACATTCTCAATGTGGCTTGTGCATTGCGATTTCAAGGAGTACTTTCTATTCAGTTTTGAGGTGAGTGTGTCCTCACTGCTGGTTATTTAATTAATTTGACTCCAATGGGAAAACTCCATATAAACTGGGATATGGGGAATCGCCTTCCTATATCCACTTGTGAGTGTTTGGCTCATTGTGTTACGCTCATAACCAACTCACCAAGGGAGATAACTTCTAGAGCCGAAGCTGCAAATGCGTTTTCATGGGTTATCCATATGGGAAAAAGGGTTGGAAATTATATGATTTGGAAAAAGAGTCTTTCTTTGTCTCTAGGGATGTGAAGTTTGTAGAAGAAGAGTTCCCTTTTGCATCTTTGTTGAGTTCTCTCAAAGAACGGACTTCACCAACGACTATTAGTGAATGTTTGTCCATTGATGTGCCCATTCTGGATGAACCAGTGAATGTTGGGCAACCTTGAGGGACAGGGCAGGTCACCCTAAGAGGCATGATGATGACCCCGTGCAACAAACCCACGACGTGCCCATACATGATCCACACTCCGATCATTCTGTGCAAGATAATGGCAATGTCATGACTCTCGAAGTTGAGCAAACTGAAACTGTTGGTACCTTAAGGAGAGGACACCACGTGAAGCAACCTTTTATCCGTCTCCGTGACTATGTGGTCAACTCCGTCATGTCCATAAGCCCATCTGACCGTTAACTCTCTTTAGTGCGTCTTCCAAGTGTCTCCTATCCTCTAGCTAATTATGTGAATTATGCCATTTTTTTCTCCTACCCATTGTATGTATCTTGCAGCTATTGGGGCTGACAGGGAACCAAAGAGTTTTTCTGTTGCCATGCATGATGCCTGTTGTTGAGAAGCCATGGCCAGCGAAATTCAGGCCCTTCAAGACAATGGGACCTGGTGCATCACTACCTTGCCTAAGCGAAACAAAGCTCTTGGGTCTGAGTGGATATACTGCATCAAATACCACGCTGATGGCAGTATAGAATGATTCAAAGCACGCCTGGTAGTATTGGGAAACCATCAAGTTGAAGGATTGGATTATAATGAAACATTTGCACCTGTTGCAAAGATGGTTACTATCCGCTATGTATTGGTTATAACTGCTACCAAAAATTGGGAACTTCACCAAATGGATGTTCACAATGCCTTCTTACATGGCGATCTTGATGACGAAGTCTATATGAAACTTCCTCCTGGCTTCCTCGTCCAACATGCGAGAAAAGTTTGCAAACTTCGCAAGTCTCTCTACGGCTTGAGACAAGCCCCACGTTGTTGGTTTGCCAAGCTTTCTACCTATCTTTTTCAGTATGGATTCCAATAGTTTACCACTGATCACTCTCTCTTTGTCTATTGCCAACAAACCATGCAGCTCATGGTTCTTGTGTATGTGGAAGACCTCATTATTGCGGGTAATAATTCCTTGGCAATTGCAAAGTTCAAGGCCTACCTTCATCACTACTTCCGCATGAAAGACTTGGGGAAATTAAAGTATTTCTTGAGAGTTGAAGTAGCTCAATCCCCTATGGGCATCTTTTTTTGCCAACGAAAGTATGCTTTGGACATCCTCACGGAAACGGGGATGCTAGGATCCCGTCCTATATCTTCACCTCTCAAAGAAAATCATCGACTAGCTCTAACTAAAGGACCATTGTTGTCTGATGCCAGCAAATATCGTCATCTAGTAGGGCGTCTCATCTATCTATGCTTTACTTAACCAGAGTTCTCATATAGTGTGCACGGCTTGTCCTAGTTTATGCAAGAACCTCGTGAAGAGCACTAACTGGTAGCTCTACGGGTTGTTTGCTACTTAAAAGGCCAACCTGAGCAAGGCATTCTACATTGTCGTGACAGTGATTTTACCTTACATGGTTGGTGTGACTCCGACTCGGCTAGCTATCCTCTCACCGGCCGATCTTTTACTGGTTGGTTTATTCTCTTCGGTAGTTCTCCAATATCGTGGAAAACTAAAAAGCACCAGATCGTGTCACGGTTGTCTGCTGAGGTTGAATACCGCTCCATGGCCAACACCACTTGTGAATTAAAGTGGCTCAAGGATCTCCACTTTCTTGATCTCTCCCATCCCCAACCCATCTCTCTTTCTTATGATAGTCAAGCTGCCATTCACATTGCTAAGAATCCTGTTTTTCATGAACGAATCAAGCATATCGAGGTAGACTACCATCTTGTCCGGAATGCCATTCTATAGAATATGATACTTCCCTCATATGTCCCTACTTGTACTCAACTTCCGGATATATTCACTAAGTCTCTAGGTGCTCACCATTTTATTTCGATCTTAGACAAGTTGGGCATTCGAAACTTGCATGCGTCAACTTGAGGGGGGATAATATGGCAATATCAACCATATCCGCATCATCAAATCCGTTGTGTATGTATTTTAGGAATGTCTTACTGTCCACATCTAATCTTGCTGTAATTAGGAGATTGTTAACTAAATCTTTAGGAAACACTCGTGTATATATTGCAACGATTAATACAAGGATCGGCAGATTTGCCCAAATACGTTTTAGCAAAAGTTATCATAAAAGAAGCACCATTCTTTGCCAATACTTGACATTGTTCAGGTAAAACTAGTGGATCCGGGCTTCGAGTGACTCAAAACCTGACGAGGCTTTCAGGCAGAAGATATAGATACGGAAAATACAGCGGGCTACTGAAGATTTGAAAAACGAGTTTGAGCTAAGAGCATTAGGTGTTTAGAGAAGCAAAGCAATTGAGGAACTGAAACTACTTATGCAACCTAATACTTAAGAGGAAGAAGAAGACGATGAGATGATGGTGAAGATCAACAGTCTGTTATCTTTGACATGTCAAAAAATGAAGATGGGATATTAGTTTGGAGGTCAGATAGCAAGATAAGGACGCTGACAACACTGGAGCGTATAGCGTTTTTGGAAACGCTCCAATTCAACACAGAGCTTTAAGTCCGAATTGGGTTCTTAATTTAATTTAATCTAAATTTCAATTAACTTAAATTGAACTCGTAATTTTTAGACAGATTCGAACTGCGACCCAAGCAAAGTGAAAATTGACTCGGACAAGGACGTAATTCTCTTCGATACAAACTTATACAAGTGACGGGTGAATAGTACAGAGCGTACGGGAGAGAAAAACTCAACCTCAAGTAGGACACCGTTTAAACATAATAATATTATTTTGTTAAAAGAAGTCAAATCATATTCGAAGTAGAGCTATGCTATGAGAAAAGAGCACAATTCTTTGGCTTACACAAGTGCCCGTATTCCGTGGCATTAACAAAAAGCAAAATCATACAACATCCAAAACCAAATATTATTAGTCATCCTAAAGGTGTTTTGTAAAGATGGACTCAACAACTCCTTGAGCTATGGGATGATAACATTCACGAGCCTCTGCAAACACTCTTTTTGCCAAAATCTTCTCTTCTTCCTTTCCACTGCCTTGAACAAGAGCTGTGTAGAGTGGACGAAGATACTTCATCCTTCCAACTTCCTTTAGACTTTTCTCAACCTCACCATAGTAATCCCGGCATCTGCAAGAAATGGCCAGTTCAAGAAATGCTACCTTCACCTCATAATCCTTTGATTCTGACAGCCTGTAGCGTGCATCCAGGGCTAAGATCTACATGATTAAAACACATGTTAATAATCCCAATCTACCTGCTGAGAGAGAATGTAGAGTTTTCATTATTCTAACTTCAAGCACAAGAGCCAAAACTAGAGGATGTGAATGTAGAAGAGACAGCGGAACACAAAAGTCTTATTACATGTCAGCCAATTAACAGAAGAAAAGCTTGACACACACCAGGAACTCCAACCAAGTGGATGACTGGCCACATGAACCAAGAACTGATCCCTTCATATAATTCTACAAGAGACAACTTCATGTAGAGAGGTCCACTAACTAGTCATACCGGACATTTTGGTGTAAGCTTCACAAGAATGCATGTGATTCTATGTAAACAGAAAGCAAGGGGAAGGGGCACATGTAGACATGAATGATTAGAAATAGCTTCAACAAAACAAGGTGATCGAGTTGGTAAGCATGGGAAACAACTAAAAAAGCCATTTGTCACTACCTGAGAAGCTTCAACAGATTTGGGCAGGTTCTCCAAGTAAAGCTCCCATTCCTGTCCCTGCCAATCAGCAACTTCATCCTCCCTTGGCATCCTTCCTACCTTAAATTCATTTGCAAGTGAAATGATCTTGGCATAAAGTTTGGAAACTGGTTCATAGGCATCTGGGGGTATGCCAGTCCCCTCAGTCCATAATTGCAGGTCTATGTCTTTCTCTATTCCAGGAACATTTGCTTTTAGAAAATCAAGAAATGTCTCTGTATCGATAGATTTGAACTTGAAGTTGGAAATGTACTTCTTAAGGAACTCATCAAATGCAGGTCTTCCAATCTAAGCATTCCATTTCCACAGATAAATGCAACCGTAAGAACTTTATGATAAATTGATCTCCAAGTTTTGACCATGATTCATTAGAACTTTATGATAAATTGATCTCCAAGTTTTGACCATAATTCATTAACATACCTGACGCTCAATCCGAAACAAAAATTGGAAACCTTTCTCATATGGAACTTGTGAGTACACATCATCAGGGTCCACACCTTCTTGATTGGTTCTGAGCTTGGTGAACTCTAAATTGTCTGCAAACCTCTCGATCTCCTCATTTAAACCCCTCCAACCAATTCCAATATTTAGTGTAGCCCTGTCTTCTCCTTGCACAACCTCCACGATTCTCCTCTCAGCATATGTTGTAAAACCCTATAATCATGATTTAGAAACTATAAAACTGAAGTTAAAGACAAAAAAACAAAAAAGGAAGAAAGAATCGTCCTTCACCGTAGAACCCAGAAAGAGATATACTTCTTGGCTAAAAGCTATTAAGAGATATTACGACTACATGTTCTTAGAAGGTTCCATCTGAAAACTTCAGCTGAAATACAAAGGACACACTCCAGTACAATCGAAACTATTTAGCAACAGAGAATTTCCGAAAAAAGGGACACATCAATGCCTCAATGTTAAGAGCTAACAAGCTAAATGCACATGAACTCTGTCCTCAGACATGCATGCATAGGCATGTAAAGAATAACGAGTATTACACTTTTCCTAAAGCACCACACGGTTCATATTCAGCTGAAACAAAATAATAAAGTCAAATGAACAGAAGCTAGAGCACTCACTGCATACTAGGCAAAGCAATCTAAAATCAGAGGCAACAAGAGCAGAGCAAATAAGAAGTCAAAAATAGTAAACATGAACCCGACACTTTTGACACACCTCATTCAACCAAAAGTGCTCGTTATTCTTATTAGTAATCAAATTCCCAGTCCAACTATGAGCTAACTCATGGGCCACGACCTGTGCTCCACTAGAATCACCTTTTATCACGGTGGGAGTCAAAAAGACCATCCTCGGATTCTCCATTCCACCATAAGGAAAGCTGGGAGGCAACACCAACAGATCAAACCTCTCCCAGACATATTCCCCAAACAGCTTTTCCCCTTGCCTTATCATCTCCTCCGTCCCCGCGAACTCCCTCGCCGCCGCATCTAGAACTCCAACTACCGCCTCCGAGTAAACCCTAGTCCTAGGTCCCACCTCTCTAAACCCCAATTCGCCAACCGCAAAAGCAAACAAATATGGCGGAATTGGCTGCTCCATCACAAACTCCTCCACTACTCTCCCCTCTGCAAGCCACAAAGTCTGAAGCTTGAATCCAATATCATCGGTAAAACCTTCACTCACGTCTCCGGCGACGGGGTCTCGACGATCACAGTGCCTGGCGGACATCACGGCGGAGAGCTGCCGGGGGATGTTCAAACGAGCTGAATAACAGATTCTCGCCGCGGGCGTGTCGTGACATGGGAACACGGAGCGAGCATGAATAGACTGACATTGGGTGTAAACAAATGGATGGGCCTTGTTGAATGTCTGAGGGGGAGATAGCCATTGAAGAGCGGAGGAGGACGGTGAAGTGGAGTAGAGAATGAGAATGGAAGTTTGGTTATTGAGAGTAACAGTGAGGTTGTGACCTTTGACAGGGTGGAGTTGGGAGAGAGAGAAAGGAAGAGGGGTTAGGGTGTTGGGGTCGAGGACCTTGTGGACAGAGAGAGAGCGGGCGTCGAGAGAGAGGGGGCCGGAGTGAGGGCCTGAGAGGGAGAGGAGGGCGGCGGCATGGATGGTGGAGGAAGGGAAGTCGAAATAGAGAGACAGAGAGATGTGAGTGGTGAGTGGGTTCTCTGAGTCGGTGAACGAGTGAGGGTCGATCGGCGACATTGAAGAATACTTGGGAGAGTTAGGGTTGAGGAGATGGCATGGCAGTGCTTGGTGGCGATTTGGTGGCTTTAAGTTGAGTTTATTATAAAAATTCCGGAAACATAATAGAATAGTTTTAACTTTTTTTATAATTTGTTTTGGTTTTTCCTCTTAATGGTATTATATTATCATGTTTACATTACAAATGTACTACGTACGGCACTCTAGTAACTCTGCAAATTATTTATTTATTGGAGGAAACTGGAAAGTGCAGTAGTGCTGATGCTAGAATATGCAAGTGTTGGGTGAGTTACTCGAGCCGTTTTCTGTTCTGTCAAGCTCATGCATGACAGAATCAGCTATGTGGAGTTGAATGCAGCTGTTAATGCCAGTGTGTGGAGTTGAAGACAGAATCAACCATCATCTGCAACGCAATCTTGAGTAGGTCTGGAGCATTCCATGAGTTCTCCGCTTGGTTACTACTGAAATATATCTACATAATTATACCTTATGCATATGCTTACAGGGAGACAAGATTAAACAACCCGGGGAAAAGGGCCAGGCTGCACCTTCAGCTTCTTCTTCGGTAGCAGTGTACTTGATTTTGTTGTGTAAAGCAATTCCCAGGTCACAAATTTCATCCAAACAAACCAAATTAGCAACCAAGAAGACCATAGAAAACAAACTGCACGACAGACAAGGCAAGCCTCATCTTTTCTGCAAGAACCATAATGATTACTCAGGAGTTACGGAACTATTAACACATGAAGCGGCAGTCAGTACTGGAAAACTGTCCACAGGACTGCAACTTATTTGTATTACCTCATCACATACTGAACAATATGCAATCAACCAAAGAAATGGTTTTAGGAATAAATTAATCCAGTCGCATAATTTCTTCAAGGAGAATAGCATCAACGCATGAGTAGTAAAAGTGCTGAGATCATTTGTAGCACCGGACGTACATTTCACTGAGGCCCATTAGCATAATTGGAATCAATACAGTATTGCCTTATAGCTACAGGATACGATTATCCATGGTTTCACAAACGAAACAAATTCGGTGAAATAGTCGCTACTGCAAATGAAAAGGATTATCTAAAACTTTCACTCTCCTGGCCTATAAGCACAACACAACATGAATTTCACTTATTACAAGGGAACGTAAAAGCAAACTAGAGAACACAAAAACAAACAATCTCCTCAGTGAAAAAGCCAACCAAACACAAAGTAGGTTTAATCAACTGAATCAATGTCTCATTCTTCAGTTACAGACAACCAACTCAGACATTTGTCCTTGAAACTCAGTTAGTCGTCAATTAAAAATCACAATTCAATATTTCAACTTCCAATTATACAAAATTCTACAAACTTACCCATCGAATCTTTGATTCTAAACTGCTACAACAATTCACAAGTCCACAAAAAGGGTCTTGAGGCTTACAAGGAAATAACATCCACTATTGCCCACCACTCTCCTCCTCCAGCTTCTTCACATACGCCTTCAACACCATAATAACATCCCTCGCTGGAGCCTGTAAGGTCCCGACCAAACCAATGGCCGGACCTTGCAGTGAGCCCAAGATCTTAGCATAAATCTCAGCCCGAGACGGCATGGTTTCAAGCTGCTTAAAATCACTAGGCCCATAAAACTTACCTTCGAAGACGGCGCCTGTAAAATCATTCCCATCCAATTTTTTCTCTCTCTGAAACGCCCTGTAGGGTTTAATGGCCTCAGGAATCTCCTCACTGTGCACAAACAACCAGGCATTCATACCCTTCATGCAAGGCTCCAGGGCCTCCCATGGAGTGCCCACGACGGCCTTGTACACCAACGTGTTCTTCGCCACAATGAGTTTGGAAGTTTCGGGCAATGATCTCCGGAGATCTTGGAACTGCTTGACTGTGAAGCCCGTGTATTTGATAGCCGCTATTAGATAGCAGTTCTCGAGCTGGGATTTGACAGTCTCTACTGTCTGTTCCTTCTTGGTGCGAGAAATGGCGGATTTGATGACGATGGGTCTTGGGAAGGTGGGCTTGTAGGTGGGTTTGGAGAGGAGAAATGGGTTTGAAGGACGGAATTGGATAAAGGTTTTGGAGGAAGGGAATGAGAGGAGAGTTGTATCCATGGTCGCGGTGGCAGAGAAGAGCAGAAGTTGGGATTTTGGGACTATCGATATCTTATCATCCGGGAAAAGTATGGATGCGGCGTGTTGGGCGTAATTTAATGAATAACCAACGCTCATTTCTATTGTAATTTTCTTCCTAATACTTGTATGGAATGAAAATTGAAAAAAAGAGAATTATAAAAAAAAGGAAAAAAAAAGGAAAGTAAAAGAATTATTATTATATATTATAATATAAACTAAATCTTTTTTATTTATTTATGAGTTAGTGAATTAGATTGACGGTCAATTTTCAGTTGCATAATTTTACTTTCCTTAATGTGTAAGCTTCATTAAGTTCAAATATTTTTCTGACCATTTCACTTAATTATGCTCAATGACACGTAATCAATCCAATTAGAATTAATTCAACCGGGTGATTTTTCATCTTTAAAAAAAAAAAAGTTTTTATAAATGGCACAGCAAATTAAGGAAATACAGGTAATCTCGGTGCATCAAAAGGTCGTGAGTTTCGGGTTTTAAGTACAAAATCATATATCCAATCCAGCTACAACTGCTTACGGTGACGGTGAGAAACACAAATACATCTATTAAAATCCAAGTAATCCCCTTGAACATTACTCTCTTTTTATCTTCCTATATACGAACAAGAATCGCACTAAACCAAGTCTGGAATTGTATTGATTAAGAACCAAGCTCCCTTTTGAGAATGTAGTCAACAACCTCTTCGACAGTATCAACAACCTGCATAGTTTAAAGCAAATGTTATTAGATATAACCAAAAAAACAAAAAGAAACTATGCATACAATTCCTTGGATCTGTTCTCCACCCAATTTTCTAGTTTCTGGACAAATTCTGCACATCTTTAACTAATTATTTTTGCAAACAATAGTCACAATTGCACTGTGAAAATATACACATTCACTTGCCAGATCTGTTGGGAACTCCGCATGGTTGCTTTCTCGTTGGAAAACAACGGTCCTTGTCAAAATAGAAAACCAAGGACGTCCTACCTGAAAATAAGATGGAATACTATATTTGTAAATGTTCGTAAAAACTAAAACTGTTTCTACAATGTAAGATGGCCTAAGTGGTGTGAGATCTGATGCATCAATAAAGAGATATAGAGTTGGAAGGTACCACTCGTGTGCCTTTAACGTCAACTATATTAGTGAATATATACAATCAATTAAGTTGGCCCGACATAACAACTTAAGCTATTGTGGTGAGACCGTCATTTAACATGGTATCAAAGTTAACATACTTAATCTCTAGGGTTCTATTAGCAACTCGATCACGGATGAAAAGCACATCAATTTCGATGTGCTTCGTTCGAGCGTGATACACAATATTTTGTAACAAAGCTCTGGCTCCATTGTTGTTGTACCAGATGGTTGGGCATTGAGAGGGTGTAAACCCTAATTCAAAGAGAAAGGATAAAAGCTAAAGAATCTCAGTCCAGAGGGTCGAGAGATCGAGCTTGGTATTCTACTTCGGTATTGGAGCGAGTGACAACCGATTGCTTTTTAGAGCTCCAATGAATGAGATTCCTCCCCCCGAAAACACATCTTTTGGAGATGGCTTTTCGATCATCAACAAAGCTAGCCTAGTTAGAGTCAGAAAAGGCATGGATCTACGAAGGAGATGAAGAAGGACGAAAAAGGAGTGTTCTGTCAGCTGTACCTTGTAAGAATTGAAGAACTCTCTTTAAAGCAATCCAGTGTGGTTAAAGTGGATTAGTCAAAAATTGACTTAATTTGTTGATGATGTAATAGATATCAGGGCGACTGGGACATAAATACTGAAGACCACCAACAATGCTACGATAAGTAGAAGGGTTGGCAATGGGATCACCATCAAAGGCAGAGAGCTTCTGGCCAGGAGAGACAAGAGTCGAACACGGCTTACAGGTATGCATATTGGCCCTTTGTAGTAGATCATGAATATATTTTTGTTGAGATAGATACAGTCCTGTAGAATTTTTATGAACTTCGAAGCCAAGAAAGTAGTGTAAAGAACCAAGAGTCTTTAGAGCAAATTGCTTGTTTAATCAATGAATGAGATATTGTATGGCTTTTTGATTGTTGCCAGTATGTCATCAACATACACTAGAAGATATAACTTTACTTGTTTCTTATGAAGATAGAATAAGGAGGTATCACATTTTGAGGGTGTAAAACCCCAGTTTTGAAGAGCCTATTTGTGGGTGAAAAGCCAGGCTCGAGGAGCCTGCTTTAACCCATACAGTGCTTTAGAAAGATGGAAAACATAAGTAGGATAAGTTGAATTGACATACCCTTGTGGTTGACGAATGTAGACTTCATCCTGTAGGACCCCATTAAGAAAAGCATTATTGATGTCAATTTGCTGGATGTCCCACTGAAATGATACTGCTAGAGATAGGATGACTTTAATGGTAGATGATTTGACGACTGTACTGAAAGTTTTAGTAAAATCCACACCTGGGTTCTGATTAAACCCTTTGGCCACCAAGCGGCCTTTGCTTTGTCAAAAGAGCCATCTGAATGATATTTAACTCAAAAATCCATTTTGTGCCCAAACATTCATGTTAGGATGATAAGAAACAAGAGTCCAGGTCTGATTTTTGTGTGGAGCATGCATTTTAGCATCCACAGCAGCCTTCCAAATAGGATCTTGTAAGGCAAAAGAGACAAATTTGGGTTCTGTGATGGGTGAGGGAGATAAAGGAGTGTGATATAGTTTGGGTTTGAAGATGCGACTTTTGGAGCGAGTTTGCATTGGATGAGTATTTGTGGTAGGGATAGAATGATAAGTAGGGATAGTAGTTGTGTGGAGAGGATGAGGTAAGGAGGAAATGCACAAGGAAATAAGAGGGGTTGGTGAGCTGTGAGGAAAGGTAGATGGTGAAGGTAATATTGAAGACAAAGTAGGAGAATTTACCTGTAATGGAAGTAAGTTCGAAGAAGCTTTTGAAGAATAATCCTTCGGTAGGGAATTGCTGTCAGTAGACTATAGAGGAGATGAGGCAACTTTCAGGAGGGAGATGGGTATGTGAGAATGAACTCTGTATGATGGGAGGGTTGAGGTTGATGGTTTTGGAAAAGGAAGAGGATAAGCATATTCCGATTCATTAAAGACAACATGGCGGGAAATGTAGATTTGTCCATGAGCATTAAGACATTTATACCCACGATGAAAAAGACTGTAACCAAGAAAAACACACTTAGTAGTATGATGGTTGAATTTGTGAGAGGAGTATGATTGTAAGTAAGGATAGCAGCTGTAGCCAAAGGGCTTTAGATGATCATAAGCTGGCTGTTTGTTATACAGAAGCTCATAAGGTGATTTATGATTTGTGATGGGACTGGGTAAGTGATTTATGAGATAAGTGGCAGTGAGAAAGGCTTCTAGCCAGAAGGAGAGAGATATAGAGACATAGGAGAGTAGAGTGAGACCCATTTCTGTGATGTGATGATGTTTCCTTTCGGAAACACCATTTTGTTGATGTGTATAGGGACATGATAGTTTGGGTGTGATGCCTTGTGCTATAAGATAAGGTAGAAATGATTGGTATTCCCCTTATTATCAGTATAAAATGCCTTTATTTTATGATTAAACTATAATTCCATATGTGATTTGAATTTTAGGAAGGTGGAAAAGGCTTCGGATTTGAGTTTGAGTGGGTAGAACTAAGTAAATATGGTATAGGCATCAATAAAAACAATGTAATATCTTCCTTTCCTTCTCTTGCTAAATCTCTAAACTTTACCATTACCAAGCTCACTAGATTAAACTATATCACTTGGAGAGCCCAGGTTCTTACTACGATTCGCACCCTGGAGCTGGAAAAATTTATTTCTCGTTCCTCTGTGATCCCTGTTGCCTTTATCCCTTCAGATGATAGTTCTCCTCAGCCCAACCCTAAGTATCGCTTATGGCGTAAATCTGACCAACTACTCCTCTGCTGGTTGTTATCAACTGTTAATGATGACATTCTTAGTCTTGTTAATCAATCTCAATCTTCTGTTGAAGTTTGGGTCACTCTTGAGAAGCTATTTGCTCAAACCAGCATGGTTAAAGTCCTGCAATTAAAATAGTGGCTATCATCTATCAAAAAGGGATTTGACAGTATTAGTGTATATATGCAGAAGATAAAAATTATTGGAGATTCTCTCCTTTTGACTGGTCACCAAGTATCTGAATCTAAGTTAATTCTCAGTGCTCTTGTTGGCTGAGGACAAGATTATGATCCTATTATGTGTCTATTATCGAACACTATGGCATTTTCATCTTTACAAGATGTTCAAAGCTCTCTTGTTATACATGAAACTCGCCTAGAACAACAAAATGCTATGTCTCATATTTCTATACCATCTGCAAACCTTGCAAGTAATACTTGTTCCTCTTTCTTTTTTGGTGGTAGACATGAGGGACGTCGACGTGGAGCAAGAGGAAGGGGCAGTAGATCTGGTCCTCGGGTATTCTGTCAACTCTGTCAAAAACCCATTCATTCAGTTCTGTAGTGGAACAAACGATTTAATCAGCACTGGCAGGGTCCTCCATAGTTTGAGCAGCCCTGGTGATCTCATTCTCAACCTGTGCATACCTACACTGGCTATAATACTTCACCTTAAGCAAATTATGTGCACTCTAGTTCCCGTCATACCTATATGGTTCCACAACAGCAAGTTACAACTTCTGAACCATCATTTGAGTCTACTTGGTTTGTTGACAATGGTGGCACAAATCAAGTCACCCATGACATTCAAAATCTGAGTATCAGCTCTCCTTATACTAAGAATGATCATCTGACTGTAGGTAATGGTAATATTTTACCTATCACACACATTAGTTCCTCCTCTTTCAAATTCAATACTTTACCTACACCATTACATCTCAAACAAATTTTACATGGACCTTCCATAGCTCGTAATCTTTTAAGCATTTCTAAACTCACTAAAGATAATAATATTGTCAAGGGAATAATAAGGCTGAAACTGATTCAAAGTGGTTTCCGCATTCTCAAATATAAAAGGATTTGGTTTGCCGAAAGATTCGTACTCTAAAGCAGTGTGATCTATTCTGTATGAAATTCCAAATATAAAATCTTACTATCCAATCATGGCAATGATGCAGAAAACTGCAACATAGCTTTTAAGCTATCAATGGTACATTTGCTCCTTGAGAATTGTTTAAAAATTTAAAGATGTGCGTGCAAAGTTTTGAACTCCATCGCGCTAAACAAAATACAAAAAGGAAAGATATTTAGAAGGAATAAACACAATATTCTGTTAAAAGCATCCTATCAATATGAGCTCTTCATTTGTAAAGAAAGTCTTCGCATTCTTGAATAAAGAAGGATTTGGGTTCCCAAAGTACACATTTAGAAGCAGAAAAAGATGCAAAAAATTCAAACAAAAATTTTAAGCATCATTGATGGCACATCTGCTCATCAAGAATTGGATAAAAGTTCTTAATATTACAGTATCCCATTAATATGAGCTCTTGATTTGTAATGGCAAGCCAAGTTTCCATATCAATAATTAAATGGAGAAACAACCAAGATTTTATGTGAACTCTTACTTCATGTCTAAAGAGAAAATGAGTGTTTAATAAAGAATTATTTACTAGCTTTTCTACTGCTAAAAGACCATCATTTACCCATTTCTTTCATTTTTTTGGTATTCCTAAATTCCGTAGGTCTTCCATGCACATTCTTCAATGCAATATTTTTTTTAATGTGGATAAACTTATTACAAAAAGAATACCTAATTAGTAGATTTACGAAAAAGCCTAACCTACTAAAACACCTTTTTGAATAGTCTAAAGATATCCAATTGCTGCAACCTTTTTGTCACAGCAGAACTCAACAAGTTTTGACTTGGCAATGGGAGACACCAAACTTACTTGTTGAAGACATTTTCCAGAGCAATTTTGAAAGCTCCTATGCCAAGGCGCTTATGTAACATCCTGTCCCCATATTAAGAGTTAGAACCCAAAAGTATGGAATATGAGAGATATGAAAAATGCATTTCATGCTCATGCATATTATTAGCATACACGTACATGAATTTGAATTTTTGCACACATTAAAATGACTGTATATGTATTTATGGACAATTGCCAGGTATAATTGATTATAAATGTGATTATGTGAGAATTGTGAATTGATTGTATTGAAAATCGATATGGAGAATATATGTATTGATTTGGAATTTTTGGAGAAAATTTTCGAAAATTGTTGAGTATTGTTAGATTAGGAAAAATGCTTTTTGGAGAGTAAATTGATGGAAGGAAACAGAAATGAAAAACAAATGATATTGGAGAATTGTTAAAAACGACTTTGAAAATTTTAGAGATGACTTAGAATTAGTAAGAAGATGATATTGAAAAATTTTGGAGATAATTGTAATGAAAGGATGGGAGTTAATGGAAATAGTTCAAATAGAACTAACTAGTTTGTGAAGAAATTAGGAAAATAGCTTAAGAAATGGACAAGAGTCCAAGTTTTAAAGTTAAGTTTTCTTAACCTCGAAAGACAAGTTACTGGTCTTGTCTTCATATTTTTCGTTGTCTCTTTCTCAAGTTTTTCTTCAACATAGGGTTTTTCATCAAAACTCCACCACAGTTAAATCTTATTTCATCTATCTCCTTGCTACTCCCAACTTCAGTTTCCTTTTCTTTGTTTTAAGAAAAACTGAAGCTTGTCAACCTATACTATGGTGTACGTGAATCGCATAAAATTTTGGGCTTCATGATAGTTGAATATTTTGGAGTTTTAACAAGTAAGTATTCTGAAAATCCTTTAGAGTTGTTGGTTTATGAGATAAGTTTCATGAATTAATTGTCATTGCTTGATCATGGAAATAATGGCCATCTACATGAAAACTGTGCTAATAAGATGAAAAATCTGGATATAACGTTATTTAGCATTTGATGGTTATTTATGATTAGATAATGTAGAAATGATTTTCTTGGAGTTGAATGATCTTAGAAAACATGTATAATGAGGTGTAGAAACAATTTGAAGAAAACATAAGTAAAGGCTCTATTTTCACTGTATATGTTAGTTTTGAGTAATTTTTAAGGATGAGAACAAAATCGATTTTTGAGTTAAGCAATAAGTATGTGGTGATGTCTGGGAAGGAGAATGAATGGTTTAAAATGGAAGTTGAGGGAGAAATAAAGAAGATTTAGAAGTTAAAGGTGCAGAAAAATGAGAGTGAAACAGTGTAGTAAAGTGGAGTTATACGTGGATGAATTTTTCTGGTTCTTTGGATGACTGTTGGACCCCGCTGTTGGAGCCCAACATCGGACCTGAGAGCGTGGTGCTGTATGCGTGGGGTGAAACATGCTAATTAAACAATTAATGAAAGACCATCGGAAGTTCAATGGACCCATCGTGAGCAAACTCAAAACTTGGTTTCGGGACTAAAACAACATATCCATAATCATTAATATCTAAAAGATGAGTTTTACAAAGCTTTACTAACATTTCAAATCAAATTACAATCTTTGAGCTCAAGTGCCAAAATACAAAAATACACTTGAACCAATAAAACTTGAAATGTAA
>JANIJH010000225.1:30703870-30716945 GCA_024520975.1 Erythroxylum areolatum | reverse complement strand
GGGTGAGCCACGGCTCGAACCCAAGACCTCAAGGTTTTGTTCCACTTTAAGTGGACGCCTCTTACCATTGAGCCAATGCACGATCGAAACTTTCCAATTTTTATAGGGACTTTTCAATTTTCATAGGAAAATCGTTATTGTCCATATGCACGATCGCAATTTTGAAGGTTTAAGAGTGAAAATGCACGATCGCGAGTTTGGAATGCTGAGAGGCTGATGAACATCCTTTGATTTTTTGATTATATCTTCTTCGTCTGACCTCCAAATGACATGAGACTTAGACCATTAGACTCGTAAGACATTGCTTCATTTCTTCACTAAAAATCGTAGCCATCTGAACTGAATTTATAGATATTGAGTGATAAACATGGACAAGTCTAACTAGTATGCTCTCACCTAATCCTTTTCTTTATCACTCATGCCTGTGATTTTTCCCTCTCACACCCATGAGTTTAATTGCAAGACTGATGTTTAATTGTCCCATCAAAACACTATTCTCTTCAATTGTTAGCTGTGACTTTCTACACTTGAGAGCATTGTGCAAGTTGAACCATCTTGCTTCTTTCAACTATCGCTTCTTCTTTAGACCTCCAAATGACTTAATTCTTAAGCCAATAGATTTCTAACACATTATCCTATCCCTCCACAAAAATTGGTAGCATTCTAAATTTAATTGAAAAAGATTGATTAAATGAAAGTGAGGGAATCTGTTGAAATAGTATGAACTGATATTATTTCACTAAACATACTTCGGCATTTTGAATATATCTAGAACTGTAGGGTTTCAAATGTGATGAATTTAATGTGGAGAAAACTAGAGACATAGGCTTACAAATTATATGAAGAGGTAGAATTTTAATTCAGTCTCTAAGATGTTAAATTTCTATATGGAAGTTGTGCATAGTATACTATTTTAGAATGAGAACAGTCTGAAAAGGTTTGGAGTCCAACTTTCGAATTTTTGAACCAAATTGAATGGTTTTGGTGTCATTAGAAACTTAAGAGATGGGAGAGAAATTTTCTAGAAGAGAGTATGATCAAATTACATCATTTTCACTTTCTAATTGAACGTGAATGGTAGACCCGAAAGAGTGTTTTGGAAAAATCTAAAAGTAAGTCAATGAGAAATGAATTGTGATTTTAATAGTTTTAGTGAGTTATAAACCTAAGTATGAATTATACTTAGATGAGTCTTGATGTGGGATTGATTTTGTGATGACACTAATGGATAAATACCGGGGATTGTCATTAAGCATGCATTATACATTACACATATGCATATGTGTAAAATCGAATGTTTATATGATTGTGCAATTATTAATGTGTATGTTATGTGCGTATTACATAATTGTGACGTGAAGGTTGAATGTTCACATTCAGATGTTTTCAGATCATGGAAGCTAATGCTAATCTGGAATGTACTATGAGTAGAACGAGATGGTCTTACTTTATTGTTTGTTTTGTTTAAGTTATGAATTGAATAATTATGCGATGTGAATGTGTGGGTTCCGAACAATATATGTCCAAGGAGTTTGATAAATGTGAGAACATTGAAGTGCTCCTTATATGTGAATTGGATTGAAATAAGTGTACATAATTTGATTGTTAAATGCCAGACCACGATCCGATGATAAATGTGTTCTGGATGTGTATTTGCATATGAATGAAAATGTGACTCTCAACTTTAATGTTGAATGCCGGACTAAGGTCCGATGATATGCGAATGTGATTGAATGAGAATATAGAAATGTGATTAATGCATTCCATTTCATAATTGTATGAAAGATAAAGGCAATTATAACTATAGTAGCCACCGAAAAAGAGTTTAAGGCTCAGATTGTAAAAAAGAGCCTTGAGCTCAGAAAGTGATTAAGAGCCAAAGGCTCATTATGTGAAATGAGCCTGGCATCCCCAACAGATACAGGATAGTTATCAATGAGCCCGATATCTACAATGAATATAGGACAGTTATCAATGATCCCGGTATCCACAATAGCTATGGGACAGTTAGGCATTCGGTCACAACAAAGTAACAAAGAAAAAGTGGGTCTCATGTGCACTGCATATGCATGATTTGAATGATTATAATATGTTGAATGTAAAATGTGAAATGATGGATCAAGTGTATGTGATTTAATATGATTATCAAATAAATGATGTGAATTGTGTGTTATGTGAGCGAGTGAGCCATCGATGATGGTCACTCACTGAGTTCGCAGAACTCACCTAAAATTTGCAACTATTTTTTAGTCTCAGAAGAGTTACCCTGTTGAACAAACGTGTGTATAGCCATTGCATGCAAGTAAGAGGTAGACGTCGGGATCAGTTGGCATCTACATTTATACTTTCTTATTTATATATTCTGCAACTTTTGTAGAATATGTATTTGAATATGTTTCTGAATGTAATAACTTTCCATATTGGAAAGGTTTGTAAATGAGAATGAATTGGAGTGTAGCGTTAACAAATGTGATTTTTATGTTATGAAAGAAAGGATTGGGCCCGATTTTGATTACTGATTTCTACATATGCTTATATTGTTAAAAAAAGAAAAAAAAATTTGTACTGAGTTTGGAATGTTTGATTGTTCTAGCATGCCACCCTCGTGGGAAACGGACTTGGACATCACTTAGGATGTCAGATACGTGTCTGATGAGAGTGGGGTACTACAATATGGTATCAGAGCCCATAATTAGTATCTTACATGGGCATTTTTTTAATACATGTAAAGTTACATGCATTTTAGTCATGTCATAGCAGATAATAGCAACTGATCCCTAGTTTGAGTCATATGTGTTTGAGCCACACGCATAAGCATTTGTTAAGTGTTTAGACTGATAGGAATGGTGAGAAAATTGATGATTTGTCAGAATGTGAGAGGACAGAAGTTTGTGGATATTTAGAAATGAGGAATAATATATAGTTAGATATGACAGATATATATTCAATACATTCATTTGGTGGATTTATTATGGAATACGACATCGATATTGTACTATGGTAATATATCCTCAAATGTGAATACATTGACATGGACTGATTAAGGAAAGAAGTGATATCAATATGAATGATGAGACCTAAAGTGTACAAGCTAAGTTGAAAGAAAACAAAATTTTCTATGGCCTGGAGAGGTCAAACTTGGACTTGAAATGAATGTCGATTAAATGTGATAAGAGCTATAATTTACCATAAGAATATGTCTGTGAAATTGAGATCAGAATTTTAGGATGATTATGTATCTATGATTCCGAATTGATTGCCAACATAAGTATGTATGATGATATATGGTAATTGGAAGGTGAGATGATGATAGCGATATATGAAAAAGTTGTTAAGGTTAAGTTGATTTACCATTGTGAGTTCACATCTGATAATGGGATCACCATGATAAGTGAGAATATGGAGCATATATGTATTATATATGTGGAGATAATATAAGAAGCAATCTATGACTATTTGAATATTGGTCGGTCATAGTTCCTATAGTTCAAAGTCTAAGATGAGTTAGAGTAAGACGTGAAAATGCTTATAGTGATCAATTGAGAATGAATTCAAATTGTTAATGATCTTACTATATATATGATGAATCTACAACTTTTGTAGAATGTGTATTTGAATAAGTTTCTTCATGTAATAACTTTCCATATTAGAAAGGCTTGTAAATGAGAATGAATTGAAGTGTAGTGTTAACAAATGTGATTTTTATGTTATGAAAGAAAGGATTGGGCCCAATTTTAATAATTGATTTCTGTATATGCTTATATTGTTTTAAAAAAAGAAAAAAATTTGTACTGAGTTTGGAATGTTTGACCATTCTAGCATGCCACTCTCATAGGGCACGGACCCAGACATCACTCAGGATGTTGGGTACGTGTTTAGTGAGAGTGGGGTGTTACAGCTTAGATGAAAATGCAGCCTGTATTGCATATGAGCTGATCGATTACTATCAAAATTTTGCAATTCCCATTTCTCCAGCACCTCACGCAGTACTGCTGGAGACAGGCTATAGGAGTAACTAATGCAAAAGTAATTAAAACATGGTACAATTATGTGTACAAGGTTTTCAAGATCAATGGATGATTCTACACTAAAAGAGTAACTCATAAGAACTTCCGATTTTGACTTTTAAGAATAGTTCAAAATTTGTGCTTTAATAGTAGAAAGGATGAACCTGACAGTCAAGGTCATCAGCAGTAAAGTATAGAGGAGGTTAATGCCCATTGTTCAGTCTTAGGAGGCCCCCAAAACTTAATACATCACAGAGAACCTAAAGTAATTCAATAGTGCTTTTATAGCCTTCCTAGGGTTCAAATTACACCACTAAAAAACAAAAAATATGATATGAATTGAAGAAAAAAGGTGAGAAAATTATTGAACTTTTGCCTATAAGCACTAATATAACCAAAAGCTTCTTGTCAGCCTCTATGTTCACATTTTCTAAGTCTCAAGAATGACTTAATGGAACAGTTAGTGGATGAAACCTACATAAGAATGAAAGTACCTGAATGTTCCCTCCAGTCAACAAGATCACTAACAACAAAAATTGCCTTCACTGTTTTTGTACGAATATCATATCTTTTAGCCATGTTCATAGGTGGAACACCCTTATCAAATAAATTCTGGGTTGTCCACTTCTTGTATGGTGATAAGCAAATGGATGATAGAATAGGACTTTTATTGATATTTAGTAATAGTCTCGTAGGTTACCACAAGAGCCGAAGCTCCCCAGCCAACAATGGCCCCTCAAGCTTAATAGCTGAGACAGTAAAAAGAGAAAAGTCCCCCCTTTGTGCTACCCGATTCCCTTACATCCCCTGCACATGATTAGTTTCTCTCTCCTCTAACAAATTTTAAGAAACTTATTCCCTAACCGTTAGCTGACTCATCATTCCCTGGGTTACTAACTTTCTACTCTGCCTTAGTCTTTCTTTTGGAATATGCTAACATGGGTATGTGGCCCATGTTATGTTCCTTCCTCCTATTTCTCCTAGAGTAAGTCAACATGGGTTTGTAACTCGTATAGCTATCAATTTTGCCTCCTGGGAAAATGCCTTGCCCTTTAGGCAGAAGGAAGGATACTACTGCTTCAGTTGTGCAACAGCTGTCCAGGAAGCTTCTTCAATTGGTTTCCCTTTCCAGAGCACAAGCCACTCGACAATCTGCTTGTGATTCTTTTGGACAATATGTTCAGCTAGGATTGCTTCGAGAGCAGTAGGCTCGGTTGAGTCAACCTCCAGACTTGAGGGAAGAGTTGACTCGAGCACATGGTTTCCCATAACCTTTTTCAGCTGAGAAATGTGGAATATCGGGTGAACTCGGGTAGTGTCAAGAAGAGCCAACTTATAGGTCATAGTTCTTACCTTAGCTATTACTTGAAAAGATCCATAAAATCGGGCTGGAAGCTTAGGATAGATCCACCGTGCGATTGATGTTTGTCTGTGAGGTCTAAGGTTGACATAGACTCAATCTCCTACCTCCAGTTGTCTAAGCTTGACATAGACTCAATCTCCTACCTCCAGTTAAACATATCTACATTTAGCATCAGCCACGGATTTCATGACTTGTTGAGTCCTAGTAAGATGGTATTTAAGCTACCTCAAAGCCTCATCTCTATCAACCAACACATAATTTACAGCATCAACAAGAGACTCCCTAAGGAGGAAGTGAGGAACTTTAGTAGGAGGACGACCATACACCACCTCGAATGGGTTGTGGTAGTTGTGGAGTAAAAAGAATTATTATACCAAAATTCAGCCTAAGAGAGCCAATTATGCCACTGTTTTCGTTGCTAAAAAATAAAACAGCAGAGGTAATTCTCAAGGCACCTATTGACCAACTTGGTTTGCCCATCCATTTTCGGATGATAAGAGGTGCTCATTCGAAGAACCTCTCCTTGCAACCTCCAAATCTCTTTCCAAAAATTACTAACAAAGATTGGATCCTGGTCACTTACAATTGTCTTTGGAATGCCATGTAGTCTAACCACTTCCTTAATAAAACAATCAGCTACAGCCTTGACAGTAAAAGGGTGTTTGAGAGGGATAAAATGTGCATACTTTGATAATCTGTCCACTACTACCATAATGACCTTAAACCCTTAGCTTTTTCACAATCCCATTATAAAATCCATCGAAACGTCTTCCTAAACTGAATTGGGAATAGGGAGAGGTTGAAGTAACCCAGTTGGGGAAAGGGTTTGATACTTGTGTCTTTGGCACACTTCACATTCCATCACAAACTGCAGGATTTGTTTTCGCATTCCAGCCCAATATAAACAACTGACTATCCGTTTATAGGTCTTAATAAATCTGGATTGACCCCTTGTTGGAGTAGAATGGAATTCTTGTAAGAAATCTGGAATAAGGGAGGAGGATTGAGATAAAATTAACCTGTTTCCCTTGAACAACAGCCCTCCCGATAAGTGAAACTATGCTTCGAATGGAGGATTAGATTAGAGTTTCTGCAGAATTTCTGTCAACCATGGATCTCTTTGATACTCTTCTTGCAACTAAGTAGAATCTACCCAATTAGGGGATGAAACAAGGTAGTGAAATTTTGGTTCCACAGATTCACGTGATAAGGCATTTGTTGCCTTGTTTTCTTGTCCCGGCTTATTGAACACTTCAAATCGGAAGCCCATCAGCTTGGATAATCAGTGGTGCTGATCTGCAGTATTTAACCACTACTGTAAGAGGTGCTTCAATGTCTTGTGGTGATTGTATAACTTGAAGGATCTTCCCAAAAGGTAATGCCTCCAATGCTGTATGGCTAGCACTAAAGCCATAATTTCCTTCTCATACATGGATTCGGACATGGAAGTAGCAAATAAGGCTTTCCTGAAATAAGCAATAGGTTTATTTTCCTGCATAAGGATAGCCCCCAATCCAAAACCAGAGGCATCAGATTCTACAATAAATTCCTTAGAGAAATTCGGTAGAGTGAGGATTGGAAAGGAAATTAAACAATTCTTCAACTTATCAAAGGCTCTTTAAGCTTCTGGTTCCCAAGAGAAATTGTCTTTCTTGGTGAGTTTGGTGAGGGGCCGAACGATCTTCCCATAGTCTTTGATAAACTTTCAGTAATATCCAGTGAGACCAAGAAACCCTCTCACCCCTGTAACATTCTTAGGTATAGGCCAATCTTTAACACATTGGATCTTAACAGGATCCATTGCTACACCCTCAGCTGAAATAACAAGTCCTAGATACTTAATGGAATGTTGTCCGAATAAGCATTTCTTCTTATTTGCAAAGAAATGATGTTCAAATAATAGCTGTAGAGCTTGTTCCAAGTGGTTGTGGTGCTGTTGCCAACTGCTGCTATAGATCAAAATGTCATCAAAAAATACCAGCACACTTTTCCTTAGAAGTGGTCTAAATACCGAATTCATAGTAGATCGAAAAATGGATGGGGCATTCATAAGTCCGAAAGGCATAACTAAATATTCATAATGGCCTTTATGAGTCCGAAAGGCTGTTTTATGAACATCTTCGATCTTAATTCGTATTTGGTGAAAACCGAACTTCAAGTCAATCTTAGAGAAATACTTGGAACCATACAATTCATCAATAAGCTCATTAATAATGGGAATTGGAAACTTGTCAGGGATGGTTACCTTGTTTAAGGTAGGGTAATCTACACACATTCTTCATGAATCATCCTTCTTTTTAACTAGAATTACTGGACTGGAGAAGGGGTTGGTGCTGTGTTTGATTGCGTCTAATTCTAGCAATTCCTTGACCTGTCTTTCAATCTCATCCTTATGGTGGTAGGCATACCTATAAGGACGTACACTTACTGGATTGGTTCCATTATATAGAGTAATGACATGATCATGATTCCGTGAAGAAGGAAGACCCCTCTGTTCTTGGAACACCAATCAGTTTGATTGCAAGATAGAAGTTAACTCCTGAATTTGGGCTGGAATTAAGGTAGTACTGGTCTCTGAAACAAGCATATTAACCTCACACTCTTGCTGTTCATCCTGAAACTCCATCACAATGGAATGGAGTTCCCTTTGCAAGGTAGAAATTTGTTGGGGCTTTTTAAAGCCTTGCCCTCTCAATGTGATTACTTCTTTTCCATGTTCAAAACCCCAACTCACTATCTTCTGCTTGAAATCTGCCCTCGCTTCTCCTAGAGTCTCCAGCCACTCCACACCCAAGATCAGATCTATTCCTCCCAATTGCAAAATATATACGTCAATTAGTAGCTCCACATGCCCTACTAACACCACAATTCCTTTACACCGTCATTGTGAAAAACACTTTGTTCCATTACCTAGTTTGAGTCCATATGATTCGGTTGGAGTCACATTCAAACCTAAGGTATCTACTAATTCTTGTGAAAGATAATTATGACTTGCTTTGCTGTTTATGAGGAGCAAGATTGGAACTCCAGCCAACTTACCCTCGAATTTAAGGGTCTTAGATTGGACAATCTCCCCATACTCAGCTACTTGACACACCATTTCCCATGCCTCACCAGTTTCGATCTCCTCTCTATCCATTACATCTGAAGGAAGAGTTTCTCCCTCATTGTCCCCTTCCCAAATCAACAGTCTCAAATGCTTTTCAGGGCAAACATAGGTAGGGCTATAGTGTTGTCTGCATTTAAAACATAATCCCTTCGACCTTCGATCCATCAACTCCTGAAAAGAGAGATTTCAGGTCCCATTTGGCTACCCATCTACAGCCCTCTCTACACGGGGTCCGTATTCAGCTCCACCGAGTGGATGCGTGGGTGGTTAAACCAGGTTATGTCTCAGGACTCCCCAATTGCAACCACCCTTGGTCGAATTGGTGGACCTGAATTTCTAGAAATCCATGGTTTTCCATCCCATTGTCTTTTTTGAAGTCACCGACAGCACCAGTTTCTATTTTGAAGTCATTGATGGTGCCAGTTTCTACTCTAGTACACGTGCTGTGGATATCATCTTCTAGCGGGAAGAAGGGTCCAAGGCCAAAACTTCCAATCGTATATCTTTTCTTAGTCCCCCTAAGAAGAGACCCATATATTGATCTTCTAGAAGAGGTGGAACCTGAGCCATCAACATCTCAAAGGTTTCCACATATTCGTCCACAGTGCCCCGCTATATTAACGCCTTTAACTAGGAAAATGGGTTTCCGATGTAGTGATCTCCATACTGATCAAACAAAGCTCATTTGAAAGTCTCCCAGTCCAACTCTAGGTTCGACGCCAAAAGGACCTTGAACTAGTGCCATGTCATTCCTTCCATGCAAATCTGAGCCAGCTGAACCCGAAGCTCTGGTGGGGTGCCCTAAACGGTGAAGTATACTTCCGCACGAGAGACCCATCCTACCGGATTGTCACCTTGGAATGGATGGAACTCTACCCTTTTTACCCTGAGCTGGTACTCCTCTGATGACATGGAGGTGACGCCGCTTCCTTCCACAACTGTTTGTATCGACTTACTACGATCGACAGACCTTGACTCGGCCTTTGATGATCAGTTTTCAGTCTGTCACTGGAACCCTTCACGCATTTCTGCGTGCATCACCGCTAGCACTTTTGAGAGGTCATCGATGCCTTTGTATAAGTTCCCCAGTTGGACCGTATGGTCCAACAGCTTCGTCTCCACCACCACCATGCGTGCATCCATTTCTTCCCACTTCTGTGACGCCATTCTTGTTTGCCTACAATTGGGGCTCTCAATGAAAGCACCAATGATAAGTAAATGGATGATAAAATAAGACTTTTATTGATATTTAGTAATAGTCTCGTAGGTTACTACAAGAGTCGAAGCTCCCCAGCCAACAATGGCCCCTCATGCTTAATAGCTGAGATAAAGAGAAACAATCCCCCATCTGTGCTACCCGATTCCCTTACATACCCTTCCCCTGCACTTGATTAGTTTCTCTCTCCTCTAACAAATTCTAATAAACTCATTCCCTAATCGTTAGCTGAATCATCATTCTCTGGTTTACTAACTTTCTACTTTGCCTTTGTCTTTCTCCTAGAATATGTTTACATGGGTTTGTGGTCCATGTTCTGTTCCTTCCTCCTATTTGTCCTAGAGTAAGTCAACATGGGTTTGTGACCTGTATAGCTATCGTATTGAGATACAGGGTCAATATTCTGAAAGAAGGTAACGTATTCATCTAATGACAGGACTGTTCTTCCAAAAAATGCCATATCTTGCAATGATAGGAGAACAAGGACCATGTAGTCTCGGAAAAACAACATAAATATCACCAAATCCTACTTGAAACCATACTCAGACATCACTACAGCAGGTTTCCCTTGTCTAGTGGCAATAATTAGTTGCAAATTTTCTAAAATATATGTATAACTATATTAAAATATGAAGGATGGTTATGGAAATTACCATAATCATAATACAATTTTCTCAGAGCCTCTTGAGAACCACCAACGGGAACACTTCCACGAATAATAACCCTATCAACGTCAAAAGCTATTCCAAAAGACAATATGTCATTGACAGTGTAAGCAACTATTAACATGTAATGCAAGTAAACAAACGAATGAACTGAACTGGAAGATGACCTTTGGGGTGGATGATTTGAGTCGAGCAGTCAAGAAAAGAATCGCGAAGTCTTAGATAAGAGAAGAAATAGAGTTTGAGCTCTGTTCCTCATTACAGAAATGGTAACCACCATTGGTGTTGACCAGAATCCCATCTTTCTCTCGCCAACGTTTAGTTAACTCCGTTACTTAGGCTTTTGTGGCTGTTTGTTACTCATAAATTTGGGAAATAAATCAAATATTATATTTATTCTATTCCTATTATATCCCATCTTATTCAGTTATTTACATAAGATCTAGAAAAATGTGTTGATTAAATAAAATGAAACAGATTAAAAATAGAGAAAATGGAATAGGTGATTTCACACCCATAAGTTGAGTTCACTCGTATCTGGGACAATTCTTATTTGAATATGTGGGAAGATAATGAAATAGCAATCATCATTTGAGACATGTAAGTAAAATATGCAATTTGTTATGAATTCTATAAGTTTTTTATGAAGGAATCAAAGTTTTGGCTGTCAGAGCTATCTGATAGTGATGAATTCTTAATTGGGCATAAAATCTTTTAGTATGCTAGCAAAAGGTCTTTTTTTAGTGAAGAAGATGGTAGTGTTTGCGAGAGTTTAAATCTTGATGGAATATCTTTTGATGGTGGGTTGGCTTAGAAGGCTTTGATATTTTTGAAAAGGTTTGTTTGAACAACAAATAAGTCATCTTAATTCGAAGCCTTTTGTTCTTACCCTTAGAGGTCAAATTAAAAATTTAATTCCAAGGATTGCAATATAGAATGCAACCTCGGGTCATTTCACTTAATAAGAACCTAGTGAATGATTTTAAGCTAGCCTATGTGTCATGATATGCAAGCTAAATTAGCAAAGAAAGGGGTTTGATCTTTGGAAATCTTGACAAAATTAAATGAATTGTAAGAGAAAAAATGTATAAAACATGTTTTTGGATTTTAGGAATAGGAACGGAAAAATTAAGAGAAATGATCAAATGAAATAGTATCCTATTGAAAATGAGCTTTGACTATCATTGTTCGAAATAAATTTTGATGGGAGTGAAATCACTAAGTTTCAAATGGTAAACCTTAAAGAACTCTTTAAATCCAAGTTCTTAATCAATGAACTCCATTTCTTAATACCTTGTTGAATGCCCTTAGTGTGTGTAGTAGGTAAGTCAATGCAACAAGTCACTTTGGGATCTAGAATCAACTCAATATCTAACATAACTAGGCAGATAAAAGAAAATCAACAAGATCACAAATAGACATATATAAGACTTCATATATTTAAGCTCTAAGTTCTACATCAACACATCCTAATAACACATTGAATATCCAACACTTGATTAAACTCTAATCAAGAATGTTCAACTACAAATTACAAATCCTAAACCTAGGAGTTCATAACAATATAGTTGAACATGGAATAAACTACTCCCCTTTGAAGCCCATTGAACTCTAGCCATTGCTACATCTTCAAGAGGAGAGAGGTGCCTAGCCAAGCATAACTCCAGGAGATTTCACAACCGGGAACCCACTGAAAGCATCCATGGTAGTAGTTGATGGTGGAAGGAGTAGAACAGTGATGTAGATGAGAGGAGATAAGGATGCGTAAAAGAGTTTGTTTTTAAAGGTAGAGAGAGTGAGTCTGTATTGAACTGTTGGCTCTTTCCTCCCAACTTAACCTAAAATAGGTAGTTCATTTACAAAACGGGTTGTGGATCAGGTTGCACAGTGGATGAACTTCTAAAAATGGTTTGGGTATTTGAAGGTTCGCTGCGGCGAACTTTTCTTGAAAGTTTTTTCTTGGAGTTTTTGGTTTCTTCGCTGCGGCGATGTGAACTTCATGTCGCGGTGAACTTTTTCTTAAAGTTTCTTGAATAATATGCTAAGTTTGCCACAGTGACGTGATCTTACGCCGTGAAGAAATTATCTCGAAGAGTTTTGCTTGAGTTCTTCATACTTTGCCGCAGTGTAACATCATCTCTCGTCGTAGTGAACTTCTTGTTGCCTTGATTTGTTGATTTATCATTTTTAGCCTTCACTCCTTACTTCACTCCTTGGCTCTACTTCTTTGAGTGTCCTATAATAAACAAATAGTAGTTTGCAATATCAATTGTTCTTAAAAAAATTAATTTAGTGCAATTGATAATAATTTGTGAGAATTTTACTCTCAAACTACATAAAGTAAAGGCAAGCATGTTAAGTCAAGATGACTTTACTGATTTGTAATTTTGAAGCATAACAAAAAATGAGATCAAATAAAAAGACAAACAAAGCAAACGCATACAGACGGAAGACACAGACGGAGTTGAATTCACATACAGACAAAGTTGAATTCACATACAGACAAAGTTGAATTCACATACAAACGAAGTCGAATTCACATACAGACAAAGTCAAATTCAGATACAGACGGAGTCCAATGCAGACGCAGACGCAAAGCAGACGTAGACGCAAAGCAGACGCAGACGCAGACGCAAAACAGACGCAGACGCAAAGCAGACGCAGACGCGAAACAAACGCTGAAAAGAAGCAGACGCAAGAGTCAGTTTGGGTTAG
>JANIJH010000225.1:30665562-30684366 GCA_024520975.1 Erythroxylum areolatum | reverse complement strand
ATAATTAATGTTATTAGAGTTGCAAATACACTTCATATAAATATTGACACAATTATGAAATAACCAATGAATTACATCTTTCCAATACATTATACTGCAGGGGCATTTTTGTCATTAAACACTGTTTTTTGTTCTGTCCACTACAACCAAATACATTTCTGTCCACAGGATGAAGACAATTTTCTCTATTCTGTCCACCGCAACCAAACATTTCACTGTCTTTAATTCTTGTCCTGTCCTGTCCTGTCCTGTCTTGTCCCATCCCTACATGTTGAGGATGCTAACCAAACAGACAGATAGAATCAAAATATGTGAGTAGCAAGCCTTTCTCTTTTAAAAGTTAATGGATAGGATTTTGAGCTATTGATTTCTTCACATGCCTATGTAACCGTCTGAGAGTTATAACATTAGTTGCATGTGGAATTCTCTATTAAAGGATTAGTGCTCAAACTATATCAATAGATTGGTGCTCAAAGTTGTTACAATCTTGAATTGATTAGGTTACGCCTTAATTCTCTCTAATTAGTTTATAAATAAACTGAAATACATTCTTTAAGTTAGTAGCAAAAATCTATTATATGTATAAATTAATTGGATAAATTACAATCTTGAATTGAATAGGTTACACCTTAATTCTCTCTAATTAGTTTATAAATAAACTGAAATACATTCTTTAAGTTATTAGCAAAAATCTATTATATGTATAAATTAATTGGATAAAGAAGCCATCTTAATTCATATATGCAAGATATTTTAATAGATAAAGGTTCAGTTGGCATAAACTTATCATTTGCAAAATAAATTGGCAAAAAAAATTACTGAAAATATAAGATAAAGAACATACGTCTAAAAATTAAAGAAATGAAAATAAAATATTACTTTTCATATTAACAATATATTTAGGATTTTATTAAAATTGCTAATTATCTTCCTTCATAATTTTTGTTTATTTAATATTATAAAAACAAACAAAGAAAACTAGTAGATATTGGAAGAAACACAAATAAATGTCTGTTAACTTTGACAATGATTAATAAGAATAATATGAAGATCTTATTATTTATTCAAATATATCATACCTAATTTTTCAAATTAATTTTTTTCAAAATTATAAAAATAAAACCACACGCACACAATATGAAATGCAATTCCAACTGGAATTTTGAAATATCGATAATATAAATTATTATAATTTATGAATTTCAACAAACGTAGAATATATCTATATAAAACAAATTTGTGAAAATCCATGCTTTTATAGCAGTATAAAAGTTGAAACTCTACGTTTGGTAGAAAGTAATGTAATGTAGATCGAGGAATCGAGGGTGGAAGTGAATACAAAAATTTACTGTAGTGGGAATTCATTAAACATTGTAGTATTAAACATGATATTATATATTCATCAAAAAGTATTTGTTTGAAAAACATCACATTGTTCCAAACCCACAGTTGAATGAAGATTCCCAAACTTCCAAATTTTCGAACTATCAGAAGGGCCATTCAGAATTATAAAAGAAAAAAGAAACAAAATATGCTCCATTACAAGTGCATGTTTAAGTTAATCATTTATTCTATCTTCACATGGAAATGGGACCGACAAATACTGACATTAGGGGTGAGTATTATTCGGGCCGGGTCGGGTCCGAATTAATTCGGGTAAAAAAATTTCAAATTTCGGATAATTCGGGTATTACCCGAATTATTTTCGGGTTGGGGTCGGATAATTCCAAAAAATTTTGGGCCGGCCCAATTACCCAAATTAGGTTATAAAAATACAAAATTTCGGGTTTTTTTTTAAAAAATTATCAAAAAAAATAACTTCGGGTAATTCGGGTAAAGCCGAACAAAATTTCGGGTAATTCGGGTCGGGTAAGCTCGGGTAAGAAAAAGTTCAGGTTCCGACCGGGTAAGATGAAAAAAAATTCGGGTAATTCGGGCCGGGCCTGAACAGTGAAATTTCAGCCCGAATTACCCGAATGCTCACCCCTACTGACATATGGCGTTCTATTGTTAGACATTGACCTTACTGTCCAAGACAAGCATGCTAATCCAAAAAGGAAGGAATATAGCATGCCATTACATCTTTATTATTCTATTTGTGTGGTGTTTTTATAAAAAAACTTGTCGTGGTCGTTGTTTACAGATCATCAATTTATCTTTATCTATTGCTGCATCCGTTCAGTCAACCATTCCCAAAGCAAAGGTATTAATTTATTGTAAGAATGGTACAGGCCCCTCTTGACCTTTTAGAAGGATCTACTCCAAAAGATTTGCACGTTTTGCATTATGTAAATTTTCATCCAGAAACCTTGAACATAATCCATAACCACAACTTCACTTTGATGGAGCACAGCTGTTAACAGGAAAGCAGGAGCCCCCCAGTCAAAGCAAATCAAACTTATGATTGGTTCGTTTAATGTAAGTTCTAGATTTTTGCGCAAGTGTTTTGAAATGCGTTGTAGTAATTTAATAATCTTTTCTTAGTAGGTGATTGAAAATAAAAAGTTTAATAATCTTTTAAGATTCACCACAAAATAAAATTAAACAACTTTAAGAGCCTTTTACTATTTAACATTACCAAATAAATAATTTTGATTTTAAGTTTTATGGTGATTGTATCTTGCATCATTAACTTTGATATTCATCCATATAAACTTTCAACCAAATACTAAAATATTCAATTTGACACATTAAAAAAAAATATTATTAGTAATAAAATTATTAAACCATTTTCCCTAAAATTATCTCTTCCAATTATTATTCCCTGGTTACATTTTTTATTAATTAATCTCACCAGCTACATATTTAAAAATTGAGGACAAATTGCTATCTTAAGGTTAATTATATTGGATTCATTGTAGTTTGGATCTTTTTTTTTTTCAATCTTTGATTTTTATAAATTGTCATTTGTTTCATTATATTTTTTACTAGTTGTTCTTTTTTGATAAATTAAAAAGAAATTTACTAGTTGTCATCTGTAACATCTAACGTGATTCTTCGTTAAGAATACTAACGAAGCATTACAAAATGACAGCATCCCTAAAGTATTGGTATTATGCAACACATCATATGTGGAACTTGGGACTCATAACTAACAACCTCTCCAAGAAGAAGGTAATTAAGTAATTGAATTGAAGCCTTCCCATAATTGTACCCAATGGCCTCCTCTGGAATCTTATCAGCCATCTTAAATGCATACAAAGGGAGCTTAAGCAGACATACGAAAAAAAAGGAGAATATGGATAACAAAGTCATCTAAATAGCATTTAATCTTTCATTTATACATGCACCCTCTAACATAAATAATTAAGCAAGCACCTTGAATGCAATAACTCTAAAGGTGCTTGTGCCCATCTTCAAACTCCTCCTGGCAGTTGGAAACAATCTTTGAAACCCTCTTAATCGTTAACATCATCACTATATGTTTACTATCATTACTCATTATAATATTGTTTCTTAATACAAAGAAAGTCATCTACCTAAATAACAAGAAGAGAAGAGCCACTGCCAACGAGAAAGAGAAGTCTAGAAGGGGACAAAGCTCTATAAACAATGATGTTTTAGGGTAAATAAAAATTGCAGTGTACTCTTCTCTCGTATGGAGGCAATATATAAAGATACAATTACACTTTGGATAGAATTCTATTCTAAGAAAACTCTAACAAACTCCTATGTTTATCCACTATATATATATATATGTATATATATATATATATATATATATATTTATCCTTGTATATTTATCCAGTTTAATAGATTATATTCATCATTTATATCATGCAAATCAAAAAATCATACTCACATTGCCCCTCAAGTTGAAACATAAATATACAATGCCCAACTGGCCAATCACATTATGAAACGCCCTTTTTGAAAATGTCTTTATAAGTATATCAGCAAATTAATCTTCAAACTTGACATATGAAAAATGAATAATCTTTTGATCTAACTTTTCCTTGATGAAATGTTTGTCAATTTTAACATGTTTGCTATGATCATATTGTATAGGATGCGATCTCAATAACAACTTTATTATCACAAAAAAGATTCATAGGTTTAATATGCTAAATCCCCATATCTGTTCGAACATCCTTAATCCATAATAATTCACATATTTCATGAGTCATACCTCAAAACTTAGCTTATGCATTTGACCTTGCAACAACCTTTTATTTCTTGCTTTTCCAAGTTACGTGGTTTCCTTCCACAAAAGTAAAATAACTAGAACCAGATTTTTTGGTTGTTTGATCACCTACCCAATCCGCATTTGTGTATCCTTCAATGTTAGAAACATTATTCTTTGAGAAGAATAAAGCTTTTCCTAGAGAGCCTTTCAGGTATCTTAAGATTCAATATGCTGCATCCATGTGCTCTTCACTTGGTTGATGCATAAATTAACTAACAACACTCATTGTCTATGCTATATGCAACCTACTATATTAACCTCCCAACTAACCGTTGATAACGTCCTATATATATTGGAATTTGGCTTGGGAAAAATTCCAAGCTTATGATTCTTTTCCATAAGTGTTTTAGTTGATTTATAGGTAAGCATTCCAGTTTTAGTTAAGAGGTCAAGTATGTATTTTCTTTGTAAAAAAGAAATTCCTTGATATGTCTTTACTACATTGATACTTAGGACGTATTTAAGTTGTCTTAAGTCCTTCATTTCAAATTCAGTAGCTAAATGTTCTTATAGGACCTTCATCACTTCACAATCATCTCATGCCAATACCATATCATCAATATATAAAATTAGAATGGTTACTTTACCTCCTTTGTGTTTTATAAACAAGGTACGATTTACACCACTTTATTTATAATTGAAAGCTTTCACTGTCATTGACAATCTCCCAAACTAGGCTCTAGGTGATTGCTTGAGCACATATAATAATTTTTTCAACATGCAAACTTTATTTCTATTTGATGAACTAAGCTTCACATAAGGCGGTTGCTCTATATAAACCTCTTCTTCTAGATCCTCATTGAGGAAAGCATTTTTAACATTAAATTGTTTTAGGGGCCATTCCTGATTTGTTGCAATAGAGACGAGAGTGGGGACTATGTCTAGCTTAGCTATTAATGCAAAGGTCTCTCGGTAATATACTCTATACTTTTATGTCTAACCCTTTGCAACCAGCCTTGCTTTATATCTGTCTATGCTCCTGTGATACTTGAGTTTCATACAATATACCCATCTACACCTAATTCTTTTCTTTCCTTCTGCTGAATGAAACAAGGTCCCAAGTAGAGTACCTGTACAAGGCTTCCATCTTTTCATTCAATATCTTAGTCCACTTTGGATCATTCAAAGCTTCCTACACATTACTAGGAAAAGAAACACTAGATAATTTATTAACAACAAGTGCATATAACTCAGACAATTTTTGCGTAGAAATATAATTTTGATAGGGTATTTGACTTTGGCATTAAGATCAGGTTCATATTTTTTCTTTGGTACACCTTTATTTGATCTTTATGGGTATCTTAGAAAAGGAACAAGAAATTCATTACTAGAATTATTAGATACTGGACTTGAGATTACCTGAGAGTTGCCATTTTGGATATTCTGAATTGACCCTTCAGTTAGTGTTGTTAAAGTAGACAAGTCTATATTACCAAGATGTTCTTCATGGTTATCATTGTTATCAACTTCTTCCAATTCTTAACACTCATATGCATTGCTTGGAATGTCTTGTAATATATTCCCTCCACTAGAACATTCTCCCTAAAGGGAAGAAGTTGAAACTCCCCTTGAATAATATGGTTTTAACTCCCAAAGAGAGGCATCCAAGGTTACATGCAATTTTTGCGTTTGAGGATCTTAACACTAATACCCCTTTTGAAAATCTAAATAAGGATCATAACGTCGATACCCTTTTTGAAAATTTGAATATCTAACAAACACATTTCTTTTTGCCCAAAGATTAAATTTAGTTCTTAAGATCTTAGGGATATGAATGTACTTTGTACAACCAAAAACTCTAGGTTCAAGGTTTGGGAGATGAGGAATTGAAATTAAGGATTCCATTTTCTATTGAGGAGTGTGAAAATTTAAAACCCAAGATGGTGATCTATTGATGAGCTAAACCGCAAATTTTACTTCCTCTCCCCAGTAAAAGCATGGCATGCTCATCCTAAAGAGAGAAGCATGGACCACCTTTTTATTTATCTATTCCTCCTTTCCGCTAAGCCAATTTATTGTGGAGTATAAGTGCACGAAGTATGATATTGAATTCCAAGTTGATTCAAAAAATTTCCAACTGTAGCATCTGTAAATTCCATGACATTATCAATTTTCCACACCTAAATTGATTTATGATATTGAGTGCTCACCAATTTACAAAATTCTCAAAACGAAATACAAACATCACTTATTTTGGTAAGTATTGATATCCTATTTATACGTATACATTCATTAATAAAGTAACAAAAATATTTAGCCTTAGATAATGAAGGAATTTTTGCAAGTACCATATATCTAAATGTATAATTGCAAATGGCTCATAAATTTTATTTAAACTAGGTAAGTAAAGAACTCAAAGGGTTTTTACAAGTTCATAAACATCATAACAAAAATATGAATCACTTAAGTATAGTCTTTGAATGTTTAAAAATCAAAGATTGGTAGTATAGTTGTGGCAATATACAAATGTCGTACCAGTACTGATACCATATTTAGTTATAAAACAATATGATGCTGGTATTGGTTATCACTGGATACTGTTAAATTTTAAAATTATAAAATAGTCACTAATTTTTTAATTACAAAATATTTTTAAATAAATTATGTCATATAATTTAATCATCACATAATTCCTTGTATGTCCTATTAAAATTTGTAGAAGTAGAACTACTTTATTAACATTTTATCATAAAAACATGTATATAATTAAAAGTACAAAATTTTAATAAATTTAAATTATAATTATAAAAAGTAAGTCTAATTATGGAAATTTTAATTTTCACTCAATTGTTCTAATTATATGTATAAAATAAATAAAAATGATAATGATAAATATTAGAATCATTAATTAAAGAAAAACTTTTAAATTAAATTTATATTATTAATATAATCGAATAGATACCAAATATAAGAGTCTAAATCATATAAATAAAAATATGTTCATTAATAAAATAATAATTTCAATTAAATTGAAAGTAATATAGACACAATTAAAGAGAAAAGAATTTTTTATTCAATTTATTCTTATAATAATTCTTATTTTTGTGAATAAAAATAATCTTATCATAATTATAATCATAAATTTTAAAAAATAAATAACTTTGTCATATTAATTATGTTTCATGAGAAAATTAGTTAACAACAAAAACTTAAGTTAAACTAAAATTGATATAAAAAAAATTAATTTTACAATATAAAATTTACTTCAAATTTTGCAAAATTTTAAAAATATATAAAAATGATGAAAAGATATATAGGCATGAAGTCCATCTATAAGCCTAAAAAACTAAAGTTTCAAGCTATACTTTGTCGTGTCATGCACCACAAAACAATAAAACGGGGGAGACACCATTGAAAGGACGGTCATAGAGTGTGAAAGTTGCGATTTGAGAGAGAGGAGGCCAAAATGGGAGAGGGCATGCTGAGGAAGAAGGCTCCGACAACTAGGTTAAAAATTTTCCAAAATTTTAATTTAATCCTATTGTTTTAAAATTTTGTGTATTTTACCAATATTTAATACTAGTTATTACCGGCTCGTCATCGTCAAAAAGATTGATACAGGCTAGTACCAGAAATTGGTAAGGTAATATTTGTTTCAGTATTATTTTTTAATTGATATGCCAAATTGATTTGCAGAGTATAAAATACAAAATATTGGCTATGGTCTGGGCAAAAAAATTTAGATTAAACACTTAGTTAATCAATTCTTATTTTATTATATTAATTTTATTCATATATTTATGTAAAATTTACACAAATTCGATTAGACACATCCTAAGTGGGCGCTCCAATCCGAAGAAAATGCCAACGTGTTAAAAAGCGAAAACGTGACGGGGGATGGCTTGGGTCCGCTTACGTCGGAAACTCGTCACCTGTGTCTCCGATGTTTGAATGGAATATGAAATGGGCATCTCAGGACCCACCTAGGAATTTGATTGCCGTCACTGGTACCACAAAACTTTCTCAACTGCATCTTCAGTACAATTCAATTTAGCTGACTTAGTCAATAATATTTTCAACGATTAATTAATCTGGAGTACAGATTACGGTGGCCAGCTGACATGAAATGCAAACAAAAATATGAAATGACTCTTCATAAACTATTTGGTTCTACGTATCATTTCATAGATTTTAGTTTTGAACTCATTTCCATGGCTTCAAAGCATATTTGTATCTTGAAAAAGAGCCATGATTCAATAGTTTTTTTTCTACTTTCAAGATTGTCACAATTACCAAATCTAAAGACAATCAATGGTTTCATTGTAAGTACAACTACTAGCTTAGAGAATACTCATCCACGAAAACGAAAAGAGGAGAATGAAGATCAAGGGAATGGGCCACCACTGAACAGCATTACTTACTTATTTGTTGAGGACAGTACCGAGAACCATGTTTCCCTTTCATGCCATCAGAAAGCCTAAAAGGCCGCCCGAAATTGACATCATGTCCTGGAAAAGGTGATATATCCATTTTGGTCTACATACTCTGGACCAAATTGCATTAAGCTTTTGGGATGTGTGCCCAAAACTCCAGATTGATCAAGTTTTATTAGCGGTACTGTTCACTTTTCATTAAAAATTTAGTTATAATGCAACTCTTGTACAATTGATAGTTCGAAGGACAAAAAAACAAGTCCAGCATTTCAGAGCGTGTAGTAATCAACTAGGACAAAGATGTTCACTCATTAAAGCCTAACGGAAAAGCTTGCGATGGAATTTCAAGTGCTAAATAGAATTCAACATAGGTTGCACCATGCATGAGCTTTACAATGGCTGCGAGGAACACATAACAAGCCACCTTGGTATCTACCAAAAATATTATTTGGAGGTGCATCGATTTTCAGGCATGTGGACCGAATTTTTGCCATCAGTGTTACTTGGTGCGCCTCCCATATGCTTTGACAGATTCAACAATGTCTTTGATTTGACCTCTCTTCTCTGGAAGGCCATAACTTTTGTTCCTCTCTTGGTTACCAGTCCTGTGTTTGTGAAAAAACACCGGAATGCTAGATTCAGAGGAAAAGGGGTGAGAAGAAATGATCTTTGGAAATCACCGAAGAGAGAAATAGATAACTTCACTGGTCGTGCTCCATGTAGATTGGATGGCCGTGGGCATATAAAGCCAATGTGAACACAGCATTGTGTTGTGTTGTAAAGCGTCCGACAGATCCTACCTGTCCATCAACATTCTCTTTCCCTGTCGAGTGCTTGCGTCTGCGATGATGATTAGAGTAAAAGAAAAAGGACGCTGGGATTAGCTAAAGCAAACATCAATATATCAGGAAAAGACAGAACTTGAAGCTGTTATCTGATCAAACATGCTCATTTGTCAGCAAATTAAGGTTATTGTACCGGCTACGGCAATCAACTGCTAATTGTTTCCGGCAAACTAACCAGAAAGTCTATCATTCCAGCTGTCCTCGGTAAATTTCAACTAAAGAAACTTTTTTTTTGCAGTTAAGGCTTAAACCACACGTGCACACCAAACGTTTCGTTATTCATCGAATTTAATGAAAGGATATTTTTAATGTAGTCTTCTACTTCCCATGTCCAAGCATTGACCAAATTTTTGGCAGCCGGCACAAGTGCCCAAGAAAACAAAGAAATGAGAAGAAAGAACATGACATTGTTGAAACTTGAAAGTACAATATTAAAATCCAGATCCCAAATAAACTTTTTAACTTCTTTTACACAAACATAGGACTGAACATAAGAAACAGGGAAAGTATTCATTCTAATGTACCGAAAAACAAGCCCCAATCTACATCCTAAAATCAACTGGACTTCACAAGTGAAGAATTTATGTGTTTATGTATCTAAGTTCTCATTTCCGTGATAAAATGATAACATACAGAAGAAACCAACAACTGAACCAAGAATGTCTTGACATTCTGACACCTATATTCCTACAGAACCAAGATCATTCTTTTATGGTAATTACAAGCAGTGTAGCCAGTAGCCAACCCCAAGATATGCTACTATGTTAATTTAACTAACATAAAGCTAATAACAAGGAAATGAATTGACCGATTCTCTACAATATGATCAAAAATCTGAAGTGACGCGCTTGAAATGCAGAGCTCTTGCCATCATCAACCTTTCTTTCCCACCGAGACTAAAGATTTCAGTTTGTTTGTCAATTTCTTGAATATCTTTACCTTAATTTGGCCTCTCGGAGGAGGAATTCTCACCTCTGGCCTCTTGGGGGTCTTCTTATACTCACCTTCCATGTTCTTTGTGCTGTAAGCAACAGAGTAGGAATAACTCTCTTCAAACAGAGAAGAAAGGGAGACAGAGTAAAGGAAATAGAAAGAGTTGTCCGAGATCACTGAAAAAGGAAAGAGAAGATTTAGTGGCCAAATAAAGTGTCGAAGAGCATGGGGTATAGGTAACTGCAGCTGTGGGAAGGGGACCCATTGATGTCACTGCTGTTTTAGGTAAAGCTTTAGCAAAACGCTTCGCATAGTGTGAACACAACACTGCACAGTAATACACCTAGTGTGAACAAAACAAAACAATATATATAACTATATATATTGAAGTAAAAGCATGTGGACGTTTTGATGGAGGTCAAAGACTGTCATCATACAAGTGTTTTCTTACAGTTTAAGAATTCGAATTTCGTTTGTTCAATAATATTCAGAACCGAAATGAATTTAAGCCACTTGAAAGAAATTTTATCTCACTATACGTATGCATCCTCTGGAGTTAGAATGATACATCAAACCAAATTCAATCCTTGAATTATGATTCTTGTTGTGCGTAATAAGCATTTATATTATTCCTCTTTTCCAGTGATCAATTGTTAACGCATGAATATAATAAAAGTTCCGTGGGTTTCCAGGCAAATCTGTGGCTTTATATAGATTGATTTCCACAACTCAAAAGAACATAAACAGCTGATTGGTGAAATCCTTGCACGTGATTTAAAGCATTCACACATGAAAAGAGATGCCCCAGTCTCTTCGATTCCGTATGTTCAAATTGTCATACGCCGTAGGTCAAACGTTTCCAACAATAAGACAAATATTGTGCAGACACTGTCTCTTGGAGTTTTCCTTTTTGGTTTATATCCATGATTATCTAAATATATTATTTATTTTAATAAATATATATTTATATATTAAATTATAATTATAAGATTCATATTATATTTATATATTATTTCTAAACTATTTTTGGTCAATATTATGTAGAGATTGAATATTAATAAAGCTTTAAATAATTACCATAGGTTGTTTTTTCTTTATGAAAAAACTAATTGATCACTGTAAACTAAAGTGTGAAAATATTTAAGTAAATACAAGAGAGTTTGTTAGAGAACAATTTTATTGAACTACTCTCATATAAGAACGTTTTTTGAAAATTTACTAATATTTATAAAAATTCTCATTATAATAATTGAATAAATGATTCTTTGATTTGAAATCTTAAAAATATATAATGTAGTGATTGTTGTATTTTAATAGCACTTATGACTTATCATTGTCAAGGATAATTTAATCAATAGTCATTAGATATGACATGAACTATATAAAGGTGGTTAAGTAATCAATGTAAAATTCATAACCATAAAGTGATAAGGGAGAATATTATGTTATTCGTAATTAGTATTAAATCGAGAAATCTTTTATCAAGACAAAATGACACTATGCAAAATGATTTAAAACTATCATTAATATACTTAATTAATAATGTTTGAGAACGAACATAATCGAACTCAACTAGAATAGATATTAATTTTATACCCTACATCTAATCAAAATTGATAAAAGAACTGAAATTATATAGAAAATTTACGCACAGAAAAGTTAGTCAAAAGTACTTTAATATTCTTAATATTTGAGTGATTATGATATTTTACTAAATGTTAATCTTAGACTATAAATATAAATGATTTAATTATAAAATTAAAAATATATTTAATTTATCTAGTCTGACATTAAATTCGGCGTTTGGCGAAGATTAACAGAATCACCAGACATTAATGGCATTGTTCGACATGGTGGCTGTGTTGTAAAGGCATTGTTGATTCTTACCATTAACAAAAACGGTTGTAATGATGCCTGTCCATCAGTTTTAGACAATTTCAATATTGAAGAGTGCGTAATCACAAGATGGATTTCGAAACTAAATCGTACGAAACATTCTAGTAGTTAAAGTGATTTTTGCCTTTACAAGTATGCACGTTCGCATATTACCCTAGACCCAAAAGTCTTTAATCTGTTATCATCTTTTGATAAATTGGAGAGACGAAGACTGCTAACTGGGACAAGAAAAATAACGAGGAGAATGGTCCTTTCAATATTAAGATTTTTATTTTTCAAATTTGTTAAATAATTATGTGGAAAAGAGAGCACATGACATTTAAGATTGGGCTATTTTGTTACAAATTAAAAGTTGAAATATTTTAATACTACTTTCTAAATTTGGGTTATTATTACTAAATTATGCAAAGTTTGCATTTTTTTTACAAATAACTATAATTAATAAATCTATATAAAAAAGATTACTAATCAATTCATATAAAATTACTTTTAAATAATGATTTAGTCTAGACTTATGTTAAGATAACCGATATTAGTTCAGACTTCCATCAATAAGCTATTGGGTTGCAGTTAGACTAAAAATTATAGACCGATATCTTTAAAGATGATGAGAATGAGGTGTGACATTGTAGGTGACATAAAGATTTTGTCGAGCATACTAGAATTAGATAAAACATCATCGATATCCTTGTGTGGCAGTCAAATTTAATTTTCAAAGCCTAATTTAGCCTTCTTTCGTAATATCTGACCAATAAGTCCATTTGTTTTTGAATGTGTCATACTACCTATATTTAAGTGTTTCATTCGTACTCTCACCACACAAGTATTTAGCACAAATCAATTAAATAAGAAAAACGAGAGAGATAAGATAAAATTCATCCTTAGACTAATTCATAATAATCAATACAAGGACTTAAGTTACTTCCTCCTCCAATTACTTTACAATAAGATTACTCAAGAACTCTCTACTTAAAGCTCTCAATAAGCAGTATCCCACAAATCTCTTGCAAATGATTGAATGTAGAATGTTATATACCAAAAAGCACTTGCAAAGGTTACCTTAAATTGTATTAACCAATTTACGATTTTTTCTATTAGCTTTAACCCTCTAGAAGATTTATGTCATTCTATCTCTAGGATTACATACAACTCTTTTCAATTATTCTAGACCAGTTCATACAAAGGATTTATTAATCTTAAACACATAAAATCAAGCATGAATTAATACACTGACATAAATCAATTTAAGAACAGCGAAGAACACAATCAAATCTTAATGAGATTGAAGAATAAATTAAATTCAAATGAAATCATTACAAATCCATCGTGAAGTTCATCATATCCAGGTACCTTAAAGGTTTAGTTCCTAATCATGAAAGATGTAACATCAAAACTAAAGTACAAATAGCTAAAAGAAACATGATGGAATCCCTTTTAATCTTCACAAAATTCACTTTACATTGATGGAAATCCACTCTTAATAGGCCACCTTGTTCTTCATTTTCTTTGTCATTCTAGGTTGTTTAATTGTGTCTTTTGAATCTCTCTCTTTTTCTGCCCTTTAGTTTTGGCTTTTATAGTTCAAAAATTAGGTTTTTAAGGGAATACATATAAGTACATGACTGAGTACTTACTTGTGTACTTTAAAAATATTGTATTCAAATATAGAGCAAACATGCATATAAGCATGGGCCAAAACTATGAACATGAGCTCATTAACATATAACACGAGTGTGTACCTCTTAAGCACAAACATGTGACACGTCAATACGCCTTAAACATGACTATATAAGTAGGAAATTTAGAAATAATAAAGAACACAGGCAAGTACATGACTATGTACTGGGCCATGTTATTTCATTATAACTTTATAACTTGATAAAAATAACTCTAAATTGCTTTAAACTTGTTCAAATTCTTTTTTTCTCTGAATAAGTGAATAACTTGACAATGAAACATCAACGAATTAAGTACCATAAACAATTTAAAAAATTAAATAAATAAGCAAAATGCTTTAAACATAGACCTAAAAGTATAAACAATTAGGCACTTATCAAAATGGTATAAGAATAAACAAATATCTTTCTAAAAATAGAAGAAAGATTATAAGTTGTAAATTAGGCCTTGATGAAAATATTACAGGTGTGAGAATGAAAGATTGTGATATCTCATATAAGAGGAAAGTGTTAAATATAATATCAAAAATAAAAAGAGAGAAAAAGGGTTTATAAACCTATAAAAAACTTCTAATTAAATCTTAACTAGTTATTTTGAGTACTGGTTTTATTAAGCTTGAAATAGAGTTTTTTTTTGGGCTAGTTTGGACTTGACCTATTACAAATGGTAATATTGAGTCAGAGAGGGACCATATAAAACTTGTTAGGCATATATTACCCAAAGATGATAAGGGTGAGGAGTATCACCAACAACGAGGTTGTGAGTAATGAAGGAGTTTTCATAAGCTTATAGTCAAAGGGGTAAAAGAATAAAAACAATTTCACATTAAAAAAGAGAAAATATTCTAAATTACTAATTAGGAGGTTTAGGAATTAACAAATTTCGTATAGAAAAAGAGAAGATTCTTAATTTTGGATTAAAATATAATAAAGATACTAAGGATTTGAGAGTGAAGATTGTAACATCACATATAGAAGGTGGGAGTCAAATCTCATATTTGAAGGAAATTATGACTGAAAGACATTATAAGTGAGCAAAAGACATGGTGTTTCTCTGTGATTTAATTCACTTAAAATAATCTCCTAATATTTAAGTTATTGGAGAAACCCTTTATAGTTTTAACATTATCAAAATAACCCCCTCTCTTTGACTTTCATTTTAAAAATTTAACAAAGAAGGCCTATGATGCAAGCATCATACACGGACCAATCAAATCTTGCTTTCTTAACTTATCTTTAAAACTCAATTTGGACATAATTAACCCAAACCATAACTAATTCAAAATCAATTTTTAGAAAAAATCTACAATTTTTACTTTAGATCTCTCCCTACCTTGTTTTCCTGACATTTCACCTCTCTCTTGAAGCTTCCATCTCTCTTGAAAAATCGCTTGTAATTACAAATCGCTTCTTAAGAAGAGCACAAAAAGCTCTCATAGACTATCTTTTTTTAATAAGATTATTGCCTTTTACTTATTATGTTGCTCTCTGACATCATTACTAATGTAAATAAAAAAGTTAGTTTTAAGGCATTAGGTTTCTTTAATTCAAGTTCTTATATGAAAGCATTGGAATTGATTACAATGCGGTTCAAGGGTTTCTACCTAGAAACAAGCTTTTCTTTCTCAATGATATGGCTCTTTTGGTTACAACTTTTATGCTTTCTACTTTTGGGTTTTTATAGAACAAGTTGGGTGATTTGTAAAGAGAGGGAAGTTAGGTTTTTAGTAAGGGTTTGAAGAAGGTAATGTCAAGGATTTTTATGTTTTTGATTTATAGATTTGTGATTAGTACGTGTCTAACTTTTCCTTATTTATTGAAAGTAAATTAGATATTGAAAATGATGTTTTGCTTGATCATTTTTGATGATCTTCTATGTTAATTCTAAGGTTTTGAATTGGTTTTAGGTTAGGTATTTTAGGTTTAGGTCATATTTAAGAGATTAGTTGGGTGACATATTAGTAAGATTTGCTTGGTCCAAGTATGCTTATTAATGTGATTTTATAGTTCTAAACGTAAGTGTGCGATATAGCTATAGCTAATATTGACAAGTATAAGTCAATCCTATAAGGACTAGAATTACTAGTACTTATCATCTTTCTATTATCTAATCTAACAAATTATTGTGATGAAAATTGATCAAATTTAAAATTAAAATAATAAACTAAATGAATCAACACAATTGACTGACCATAATAAGGATTATACTAGAAAATAATAAACAATAATGCTACGTGGACTTCAACTCCCGTATGACTTTTATGCAATGATGATTTCATTAATCAATTGAATCTATATTTCATTTGACTATGAAAATTCCTTAAATATGCTAACTGAAGTAAATCACTTGTTAATATAGGAATCACGTAAAGTATACAAAATACATAAGGAGGGGGTTTGAATTGTGTAATCTTTTCGAAATTGTTAATCTTTTGAGATTTCTTGAATATCTTTACAACTATCAGATGAATACCAAAAACACTTTGCTAAAAATTGATAAGTATTGAAATCACAAGTAACTTTATCTACTCGTCTAACAACAAGAAAATTAAAGTATGAGAGTTAGAGAATAGACGCCGTGATTTTATTTTGGTTCACCTCAAACCTTGGGCAATGTCTAGTCCTCAGAGTTTGTCTGAGATTTTACTATACTTTTCAACTTTTACAAGTATTCTTTCTTCCCTTCTAGAGCCTCTTCAGGTCTCTTTGACAAAGTATTCTTTCTGCTATCTTAGCCTCTCCAGGCTACAGCCTTTTCTTTCTCTCTCTAAGAAAGATATCTTGAGTTTTACGTTATAGTAGGATTTGCTCTCTTATTTAGCACTTTGAATACAAAATTTTTTCTAAGTATTGTGCAATCATAGTTTTCTCTCTTGTAAATAAAAAATTATTTTAGTCTTCGACTAGGACTAGTATTTATAGCCTAAGTCTCCACTGTCTTCTTGAAAACTGCTTTTTGAATCTTCAAGAGACTGTTATTTAGTTGAGTTCTGTAACTAACTTCAACTAACTAACTATCTGACGTTCTAGAGTATCTTCCTTTTTGTATCGTCTAATATTATCGCTTCATCTGTTGTTTTTGCTTCGTCTATTATTTGCGCTTCGTCTGTTATTTGCGCTTCGTTTGTTATTTGTGCTTCGTCTATTGTTTTCACTTCGTCTGTTATTTACGCTTTGTCTGTTATTTGCGCTTCGTCTGTTGTTTGCACTTTGTCTGTTGTTTCACTTCGTCTGTGATGACGTGTATCGTCTGTTGCTGACGTATCGTCTGGGATGACTAAGTGTTACTTACATTTTTCTGCACATTTAACAAACTTATCAATACAGTTCATATATTTCTAAGATTATTATTATTTGGTTGTCACCAAAATTAATAGAAGTGAAGTCTACTTGACTTAACAATCTCCCCCTTTTTGATGATAACAAATAATCATAATTTTAAAAAGATAAAATGATATTCAGATGTATAGATGAATAATATTCGGATCAGATGTATAGATGAATAATATTCGGATGAATAACGAGACAAGAAAAATATATGATATACAAAAGATTTCTATCTTCTCTTCTTTCTATTTTCTTCTCTTCTCCCCTTATTTGTTATTAATTAAAAAAATCAATGAAGGCGCTTTATAATTTCAGAAAACATATGCTGCATGTCAGTGCGGATCGTCTTGAGGTCTTTTGCAATAGTAACCCGTAGATATGCTACTTCCTTATGAAGATCACCCACTGAGTCACTCAAGTCATCAACTTTAGTATGAATTTCCTCAATTTCTTTTGATAAAGCTTCCTGGATGGCCTTCTGTTTGTGACTAACTTCCTTCCAATTTATGAAATGCTTTAAGAACTCCAAATTAACAGTAGAATCTTGCTGTATTTCACTAGGTGGATGGAGGTTTTCAGCAATAGATGATTCTAAAGGTAAAATGTCTAAATCTATGATTTTGATTGTGGGTGGTCTGAAGGTTTGATTTCCTTCTGGAAGATCAAGATCATCAGGTCTAGGTAGTTTCAGAATTGGTTGCCCAAGTAGATGTAACACATCCTTAACTGAAGATATGAAACCTAAAAGTCTGAAATGCATTACCAAATGCACAAAGGTTTCTAAATTGAAATTGATACCTTTAACCATGATACTTCTGTACTGTCTTTCTTACACTTTCCCAACTACCATGAAGTTTTCATCTGTGATTGAAAATCCAAATTTACTTCCTGATGCTGTTGAAATGTGGTGTGAAACATAGATACCTCTAGGTTGAGCTGCATTACATGCATCATCTATGTTCTTCACTGCTACTTGAATCTGCTCTTGTGAAAGATCATCTATATTTCCCTCAGGAAACATCTTCTTTTTCCCTTTTTCTTCGTTTCTCATAAGGTTTGAGCATCTTGGTTGTATGTCTGGCACAATTTTTATCAAGGTTCTGCTCGTGAGTGGATAGAATGTATACCGATCCTTTGATGTAGCATCCCACTCCTGCAAGACCCGAACCCGACATCGATGGTGATATCTGAGTCCAAGCCCCACGAGGTGGTGTGCTAAAATACTCAATCATTCAAAATTCGATATTTTTTTTCTTTTTTTTCTCAGACACACATGCGGAAGTCAATAATCAAAGAGGGCATAAGCCCTTTTTCATCATACAATGCCATTTACAAAATTCTCGTATGGCCATTTGGCCCTTTTCACAAATACAAACACTTTAGTCATTTCAAAATACAATTCATACGGAAATTTTGCGGAAGAAACAATTTAATACAAAAATATAGACATGCAATGCAGACACGAACTGATCCCGACCTTTATCCTTCACTTTGAATGCTGTCAGCATACTCCCGTTGGCCTAACGGGGTATTCTTCTTATCCTGAAAAATAGTTGCAAATTTTGGGT
>JANIJH010000225.1:30617564-30634542 GCA_024520975.1 Erythroxylum areolatum | reverse complement strand
TTTAGGTTAGAATTGTGTTAGTTTGTTAATTATTTGTGTTTTATGGGTTAGTACAAGCTTTTGAGCTTAAATATTATGTTTTTGAAGTACCTTGATATGTTTGCTAGTATTTCAGGGTCAATATCGAAGAACGAAGGAATTTCATAAAACATTTGGACCGAAACAACAGCCCATAACCGTGGATCGTGGCCTATCAGGCAATGATGCGGGTCATGATCGTGGCCTGCATCAGGCATATGCACATTCACTTACGAACTTCATGTTTCGAAGGACTTTTTGGACCATTCAAACCCCGGAAAGACCTAGGGTTACCTAAAACATAAAAGACTATTTAAAGAACATTAAAAGGAGAGAAAGAGGAGCTTTACATTGAGCCACTCTTAGAAACCCTAAAGAGAGAGAACAAGAAGAGAGGGAGAGCACAAAAAGAGGAAGAAGGAGGAAGAAGAAGTGGATCCTGACATCGCTACTCCCCAGATCATGTGGTATTCCAACGCTGCTACCTTCCTAATTTGTCCAACCTAAGTTCCATTTTCTCTTTATTACCTTTTTCATTTAAATGTATAAAAGTTGAGATGGATTATCTGGAAATGGATTTCGGGTTATTGATAATGTTCTAAACTCTCCTTCGAGATTTTACTTTGAGTTAATATTGATTTAGTTATTTTGTGTTTATTAGTTTGGGTGTTGTAATTGATTAATGTAATTGCATGTTTCGGTAACAAACCGAGAGGGTGAGTTGGATAAAAATGATTAGATCGAATTAATGAGAGTTAGGAGATCTAATTGACCACTTAATCAATATAGTCAGTAATTTCATAGAGAGAGATCCTGTGCGATACCTGATTGTTTATTAGAGAGCTTTAAAACTAATTAGAATTGTGGGTAATTGTGAATTAAGAGATTGCAAGTTCCATAATTTGATTAGGGTTTAATGGTTATAACTCGAGAGAGAGTAATCAATCCTACAACCATTTAGAATCAACACCCGGTAAACACATAAATGGCTAGATTAGCATTAATGATAGGTAAAATCCTCTCTCACATAACTTGAATAACTCTCTTGACGAATCTCCATTGTGACCTATGTGACTACTCGTTTAATTCTGTTTATTGAAATTTTTGATTTACAATTCTTAAATCTATTTCTCGTATTTACTTTTTGTGTTCACTTGTATAGTTTTTATTTCTTTTTATTCTTTTCTCTAAGCCTTAGATGACTTAGGATTAGGTTAGTACCCTCCTCGTGGGATCGACACCTCTTATACTACAGTCACGACCCATACGCTTGTGATATTTGAGGGCTTATAAATTTTAAAGCTCGAACAACAAGATCAGCAGGTAGGTCAAGATCATGATAGAACCTCATTTTCAAAGGCCACAATCATGGCAGGTATGTCACGATCATAGCAGGAGCGATACAGACGTAGGAATCTATTTCCATTTCTATTTTTGGAGGGTCATTTTGGACTTTTTGGCCTAGTTAAAACCTAGTTTTTGCACTATAAAAAGATAAATAAATGACCTAATCAAGGGAGCTTCCATCTTACCAATTAAAGAAAGAGCCAAGAAAGAGAAGAAAGAAGAAAGAAGAAGAGGAGAATATGAGGATGATTTTCATCTTTATATTTATTTCATTTAATGTATGAGATGGATATAAGGATGATGAAAATTTGATTAAGGATGTTCAAAACTTCATTTGGGATTTGTTCTTAAATTAATTGTGATTTGATTTCTTTTGATGTTAATGTGTTGGATATTGTGATTGTTTATCGTTTTTGCATACTTCTGTAACAAATTAAGGTAGTGAACTGATAGTAACATGATTAGGTTGGACAATGAGATTTAGCAACCTAATAGATCACATAAACAATCAAATCGACAATTATACAACGAGTGCTTAAAAACTAATTGGAATATGGGTTGTTTGTTAATTAAGAAATTGCAATTTCAAAACTTCATATTCAATTAGGGATTATGAATTGGGGTTTAATAATTAGGTCTCGAGAGAAGATAATCAACCCTTTGAAATTCTTGGATCGATACCCATTAACTCAAAAGTAATTAATGTAACAATTGACAAATAGGATAAATCCCATCTTCTCATAATCGGTTAGTCTTATCTTGTGCGATTTCTTAATTGCTAAGTGGATGTGCTTAATTTTGATTTCTTTGTTAATTTTAGAACTTCATTTTCAATCGATCCATATTCAATTGCTTAATTTTCTACTCACTTTTATTTCCATTTTAATTACAATTTTTATACCTTAGACAAAGTTAGGATTCAATTAACTCACTAGTTTCTCATGGGATCAACACCTCAACTACTACATTTACAACCTATGCACTTGTAGAACATTCATAGAATTAAAACTTGCACAACATCATACTCCTCCTTTTAATGGTTTAATGGGTAGGTTATTAGGTTTGTTTTATTTTGCTTTATGGGCTTTACAGTTCTCCCCCTCTAAAAATAAATTTCAGCCTCAAAATTAGATTAAGTATCTGAGGATCCAAACAAATGAGGATACTAACGTCGAACTTCATCATTTACCTCCCAAGTCACGTCTTTTGGAGAACGATTATGACTCCACAAAACTAACACCATCAAAATCTTCCATCTCCTTAATTTCCTAATTTGTCTATCTAATATCTGCACTGGCTCCTCTTTATAAGTTATTTCCTTTGTAATTTCAATCTCAGGCCTCGATATAACATGACTAGAATTCAATTGGTTTCGTCTCAAAATTGACACATAGAACACATTTTGAATATGTGATAACTCTGGTGGTAATGTTAATCTGTAAGCTAACAGTCCCATGCGTTGTACAATTTCATATATCCCGATATATCTTGGACTTAACTTCCCTCTCCTACCAAACCTCAGAATTCCCCTCCAAGGTGATACTCGAAGAAATGCCTTATCTCTAATGTTGTACTCCATCTCCTAACAATGTTGATCGACATATTTCTTTTTTCGATCCTAAGTTGCCTTTAAGCATTGCCTTACCACCCCCATTTTCTCCATCATTTCCAAAACCAACTCCTATCCCTCTCATAATCTAGCACCCTCTATATCCCATCATATCATATCTCTACACCACCAGCCATTTAATGCCTCAAATGGTGCCATACCAATACTAGAGTGATAACTATTGTTGTACACAAACTCCATCAAAGGTAGATATCTATCCCAATCACCCTCAAAGTTCAACACACAAGCTCTCATCATATCTTCCAATGTCTAAATCATACGCTTTGACTATCCATCTGACTGAGGATAAAATGTAGTACTCAAATTCAACCTAGTCCTTAAAGTTGTCTTGGGAATACTTGACTCAGCTATTCTCAACTACCAATATCCTGATCTCAATTCAATCTTAGAAAGTATGACAACTCCCCTCAACTGATCTAAAAGATCATCTATCCTCGGTAATGGGTACTTGTTCTTTACTGTTACCCTATTTAGCTGCTGATAATCCATGCGTAGTCTTATACTACCATCCTTTTTCTTCACAAACTACACTAGAGCTCCCTAGGGTAATGTGCTCGGTCTAATAAAGCCTTTTTTCCAATAACTCCTCTTAACTACTTTTTTAATTCATGTAACTCAATAGTAGTCATCCTGTAAGTTGCAATGAAAATTGGTGTAACTCCAGGCATAATCTCAATAGTGCAATCTATGTCTTGTTGAGGCAGTAAAACTAGTAAATCATCTAAGAATACCTCTAAAAATTCTCTCACCATAGGAATATCCTCTAATCCAGTACTCATCTCCCTCATGTCAATAATATGAGCTAGATATGCCTCACACCCATCCAATATCAATTGTCTAGTAGTCACGACTGAGATCACACATGTTGGGACCACTCTGCGATCTGCTATAAATATCACTTTTGAGTTGCCTGAAGACTCTATCACACCTCCTTCGCATAACAATCTATTATAGGTTGATATTGTGCTAACCAATCCATCTCGAGAATTACATTAAATTCTTTTAAATCCATCACTATTAAGTCAACTAATAGCTCTATTCCATCAATCCTCACTGGCATTCTCCTCCTTACACTATTTACCACCACATAGTCTCCTACTTTATCCATTTGGGCGTCCCCCTAATCTGGCATATCCGGAGCATGGATCGAATTATCTGGTTCCCCAATCGACTCTAGGCCAACAGGATCCTCTCTTGAAACCATCCCAGCGGAGACAAGAACATGTCATTAGTAAATGATGGCAATCACTTAGTAAGGATATCTCATGCATTGGGTTTATTGATAATCACTCGATCTCCTAAAAAAATGATGGCAAAGGATGAGCTGCTTACTTAGTAAGGATAATCGATCGTACCCTTAAAACCAAATAACTCAATAAATAATTATAAAACTTAGTCAAGTGATTAAAATATATTTATAATACAAATATACACAACATTATTTAGCCTAATTTAAACAATTGACAAACATCTCAAAATTTTACTAAACGATGATTAACATAAATATTAATTTATAACTATCATTTATACTTTATCCTATAATTAACTGAATTGTTTGGGCCCTTCTTAACCTAGTAGGCTTACATTCAATGATCTATTGGCTCATCTCATCTCATCATAATCTCTCATCAAGCGGAAACGTAATTAAATGTATAAATATTAACATAGGGTACCTCAATTTCTTAGTCTCTCTTGCTACTCCGATACTACTCCAATACCTAAACATCGACGTAGGATATCCCTAAGGCATAGGATATCCCAGTACCACTATGGTACATAGCCATTAGCACAAGACATCTTTGGGACTCAAGATGCCCCGGTATCTGCTCCATGGACAAATACCTAACCACCACTTATTGATATCGACAAAACCTATCCATCTAAGACTATCGAATGTAGCCTATCCTAGGCAAGCTAGTGATTCTCAAGTTGCACTAATTATTCACAACTTATTATCAACTAATCTCTATTTAATTAACACATTTTCTCCGAATTAACAATCAATATACATAACAAAATATAAACACGAAATACCTTGTAATTCATGTATGTAACTATTAATCATTAAGTTAATAATGACTAATTCAAAAATTTCAATCACTATAACAATGAAATAGTATATTATTCTAATAGTACAATCCAAAGTTATCCTTACCCTAATTTCGGACTCAACTAAATGATAGTTCAATTTACTCCTTAATCAGGCCTTCGAACCTAAAAATTATAAAATTCTATTAGACTATTTTAAGAAAATTTGCAATCCTAATTACCCTCAATAATCTAACATTTTTCTCTTTTCTAATTTATTCTTAATTATAAAAACAATATTGTTACTAACCTAACCACCATAATTAATAAAATACCCTTAAATAATTAAAAGTCTTATTTTACCCTCATCAATTTCAATTAATACCAAAATTGTTCTTCTTGGAAGTAAATTTCATATTTACTCTTCGTTGTTTGCATTTTTCATTTTGCCCCTACATGCAACTTAAATTTTCAAACAAATGTCATTTTCTTCTTCCTCTCCTCTTCACCTATCTCCTTTTCTTTTATCATTTTCTGCCCACATTTTCTCTATTTTTATCCTTTCATGCAACTTCAATTATTGTCTCAACAACTACACTATGCAAACCAACTATAATCTAGTGTAAGATGATAAAAAATCACAAAAGATACATAAAATAGTAATTGAAAATTTACCTAAATATAAAGCGATTTTGGAGTTATTAATCTCTACAATTTTCACCAAATTTTCTGCAAGGCAAGCATAACGAGGAAACCTAGGAGAGAATTGGCACATGTAAGTGAAAGAATAATACTCTGGACACTTACCAGTTGAAATTAATTGAGAGAAAAAATGAGGAAGAAGCTGTTTTCGTTAGTGTTTAATGTATTTTTCCAGCAGATTACTTATCTTTATACTCCTCATTTTAATGGTTTAATGGATTCGGCTGAGTTTGTTTTATTTTACTTCGTGCGCTTTACACTTATCTTCTGAAAAGCAAACTACAATTTCACGCTTATTCGCCAAAAGTTGAATGTCGCAGCACAACAGCAATATTGTGCCAATTACGTGACTTACATGCTATAAGACTTCAGAATTTACCCTAAGCTTCCTATTAATATTTAGTGTGATAACTAAGTTGCTTTACATATTATTGCGAATCTTATCCTTCACGAATGCACAAAGTATCTTGAAATTAATTGCCATTTAGTTATGATTATAATATGAATACGAGCTTCTTGTCTCTTATTTGTTCTAGCTTCTAAGATATCAGAATGCCCCAGAACAAAATATACTGTTGTGTGGTGATTCCTGCAAGAATAATGAAGAATATCATTAGGATTCTTATCAGTTATAGAGAAAGGAGAATAACAATATTTTGCAGGGTACAGGCACTAACTTCCGTGGAAGTGATGGATTGCTAGATTGTTAAGCACTGGCTTCGGTGGAAGTGATGGATTGCTATTGCTATTCCATGTTGGCGTCTGAGCATGGAGCACGAGCGTGGCGATCGTTTGAAATTTTCTATTTACATTTTCTGTGGACTTAATAATATATTAAATAAAATTTAAAAATAAATTATTTTTATTTAAATTTATTTTAATATTTTATATAATATTTATTAATAAAGTATTAATAAAAATATTTTATTTTTTAAAATAAATCATTTAAAATTTATTATTTATAAACTAATATTTGTTTTTAATTATTAAATCAAAATTTATTTAAAATTTATATATTTTAAAAATATTTTTAAATTTAATTATATTTATTAATAATTATTAAATTAATTTATAAATTAAATTAGAATTGTTATAATTATAATTTTAAAAAACATAATTAAAATTATATATTTTAACTGTAATATAATAATTAACTATTTTATAAATTTTAAAACTATTTCATAAATTTAAATTCGTCGGTATTCGTAATATTGCCCACAAAGCAGCAAAGCAAAATGGCGGTTTCAAGGTTCCTCTTCTGCAACGGCGTTCTTTCTCATTCAACGGACACTCCTTCGGTGACTACATTCCTCGAATCCCGCCCAGGTATTGTGCTCTAATTCATTCAATTAATGTAAATAGAACAAGAAAGCACGTAAACCAAATTACGATCTCAGGTGCGTACACGACCACGCGCACTCACGACAATAACAACCGTCTCTTGTTCTGGGAGCGTCATCTACTGAGGCTCGCGAATTCCGCCAGAATTTTGTTCGATTCCAATCCAAAGCTTCTATTTAGATCTGGCAACTCCTTCGCTCCGCGGATGATTACTCCGCCGATGTGGGACTCGGGGATTAGGGCTCTGGTGAATGACTCCGTGAGTAAGGTGTTGCCAGTTGCTTTGAAGGAGAGAAGCCAAGGGGAGGAGTTGGCAGTTACGACACTTGTGACTGGAGACATGGAGAGGTTAAGCGAGGTGAGTGTTTTCGAGGCGTTTGACGTGCAAGTGCATGTCGGGACTTATGCTCCTCCCGTGTTTGGTGTTGTCGGGAATGGAGCGCGGTTGGCAGTGGTTGGCCGCGGAAGGCAGGTTGCGGAAGCGAAGTATTCTGATTGGGTTAGGTCAGTTTTAGTATGAGTCTTCTTGTTGTTGCTATCGTATGCTTTGTGATTTGTGATATTATAATTTCTTTGATGTTTTTAGGCAGGCTTAGGAAACCTTTGGAGAAATGGAGGCCTCCTTCTGTCACTGAACTCTTGTTGTCCAATGATGGGGATCGACTACTTGAAGGTACTGTCACCAACTTATTCGTTGTATCTCGGAAGGTGAGTGATTACTGATCTGAGATGCTGGATTCTCAACTTTATTAACCTTTTATGCAGATTCAAAACCAGTTGATCATCCTGCTATATATTTTTCTAGACATCTTTCATATGAATGGAAAATTTTGGTTCCTGCTTGCATCTGGCATAGTTTTAGCCAGCTTTCCAACTGTATGAGTTTTACTAGCTACATAGCTTTTGAGAGACCAGATGATATTAGTCAATGTTAGGCATAATGAAGCCATTTGGTGGACTAACCAACCTATTCTGGTTAGCTAGAATCTACTATTTTTCTTTCTTGTAGCTTTTGGTATCTTGTTCATTCTTGACTTTGCCTTATGTGATGTTTTATTTTAGTTAAATCTTGTACTACTTTCAGGATAACAATGGAGACAAATATAGTGATTGCAGCAAAAGTGTTGGTCCTTTTGAAGTACTGACTGCTCCAGTTAGTGATGGCGTGCTTCCGGGAATCATGCGACAATTAGTCATTGAGTAAGGTTTGCTTCTTATTGGTTCTCCCCAAATATGGAGCAGGTTGTAGTAATCGAGTTACAATTACGGTGGACTATACCACAAATTCATTCACAACTATGTTCTTTATTCAAATTGTTGTGTAAGGTTTTCAAGATTCTATAATCAATTCTACTATCACTAATATAACTGTTTTGTTTTCTTGGTTTTACTCTGAGTGAAATCATCAATCACTAAATGCTTGGATACTTCTTATTGTACCGTTTTGTGAATAAGTTTACACCTCTTTGTTAGCGGGATTGTGTACTTAACCAAATCCGATGTTTGGAATCTTATACTATACAATGGCTTGGATTTTTATTTTTACTCAATTTAAGCAACTTTGAAAATGGCTGAACTATTGCATCCTATAACGTTGTTGTGGTTTTATCTTTCCTCATTGTTGGTTCTTCATTTGTGATAGGGTGTGTTTGAATAATGGAATTCCTTTTCAAGAAGTTGCACCATCATGGTCAAAGCGTGAACTTTGGCAAGAAGCTTTTGTTACAAGTAAACTGTTATTATTTGTATTGTGTCATAGTATGTAATTATTCATCCTATTGATTCTAGCATATTCTAGATCAGCTTGTGACATTGGGGACAAACATTTTTTTTTTCTCTGAACTCAATTTTTTTTTCTCTCAACTCACTGTGATTTTCTATCTCAATCATCTAATTATTAAATTTCTTAGTTCAATCTTTGAACTTTACTAATCCCTATATGTTAGGCGATGTAGGCAAGTAGAAGATATATCAGTGTCTAGAACCCATAGAACTTATAAAATCTGGCTGTTGGAATTTGAGTTTTAGGTTTGGGATTTCAACTTAAGATTGTTGGAATTTCAGGTTGCTGTAGCTACAAATTTAGGGATTGATTGCCAGAAATGTAGGATAGAATTTTATGGTTTTGGTAGACGGAAATTCAAGTTAGAGTTGTTGGAATTTTGGTGAGATAAACAAGTAATGGAGGGTAAGGAACTAAGAATCACTTGTAGAGTCTAAAAATTACTCTTATAAGAAAGCATCACACCTTCTAATTGAAGACTCAAGTTTATAGAAAAATATTGAAGATCTCTTATTGAAAGGTTAAGTACACACATATATTTAAAAAAAAAAAATCTTGGAACCTTTATTCTAATAAAGAATTCTTAACTGAAAAATCCAAAATGTAATTGATTCATTATTCTAATTAAGATTTTTTATTCTTAAATAAACTTAAGCCTTAAGTAAATTAGGACAATATATCTAACTTATTGTTATTACTTATTTAATATGGAAACTTAGCATAAAGTACATTTCAACCTTTATTGTTTTTGTTGTCACCTCAACTCCTGCTTTGTATTCCCCCAAATTAAACTTGTGATTGAGTGATTTGAACTCTTTATTTCTTTTACAAACTCTAAATTTTTTCACATCAAGTTTCCCTAGCTTGTCTGAAGTTGTCTTTGATGTAGAATGTGATAAATACTGATCATATAAGTCTTGATTCAACTTTGAACTTCATATTCTAAAATCCAATTACTGTTAGAAATTTGTCTTCCTTTCCACTTATCTCCGATATCAACCAACTCTTGTAGCTATAATTCGTTCATTAAGAATATCCTCTATTTCTTATTTAATATGAGGAATGGTTGGAATTCTCAAAATAGTTGTAGTAAGAGATTGTGCACCATCATATCTATGATAAATAGTCAAGTCTGCGACATTAAAAATAAGACTAATTCTAATATCACTTGGTAATCCTAAAACATAAGTATCCACACTTATCTTCTTGAGGATCTTATAAGCTCCAACACTCCTTGAATATAGTCTCTTACATTTCCCCTTGAGAAACGCTTTGAATGAATCCTTACTATCACCATATTCCCTTCATTGAATTCTACAAACGATGATGTTCATCAACAGGTACCTTATAAATTGTTGGTTGTTATCTTTTGTCATATCTCATCAAAGATATACCTCGTGTGTTATGCAAAACCTTAATATTCAACAATAACTCATGTGTTTATGGTAAAGGAACCAAATAAATAGGATTTTCTTGGTTCAATTCTTGAAAATATCTCAAAATGCCTCTTACAGGTTCACCTATTTATAGAACGATGCAAATTTTGTCATAGAAAGAATTAGGTCCTAATTCACATTATCCTTAACCAAGTGTCTTGACAAGTACCCCAAGCTTCTATTCATCACTTTTGTTTGTCCATCAGTTTGAGAATGGAAAAAACATGAAAATTGAAGCTTAGTGTTCAATAATTTTTATAGAGTTTTCCAAAAATAACTCATAAATTTTACATTGTCATTAGAGACAATGGTTAAAGGTAACAGTTTGTATTGTTCATAAAACACAGGCAACGGTGTGTATAGTCCTGCAAAAATTTATACTTACGCCTTACCATAGTTCATAAAACACAGGCAACAGTGTGTATAGTCCAGAATTTTGCTTCTTTCCTTTAGCTAATTGACATGCTTGACATTGTCATATAACTTTGGACACATCCTGCTTTTAAGAGGGCCAATAAAGGTGATTTTCAACTATTGCAATCATTTTATCCATTTCCAAAGTGACCTTTTGTCCCTCTGTGTAATCCCAAAATCAGAGTCTCCCTTATAGAAATATTGGGTAGGCAAAGTCAATTTCCTCTAAAAGGTTAGTCATCATGCGTCACAAAAGGGAAGTGATTGTCCCTTTGTCCAGCTACAATTTTTGAATAAATTATCCCAAAATCTTCCTCTGGAACATACTCTCTTTTTAGTTTTTCAAACTTTACAACTTTTACTGCCATAGTGATAAGCAAATGACTTTTTTTATTCAATGCATGTTCATTCAAATCTACGTAATAACTATGTTAGCTTGATTATTTGTTTTCTCAACTCCAACAATATTCATCAGGTTTTAAATCCAAAAGCTCTAGCATCCTTAGTAGTTGCGAGTTGATTTTTTTCAGCTCCCTATCGTATTATTTTAGCCGTTTTCCTATTATTTCAGCCTACTTTCTTGTTGTTGCAGCCTAATGTTCTTGTGTTTGGTTTGTTGTTCAGGTGTTTCTGCCTCTTGTTTAAATGTTTCAACTTGTTTAGTTGTTTTGCGTTTATGGTTTGCCAAAGAATCCACTTCCTTCTACTTTTCTTCAACTTTAACACTCTGATCATCTCCAATTGTCGAATTGTCAATGTCATCAAGTACTTGGACACATTCTAAATGTAGGCTAAAAGATTCTAATTGATCAGTTGACAGAGAACTGCCAATGGTCTCACCACCTAGAATAAACACTTTTTTAAAGGCAATTGTTGTTAGATTTGAGGAATCAAAATCATTATATGATTTTTCAGTAAAGATTTTCCCTTGCATTGTATGTTGTTGATTAATATCAATCCCCTCTCCTCGCTTATTAGCACCTTTCCCATGTTTAGCGTCAAGTATAGGTTGTTGGTTTGTAGAATTATTTCTTGTGGGAGTTATTACATGTTAGTTACTTTTTGGAGCACCTTGTGATCGAGGATCGTCAATATCCTTTTTTGCATAATTATTTCATCTCACTCTTAGTCACTCAGTGTTCTTTTATAGGCCCTTTCACTATGTGTTGCTATTGTAAACCAAAGTTCTAGTACCAAATTGATGTAGAACGAGTACAAGAAATATCAAACTGGTGGTTAATACCCATTGAACTTATAAAATCTAGCTGCTGACATTTGAGTTTTAGATTTGAGATTTCAGTTTAAATTGTTGGAATTTGAATTTTGGTATACCTAGAAATTTAGGGTTTGGTTGTTGAAAATTTGTGCCAAAATTTTAGAGTTTTGGTTGCTAGAAATTCAAGTTAGAATTTCTAGAATTTTAGTGAGAAAAACAATTAATGAAGGGTAGGGAACTAGGAAAGATTCTTAATGAAGGGCATGGAACTAGGAATGATTCTTAGAGTTTAAGAACCATTCATAGAAGAAAAAAATGCATCTTTTAATTGAAAACTTGTTTGTAGAAAAATATTTAAAATCTATTATTGAAAAGTCGAGTACTCACACACACACACACACATATATATAGATATCCCTTATTTTAGTGGTAAGGGGATACCTAACTAAAGTTTTCAAAATAAAATTAAATCCTATTCTAATTAGGATTTTTTTAATCTTAAATAAGTTTAAGTCCTAAGCAAATTAGGACAATATATCTAACTTATTATATTCCATGTCTAATAAAAAAACCTAGCATAAAGTGAATTTCAGCCCTTGTCTGTGCTATCACCTTAATTCCTATTCTTTATTCTACTAAATTAAATCTTGTGCTGAGAGATTTATCCTCTCCTGTTTTTTTTATAAAGTGTAAGCTCTTTTGTATCATTAGGATTTCTGTTAATATTCTTAGAGATCTTACGTGACATTTTATCTGGACATACACAGTCATTTCCAATCATATGTCCAGTTAGAATTCCATTGATGCTTGCAAATTTTCCGTTAAAGATTAGTGAGGTGTAGGGACTGAATTAAAAAAGTTTAATAGTTGGAGGATTAAATCGAAAAAAAGGCGTTAAGTTGAAGGACAAATATATAGTCTCCCCATATTACATTTTAAACCTCTTGAGATTATGTATCTTTCCTTGGTATTTAGTTTTGCATCTTCCAATTGTTGATTATTAGGAAAATCTTGTTTATACGATTTCAAGATCGTATGAAGTGGTATTTTTTGCAGGTAGCTTGAGATTAATGCAGCATGTAGAGAAAATTCAAGTCCCTAGTCGATGGGAGTTACTGGTGTTGAAATCCTCTGATGAGATTTTATGGGAAGAGAAGCAATTTCAGGTATAGGAACTTCTAATTATGGTTAATAATTTACTTCCAGAGGAAGCAACTATTCGTATTCCTCATCACAAATTTGTATGCATCATCACTAGGAGGAGCCAGGGATGATCACATCAATTATCCAGGTAAGGTTCATGTTCATTTTTATGCTATAATTTCAAAATTTGTTGCGGTTTTGTCGTGAGTTAGACCATTGCCAATTACGATAAACGATTAGCAAAGCCATATGGGACTATTTACACGGTTGCTTCTTTTGTAGTCGAGGAATTGTAATGGTAATGATTCTACTAATTCTTTTATATCTGTTTCATATAGAAAGGAATTTTGGAGAAGGCAAGCAAGGAAGCGTACCAGTTGTAGAATTTTTAAGGCGGGTGAGGAAACAATGCCTGTGCCTTACACTGCTGAGACGTTTAAGGACCTTCCAAAGTTTTTTTTGGGAAATTTAATACATTTCATTGAACTAATAATGTACATTACAATGATGCTTCAATTCTAGGTTATTACAAAAGCTCGATTGTTTGGACTAACAATCTACAAAGAACCTAAGAATAGTTACTACCAGCTACTCGCATATACAAGTTGATTCATTCCAATGACCATCTCCATCTCGTGTTGGTAGAAAACTGAGTTGTTAACCCTGTAGCTAGTAATGTCAGCCTCATTTGTAGTACTGTTTCTTAGAAAACCTACTCTAAGTTCCTGCTTTCGTGTTTGAAGATTCGGCTGTGCCTTGGCTTCCAGATGTTATGTACCAATGTGCTCCGGCTGATCTTAACAGACTTGTAATCTGCCTGGTTCTGCATTTTGATTCTCATTATCCAGTTAACAGTGCCCGCCCGGGATAGATCTGGGCTATTAATGTTTAGTATGGACTGGAGTTGTAACCTTAATATCTGAATTTCGTTTCTCTTTTGCTTATCTGTAGTCGTGGATTTACTAATAAGCAACGAGATTGAAACATGCTCCAAAACTGTAATATTATCGTTCTTTTCGGATGAAAAGCTTATATACATTTCTGAAATGGTTATTTACCGTCTGAGTATAAAGTGTATTTTTAATTTTAATATTTTCACCAAAATATTAATTAGATTTTAATATTTGAGAACATTTAAAATAAAATATAATATTTGTTAAATGTTTAATTTAAACTTTAAATAAACAATTGTGGGTCCAAAGGTACTAAAGTCTCTCCGTCTGGGCTTTTGCTTACGAGCTCTACTTTTGGTGTCCTCCATGACACTTGGAAGTGCACAGCCAAAGCCATTCTTGAGTGATTTGTTACTCACAAACAAATCGCCAGCAGTGATTGCCAAAGGCACCAAAACTAGTGTTGAATTTGCATGTCATGTTCACGGTTTCATAGGGACCTGCAAGATTACCTTAAACACTTTGTTTAGTGTTTTCAACTATTTCTTGGAGCTTTTGTTTAGAGTGTAATAAATGTCCATTAACTTTTAATGAAAGTAGCTTCTCTTCATTTTGTGACACCTGTTCACGAGCTCCACGTTATTTGTCTCTCATCCATCTCAACCGCATCTCTTCCCTACTTTTTTACTTAATCCTAATAGTAGAAGGAGGATATGGATGGTGAGAGTCAGAGTTAGCGCGAGATCCCAGAAATTATTAAACCACAATTATCTAAATATTTCTCCAATCATAATATTAATTATCAAAATCCTCATTAGCTCCAAAAGAAAGTTGTTCGTGAATCACAAACGTATTTTATACATACATGACTACTTGTAACTATCGTATTAAAAAATATATAGAATAAATTACTTTTTTTTTAAAATTGAATAATAATTGATTGAACTATAGCCAAGCTACCTCAAACATTACAATGAGTTCACTAAGAAATAAATTACAATACTTAAGTCAAAATCAAATTATAAAGAGGAATGAAATTAAAACAAAATGCTACAAATGTCATCTAGTCTTCATTCCTTAAGAGAGAGCATGTTGATCAGATATGGCTATCATAGTGGCTTGGATCCAATTAATAGTATCTTTAGCTAATTTGTATTTGTTAACTTCCTCATTTTTTCTAGATCCTCCTGCTTCTTTCCTTCCATATTGAGTAGATAGTGGTAGTGAAGGTGGTTTCGTTTATTGGGGCATCTTGCAACCTTTGATTAGCAGCACAAATGATCTAGTTTAAGGGTGGGCCAATCATAATTAAGGGAGGCTTCAAATAGCAAGTGTAAGATTCTACTCTAGATTACTTTAGAGTATCTGCACTGGAACAATAGATGATCTCAATCCTCTTCAGTCTCTTTATAGAGCGCGCAAATCAAGTTATAGGTACCAAATCATCTATTTTTTTGTACGGATCCTATTCTTAATCAACTATGTAAAAGTCCGTTTTTCATACTAATGATTAGAACCTTAGAATATTGCACATGGCCATATCATTGAGAATTCATGAATTGAATTTCATTCACATGCATATCATTAGCATATACACATGAATTATGAATTAGTATATGTTACAAAGATAATATATGCACTCAATTGACATATTCCGGGGTATGAAAGGTTTAAAATGATCATGATGTAAATTGTGTATTGTTTATGTCTTGAATTTTGGTTTGGTAGACTATAATTAGTAAACTTGGAATTTATTGTTACAACTGAAAAATTGATAAATTAAAATGTACATTTAGTCTAGGAAAATTGCCAAGTAGTAAGACAATTTGACATATAAAAAATTAGATGACTAAGCCTATGATTAGTAACATTTGGCATGGAAAATTAAGTGACAAATGGCATAGCTAATTAACTGACAAATGACAGCAATGATTATGTGACAAATGGACTAAGTAACTAAGTGACATAAGCCAACATATATACATGACAAATGGAGTACAAGCCTACGAACAAATGTTAATATAAGAAAATGACACCTCACACTTAGTTGAATTAAGCAAATGCTGGAAAAGTTTCTACTAAGTTCATTTCTCTTCTTTTTTTACTCTCTCCACCAAAACTTGCTCCCATCTCACATCTCTGTATTTTGGCTTAAGTCTTGCTAAATTGCTACACCAAATCCATCACAAGATAGTCATAGAACTAGAAAATTGTTGTTCTTGTTATGGTCTTTTATCCTAGCTGAAAACCAACCTATTTCTACCTTGAATTGGTGATGATCTTGCATGCATGGAGAGCAAAGTTGACTTGATATTTGAGCTGAAATTTGAGCTAGACAAGTAAAAGATTGATCATTATGGCATGTTTTAATATAAAGATTATGATGATTGAATTGGGATGGATTATATATGATGTTGATGATGTAGTGTGCAAGAAAATGATACATGAATTGGATACTATTCTGTTTTGTTCTTGATGTATAAAAACCGTAGGTTCTAGGTTGTTTTATGGATGAATTCGATTGAGATTTGAACTATAAATGAAGGTGGATTCATGGTAAAGATAGGTGTTATTGAAGTGTTCTTGAATCTGAAAAATTAGAGCTATAGGTGTGATTGTAAAAAGTGACTATTAATGTCATAAGTGAGCAGAATTTTGTAAGCCTTACTATAACCAATACGGAAATTAAATTAACCTTAAAGGATATGAAATCTGAAAATTTTCAGGTGTTAGTGATGTCTTTAAGCTTGTAAAATTCGTGAAGTATTGAAGGTAGTAAAGTTACACATAGTAGTGATGTTGGTGACAAATTCTGGAATTTTAATTTTAGCCTTATGTACATGTCGAACCAGATGAAAATTTTCACTCTAAATTGGTATATTTGGACTTAATTAAGGCTAGGAATGAGCCTAAATTGTTGCTTGATTAATTGATTAAGAGCTTGATAAGCTTATGTAGTTAATTGATGTCATAACCTAAAGAATGGACTGTTTTGATGTGGTTGAGTTCAAATCTGGAAATTTTGAT
>JANIJH010000225.1:30597232-30607618 GCA_024520975.1 Erythroxylum areolatum | reverse complement strand
TCATGAAAGTTTTAGATGATGTTTTTATCTTTCCATTGATATAAAGTTTGCAATTTTTCGATATCGGGGCTAGGAGTGACAGGAGACCACGCAAAGTGGAACAAAACCCTGCGGTCTTGGGTTCGAGGGCTAGAACTCACCTGAGGCCAGAGGGGACAATATTGATTAAGTTGGATGCCGCGGTATAACCTGCAAACACTTGCCGCAGTATAACCTGCAAACACCTACAGGTAGGGGGTGGGGTCCAACAATAATTCTCTCAAATCCTTTCTTCCCCTACGGTGCCAATCCCTAAGTCTGGACCGCTAGAAAAGCTTAACGCTTATTCCAGAAAAATCCCACCAATGCAGACGCCCATACATTTGCCCCTGCTTTGAGGAGTTCCATGAGAGGAGTCAAGATGTCATCTTTCATGGCATTAAGGAAGTGTTATAGCTTACCTTTATTACATTGGATTTGAGGCTTATATTTCCACACTCCAATAGTAGGTTTCACCGAAGCCTTTTGTGTGGTACCCCTTGTCTTTATCACATTAGGCGAAGATGGAAGATTAATTAAATGAACTTAATTAATAACTTCATTTAATTAATCTGTTGACCTCACTTAAATTCTACTCTGTCAATCACGTGCATCGGGTTATCGATAATCTCTCTGTTTCCAAAAAAATTTGTGGCAAGGGGTGACTACCTACCAATAAGAGTAACCGACCGTACCTTTAAAATCAAATAACTCAATATATAAATATAAAACTTAGTTAAGTGATTAAAACATCCATATAATATGAAGATACATATCATTTCTTGGTCTATCCGAACAATTAACATCCATCCAAAATTTTACCAAAGCAATGACTAACATTAATATTAATATTAATATATAACTACCTTTTATATTTTATCTCATAATTAACTTAATTTAATAGACCCTACATAACCTAGTAGGCTTACATTCAATGGTTTATCGGCTCATCTCTACTCATCGTAATCTCTCACCAAGTGGAAACATAATTAGATGCATAAATATCAGCATAGGACATCTCAATTTCTCATTCTAATTTGGTTACCTCATTACTACTCCAGTACCTAGTTATCGTCACAGTATATCTTAAAGACTTACGATATCCTGGTACCACTCTAATACCTAACTATTGGCATACAACATCCCCGGTTGTCCTATACCTACTTTATAGATAGATACCTTGCTATCACTCACTCATATCTAAACAATTTATCAATCTATGACTATCGAATGTAGTCTATCCTAGGCAAGCCACAGATTCTTGATTTTTACCATTTATTCACAACCTATTATCAGTCAGTCTCTATTTAATTAGCATATTTTCCATAGAATTAACAAATAAAACACCTCATAATTAGGAATGACAAAAGGGCTCAAGCTCTTCTTAACCCAACCTAAAGTCAACGGGTCAGGATCGGGTTGATTGGGTCTCGAGCCAAGCTCGGGCTCGGGCTCGGGCTCGGGCTCGAGTTCCCAAGGTTTGGACTTCCCAGACCAGACAAACCAAAACAAAGTCATTTTGCTTTTTTCAAAAAATAAAAATTGAGTTGGGCTACCTTGGCCCAATTGGGCCTGGGCTCTGGCCCAGTAGCTTGACCAGCACATTGTCATCCCTACTCATAATACATAACAAAATATAAAAGTGAAACACCTTGTACTTTGTTAATTATTTGTGAAATAAATAAACATAATTCATATATGTAACTATTAATCATTATTTCAATTAATGACTAATTCAAAATATCATTCACTATATAATAATTTATTAAAAATATTATTCTAAAAGTACAGTCTAAGGTTATCCTTATCTTAATTTTGGACTCAACTAATTGATAGTCCAATTTACTCCTTAATCAAACCTTAAGCCCTAGAAATTAAAAATATCTATTATACTAATTTAAGAAAATTTTAAACTAAGTTACACTTAATAATCCAACATTATTCCTTTTTCACTTTATTTTTAATTTCTTAAAAATATCCTTACTAACCTAACCACCATAATTACTAAAATACTCTTAACTATTAAAAGTCCTATTTTACCCTTATTTATTTATATTAATACCAAAATACCCTTCTTAAAAGTAAATTCCAGTTTTACCCTTAATTTTTTGCATTTCCTATTTTGCCCCTTAATACAACTTAAAATTTTCAAAATTGCTATCTTCTTAACCCTCTCCTCTTCTCCTACCTCCTCTTTTTTTTCTCATTTTTCAGCCACCTTTTCTCCATTTTTATCTCTTTCTATGATTTCAATTATTGTCTCAAACAATCACATTATGCAATCCAACTATAAACTAGTGTAGGATGACTAAAAAAATCAAAATAAAAGGCATATAATAGATCCTGGAATTTTACCTATGTGTTAAAGGATTTGGTGATTGTTTACCTCCACAATTTACTACAAAATAACCAAAATGAGGGAATACATAAGAAAAGATTCAAATTCAGGAGTAAGATGGTACATTAACACATTTACTAGCTGGAAAAATGAAGAGAAATATGAAGAAGGTAAGCAAATTTTTGTTCGTGCATTTAATATTTCCAACTGATGGCTTCATTTATACCCTTCTATTTAATGGTTTTATAGGTTGGGTTGATTAGTTAAGGTTGGTCTGCTTTTGCTTTCTTTTGTGAGCTTTACAGTTAGAGCTTTAATGTTAAAGTGGTGTAGGAGACAATGGAGGTTACTGGTGATGGTGGAGTTGGTGGAGGACATGTTAAAGTTGGTGAGTGGCAACAAGGAATTTTAGAGAAGAAATTAGAAATTTTATTATAATTAAAGTTTTATTGATTAAATTTAAGCTAATTAGGCTTGAGTTATATTATTTAGGTTAAACTAAATTTATTAATTTTAATTAGAGTTTATTATACATAATTATAATTAAGAAAATTACTTTAAGTTTAATTATAATCTTTGGGACACATTATGTCATGTGTATTTTAAATGGTATAGTAGGACTCATATGACATAAAAATAATAATTTTGTATTACATCATTGTTACCGTGACACATAACAACCTCCTTCAATATTTATGTCCATTTAAGTTTTAAATCAAACATTTTATAAACATCATAATTTATTTTGAACATCGTGAAACATTAGAGTCTAATTTTTATTTTAGTGAAAATATTACGATTAAAAATCAATACTGTGAATATCACATCAGACTAGGTATCAATTTTGATTTTAGTACGATATAGTACTAGTACAAATTAATATTAGATTCCTTTCAAAAATTTTTAAATATTAACATTAAAAGTCAATATTGTGAATATCATATTAGACTTGGTACCAATTTTGATTTAGTACGATAAAGAACTAGTACCAGTTAATACTAGATACCTTTCAAATATTTTTTAAAATTATAAAATTGTCCCTCAATTTTATAAGATTACAAAATTGTCCATCAATTTATTATATTATATAGTTTTTAACTTTACTCCCACTATGTCTTAAAAATCGTTAATAACATAAAATTGATATAACAATTATTTTTTATTTATATTGATATTCCTTTTTACATATTTCTCATATAAATAAATATCATTTGTATTTAGTATCTAACAATAACTAAAATTAATATAACAAAAAGACCATTTAATTCTCATATAATTATAAAGATAAGAATAATACAAATCAATTAAAATGTCACAATTGATTATAATAAGAATAAATAAGTCCACAAAAATATGAGTTCATGTCCAAAGATGCAACAACATGAAAATGAAACCTAAAATAAAAACATTTATAAGTTTTATATTTATATTGCACATATAAAATTAAACATATACAACAAATGCAAATGAAACTAAAAGTAAAAAGAGTATAATTGAAAATTCTTAAACTTCATTCCATGACATATCCACTTAAATTGTGTTGACCCTAATTTTTATTTAGTACAAAGTGCTTATCATCAATGGAAATCTCATCATATATATCACTCAAGCTCAATACACCAAATGACATCTCAATATTGTCCATCAAAGATTATCTTCTATGTCACTCTTTTCTATAAAATTTGGTTCCTTCAAAACTCAATCTGCTAAGAGATTGATATGATGAAGGAAAATTAGCCCAATGAAAGTACTGGCTTTGTTAAGAGTCTTAGTGAACAAATAAAATTAAATTATTAAGAATTATGAGAAATTATATTTAACTTAATAATGACAATAATATACATTACTCAAAACTTTAAGTTGTATTAAACAAATACCATATTATTTGATTTATTATGTTTCAATCTATTTCTTTATTAAAATGAACGAACTCAAATATGTTTCAATTCTTTTTACATCCAATCTGACTAAGAATTTAAATTACAAACTTTTACAATTCTATAACAACACTTCCAAATTAGTCCCACTATACAACTATAAGATAACAAAAATAATCTTATGAATAAAATGAATTAATGATTATTTTTAGACAAACAAATGAAGAAATTTAAACCTTGGATTGAGTTTGTTTTTTTGGTGTATTGCAATAGGCATTTCAAAATTACCATATAAATGCTTGTATGCCTCTGTTTATGAGCTAAAAAGGTCTTATATCTTGTCATATGAAACAATTACAGTTATGGATAAAAACATTTCCCTATTAACTTTAGCTTGCTTTGTGAGACTTGGTCTAAAATAAGCACTCAGATTTAAAATGCCTCAACTATAAACAATAAAGAGCAAAGTTATTTTTTTTAATCTCTCATTTATGATTGCAAGATAAGGTATGTACAATGAAGGCCCATTTTTCCAATTTAGCCTTGATTGCTTCAGTCTCTATCTTGATGGCATCATAAAAGTAACACGTTATTTCCTTTTGTCATTATCAAGAAGATAAAGTACTCTCATTAATGGCTCACAAACTCGGATGAAAAATTGAAACTAGGACTAAAATTTATGATCTTCAAGTATAGTATTAGAAAGCTCCATTCTAATATTAAACCTGCCTTATTGAGATGCAATTAACTTATCACTTGTAAGCACATATTTCAACCTCTTCAATTGAAAAAAATACACTAAAATTATAAGAAATTAGTTGCAAATATTGTAATGATGGGACAACATAAATTTCTACCATTAGTGAAATCCTTTTTCATTAAATTCAGAACACATGCATGAATATAAATGATCTTGTTTTTTTTCTGCTTTTTGTACAGTTTCATTAATGATAGTAAATTATCTAAGATTTCGTGTACTTTTGTAATATGTAGCATAAGGAGTACAATAAAAAGAATCATACTTGTTTTTTAATTTTTTAAGATAATAAATTTGAAAATATATTAAGAATAATGAAGTTGAGTTACAAAGGATCACACATTGTAAATTACCTCATCAAACACCCTATAATGCTCTCCACATACCACACTTTAGCTACTAAATTACTAAGAGAATGAAGTTACAATGAGCTAGAAACCAAATTTTCTAGATTCTCCATAAAATTGCCAGTGTTTTGTTGCATTTCTTTGCAAATCGTTTGATGATAAATTACTCCTTTATGCTTGCTATTGTTAAGGCTATCAATGTGGTTAAGTTTTTCTCTTTACCTATAAATCTCATTAAGTTCCTTTCTTTCCAAATCTCCTAGAAATAGGTAGTCATTGCCACCAAATAGGCTTTCTCATCCTCCTTAGGTCTTGGATTCTTTTGTATCCGTTGGACAATGTCAACTAGTTTGGCAAAGTTGATATTATAGTTTTATAGCTCAGTGATCCTTTTTATAATTTGCTTGGAGATACTACATTAGAGGAATAAATGGTCTCTAGTTTCGTCCTTTAACTTCCATAAAATATAGGTTTTGAGCAGGATAAATAATTTAGTTTATCCATTTTGCTAAGCGTGTTCAACATTGCTAACCATAACAAAAAGCTAGCAATTGGCTTAAGACTACTATTCCAAGCAATTATGCTCCATTCTACCTTAGAACTAATCCCATGGATAAGCTCCTTAGTTTTCCTATTTGTTAAGTTAGCAATAGTTATATTATCCCAATGATAGATGTCCTTATTATTGGGATTTAAAAGATGAATAGTTAATATGTTCCTCGATAGTTCTTGAAACGATGTCCATTTTAAGTTTCCCTAAGCACCTTCACTTTGGATTTTTGAGGAAAGTTAAGAGAGATTTGACCTTGAATGTTAATTATTTATTGACCAGTCCAATTATCAAACCATAGAGAAGCATTGTCTCCTTTCCCCACTTTACAAGTTACAATTGGTTCCATTAAGACCCTTAACTTCAGAATATGATCAAAGGCCATAGACGTTTTCTTCTGAGAATGTAGGTATAAAGCCACTTGGTCCATAATGATTCCTTGTCTATTTGGATTCTCCACATCCTTTTTAGCATTAGAATTTTGTTACTGCTGTTTATAGCCTCCAATCCACTCCACCCTCTTCTTTTAGTTTGCATATGCCTTTCCAACTTACTTTTGCAAATCCTCCACCTCCTCCCACTTTTCCCCATAAGAAATGTTTCATCATCCTTTCCAAAATCTTGATTTGACCTTTTGATAAGAAAATATAGGAGAATACATTGAAGAGATAACAAATTTTAGAAGTAACTTTACTCTATACGTCAAAGCTTTATTTATCCAAGAACCAAGTCTTTTATGAATTTTCTCAATCAGTAGAAAGAAATCACTATATCCAATTCCTTTTGTGGAGATTAGGAGTATAAGATATAAGAGAGTGGGATTATAATTAGACATTCCAGTTATTCAAGCGATGATGTCTAAACGATATGAAGCACTCTCTGTCAGAGTGAAAAGGCTCTTTTAGAGGTTAGTTCCAAGGCCATATAGCTCCTTGAACCTTTGTAAAGTATTCATCAATAAGGGTACAAAGTTTAAGTCTACTTTACTTAGAAAAATGAGTTTATTTGCAAAACATTAGTTTGTTAAAGAAAACAACCTGCATTTGGAGTGAAACTTGAAGTTAAAGGTAGTTGAGACATTGTGTTTTAGAAGGAGGGAGAAAACTTCCATAAATATGATGACTAAGTAGGGGAAGAGAGGGTCACCCTTCCTCAGGCATTTAGATCCGTTAAAGATTTGAATAAGTGTTCCATTGATCATAATTCCAAAAAATGGAGAGGTAATGCATGCTCTGATCAAATTTATGAAAGGGAAATTCAAAACATCAAGTGTCTACAACATGAAAGACAAGTTTACACTTTCAAATGCTTTATGAAGGTCCATTTTAATAACGTTTTGGAGAATGTTTCCATACATATCCCTTAATTAGTGCCTCCACAATTAAGATATTATAGAGTTCAGAACTGATTTCCATCTATTAGTTAACAACTTTGCTATAATCTTATATATAAAGTTTGTATAATCTAGTAGCCTAAAATCACTAAAGGAACATGAATTGGGAGATTTAGGAATTAAACATAAGTATGTTTTGATGATTTCTTTCAACAGAACTCCCTTATTGAAGAATTCATGCACTGATTCCTTTACAATTTTACTAGTCTTAGTCCATGCTTTGTGATAGAAGTTGCCATTAAGCCTATTTGGTCTAAGTGCTTTCATTCCATTCATTTTGAACAAAACTATCTAAATTTCCTTATCATTCATTGATCTGATTAAATTGTTAGCATCTTTCTAAAATATCTTGGTAGGAATAAACTACTTTAGAGCTTCCACAAAGGTGCTTATAATCTTCTTAGATCCCAATAATTTTTTTATAGAATTTCACTGCTTCCTTCCTAACACCATCTTATTTGCAAACCATTCCACCAAACTCAGCCATTATAGAACAAATCTTGTTACAATTTCTTCTAGCTAAAATAACACTAAAGAAAAATTTTGAACATTTGTCTCCTTCCTTTATCCAGTTAACTCTATCTTTATGTTGGATCAGGGAGCTGTGGTTTTCAAACACTTACAAGTAGTGTTTGAGAGCTTTTTTTCTCCTCATTTAACAAATAACAATCTCCATGTCTATTTTCATTGAGTTTTGGATTGAGGATACTTTATCCCTAGCTTTATCAATCTCTACTTTATTTTTCTAAAATTTGTTGGTATTCAAAAATTTTAATTCATGATTGATTTCTTGTAGCTTCAACAGACATACAAATTGCTTTTTTCTAGTCACTGCTTCTTCCATTCTTCTTCCTATAGCCTTTGTTCTTGGGTAGGAACACCAACTTTACTATTGTCAATATTATCCTTCTACTGTAAAATGAATTTCTACTTTTAATTTTAGATTTTAATCTTTATCTTCTTTCTTTATCATTATAATACCCTTTAAGCAATTTTTTATCCACATGACCTTTAATACTAACTAAATGTTTCTTAACTTAGTGATTCCCCTGCCTCTCAAATATTTATCACGATACAAGCATATGTTATCATTCTTTACACCAGCAACTAGTCTTGCATAAGCCTAAGCTGATCATTAAATGTTCTTAAAGTGATTTAATTGTCAAGAGTGCTTAAACTTCCCTCTTTTCATATATAAAAATAAATTAAGGCATATATAAAAATAAAATATAACTTCATATTAAAATAAAAATTTTACATATGAGAGTAATAAAACATTAGTTTGAACTATAAAATAGATAAATCTTTATGTATATTTATAATGATGATTTCTTATAAATTAATAAACTAATTACATTTTTTGGAACTTATAATTAGTTCAGGGTATCCATATGCAACATCTTTACTTAGCTAAAAAAATTCAAAAGTTAGCCTAAAAAGAATAAGGCAAAAGGGTCACTTTTAACCCTAAGTTTTTTACCAATCAATAAGTTTTACCCTAACAGTCTAGAGAGAATAATTATAACCTTAATATTTAGAAAATGTTAAAGTTGGACCCCACTATAATGGAAAATCTAACCCTGCCTATTAAGTGTCAGCTCAGCACTGACTAGCAATTTTTTCATATTTTTATTTTAATGAGTCCCCAGTGCCACGTCATTGCCGACGTGGCAAGGTGGACCTTTTTTTAAAAATATATAGAAAAACTTATTTTATTTATAAATGTGGGACATGCCCTTTATATTAAACATTTTTTTAACTTAAACATGTTAAAAAAATGAACCCACCCTAACACGTTTTGTTTAGCCTCTTTTTGGAATCCCTTCGACCCTCCCTCAGCATCTTCTATTTCTGCGTTTGGAATCGCTCACCATTTGGAATCTATTTGTCACTATCATTACAAGGTTCAGAGGCACTCTCAGTCACTCATTCCCTTATCGTCTTCTCATATCCTTCGGTCGCTCTCATTCATCGCTATCATTACAAGGTTTGGAGGCTAGATTGGTAGAGTATCCACTGCAAGCATCGTCTTATAACAGTAGCTCTCATAGATAAGTGTCTATGATATTTGGTTTAGCCTTAGATGGTATAGCATACTTTGTTCTTTTTTTTTTTCCTTTTGTTATGTTCACCGTTTGGAATCCCTCACCTTTTGTACGACATGTTTTTTCTTTCATTTTTTTTATGTTGTGTTACTTACAAAACAAATGAAAGAATAGACTTTGGTTCAGTCTGATTCTGTTTAGGCTGGGCGTCGTTGCTTGGATCCATGATCTTGATTAACTTCAACTAGGAGATACCTACAAAAACAATAAAGGCACACCGGGGGTTGATCGCCGGCTTGCCCCTCCGATGCTTAAGTCAGTTCTTTGTCGTAGGTTTTTTGTCTATGAACAAAGAGTATCAGGGTTATTAGAATCGTACCTACATCATGATGAGATAATGATCTTATATAGTAAATACCTGTCGTGCCTAATTCAACACCTTGGGAATGGGTCGATCGGCCCACACGCCATCCTAGGGTTGGACCTGGGCCTAGCACGACCGACCCAACCATAAGCCCCTCCACTCCTTGAGTCCGATCAGGGAGGAGGATCGATGGAGTACATAGGGTTCGCTCAGCTCGCCTGCATGACAGCTCGTGATAGGCCCGACTGATCGGACATCAACGCCTAGTCAGAGCGCTGGGTTTTATCATTACTTATGGCACGTGTCCCCTGACAGATTTTCAAAATCTGAAAGGAAGCGTCCTTTCGTGTTGCTTTTATGGTCATGCATATCGTTTCAACTGTTGCGCCGCTCCGAGTATCTGACAATCCTAATTCGTACGGCTCAGATTTTGCCACGCTTTCGACTTCAATTAGTGCGCCCATTCAGTTGATTTTTGTGATAACCGCTTGGAATCGACAGATTTCCTTCACTACCATTTCTACGCATTTGATTCTCCAACTTCTGCTCTCTCTGCTCTTCATTTCTTTGCTTGCAGTCATCGGAACTTCCTTTTCACTGCTATCCAAACTCCTAATCTTAGTCACCGAACTAGGTACGTCCTCTCTCCTTTCCTCATCCTATACATTTCCTTTTTAGTAACCATGTCGTCGACTAG
>JANIJH010000225.1:30573709-30590864 GCA_024520975.1 Erythroxylum areolatum | reverse complement strand
AGTCAGTCTTTTGGTGAAGGTGAGGCTGCTGAATGCAGAGAAAAGCTAGGTTATGATTGCTTACCTTTGTTACGATATAATAATACCTTATATATGAAGCAACAACTAGGTTTAGGTCTTTACGTGTGCATGGGAGTCTCTCGCATGCGGATGGGTTGAGGAGAGCGTGGATCGGGCTTGGGCTTAACATAGCCATTAGGTATGAGACTGATTTTTGAAGAATGAACCGATCGGCCCATGGGTCGTTTTGACTGGGTTCGGGCCCTGCACGACCGACCCGACCAGACATCAATATCAAATGCCTCCACGATTTCTATTGCTCATCTTTTAAAACACTGTACCTTTCAAGTAACAGAAAAGGTGGAATTCCATACTTTTGCAATGGTTCCTCCTACAGGCATACCCATAAACAAATACCAAGAAGATTACCTAATAAATTCTCCTTTTAAAGGATCATATCCTCTCCAACCGACCATTGGAGACAAATCATCAATAAACACAAGACATATTTTCTTAAGTTAACATGGTAGTTAACCTTAATAATATTTTACCTAATAATTAGTTGAATAAAACACATATTAAATAAATGATCAAACAGTAATGTTTCATGTATGCAGCATTGTTTCATGTATATACAGCAGTCTTTCATGTATATACAACATCTTGAATTATAACTTGTAGGGTTTTAGTATGTTACCATAAGGAGCTATGTATAAAAAAGATTATACTTTTATTCATTCATGAACTACTTATTCTTGTAGGACTTGTAATCTTACGTTTGGTTATAGATGAGACTGAAGTAGAAATGTTCAACTAGCCCCATTACAGACTTTTAACATTCATCACTTAGTAAATATTATATTATATTTGGCATTCATGTTGTCTATAATTGAAAGAAATTAAAATTTTAAGTATTTAATTGTCACTTTTTTTAGTTCAAACTATAATTAAAATTTTGAGTAAAAGTTTGAGATTTTTTTATAATTAACCCAAAAACAATTAAACAATCCACTAAAATTAAGTAAATAAGAACAAAACGTCACCACAATTTGTCTAATTCATCTAACATTTAAATCAATTTCCATTAAACAAACACTTGACCAGATCCCCAAAGCTCAACTTATTGATACGCACTAGTTAAATACACATATTCATTACCCCTGTGCATGTTTAAGTTATAGAATAATGAGAAGAACAACTCACTATCAAGACAGCAAACTAGAGACTAGTGACGCGAGGAGCTGACATCAAAGCAATGAAGAGAGGAGCTAATGAATGACAATAAAGAGAGAACTAACAACTAAGTGAGTTGTGGCAAGGTGAAAGGACAGTGATGACCTAACGAATTGAATGGTGACCAATGGCAACCAACTTTGGTTTGGTGAAGAAAGAACAAAAGAGAGCTTGTGAAATTGGGAGAGACGTGAACAAATGGAGTAGTCAATGGTTAATATATATATTATTTCTCCTTGTTTGAAAAACCTCTTTTTTCGGATTACGAGATACATTAAAGTTTACTATAAGTTCTCAAAATGGAAAATATAAATAGAGAAAAACAAAAAAATAAAAAGAAGGGTCAAACTTTCTTATAATTTTGAATTTCTAAAAATAATTCAAATAAATTTAATTATTGTTGGCACAGAGTTAGCTGATGCTTATTCCTCAGATATCATTATTGCTTCTTTTCCGAGAAAAGAAATTCACGACTCGTAGGTCTTCTATTTCTACACAGCATTATTCCGTCAGGCTTTCGCCCCTTCCTTGCATTTAAGGTAACAATTTCGAGCATAGTCAACTCCTATAGTGTGATGGGCGGTGTATACAAAGCCCGAAAATGAATTGACCGCCGTAAATATATATAAATTTAAATATATATGAATTATATAAATAATAAATATAAAATGAAAAACTTTCATCATCAATTTTTCCAAGGTATATTAACCTATATATATATATATAAACCATTGACTACTCCATTTGTTCACGTCTCTCACAATTTCACAAGCTCTCTTTTGTTCTTTCTTCAACAAACCAAAGTTGGTTGCCATTGATCACCATTCAAATATATATATATATATTCAAAATTTTACTTCTATACTGATATTTCATATATTAACTAGTTCCAGCTAATATCAGTCAAAAAAGTTAATGTCTTACCTCAATACAATTAATTGATTACAGATACCATCTTTTAATATATTGACCAGCACTAACCAAAATAGTATGAAATTCTTCAAATTGTTAAAAATCATTTGTTACTTATAGATTTAAGCCCAAGAAGAAACCCATATTCTGTTCAGACCTCTTTAATTACATAGCTTTTTCTATCACGAAGGGCTGATTAAAAAAAAAAATCCTAAAATTTACTTAATTTTGTAATACTAACTCTTATTTTAAAAAGAGGTGCTCAAGGACTGTTAACTTTTAATATATTGTAAAGATAGCCTATTGTTAAACCTCCTATTAATGATGTGATAAGCGAAGTTTAACAGTTTTTTTTTTCCGGATGACACATATATTGCACTTATCTCCTATTAAATTCATAAATTTTAAAAAATAAAAATTTCTAAATTCACAAAAAGATCACCATCAGACCCATCGTCTGATACTTTACCTAATGTCAGATGATCTCTTACACTTGGATATGTTCTTATCAAAGCAAAGCCGATAAAAAGACTCAATTTTGGCCCCAAGTACACCATAAGCGCGTGAATTTGAGGCACCAACAACTATACATGACAATTATATCTTTTTGCCCGAGAAGAATTTCGAAATTAACGGGAAGGAAGTTTCAGCGGAACGAATAAGAAATTTTCATACTTGTAGGAGGACATACATTTACGTTTACCTAAAGGGTATACTTATGTACATGAGTCCTTTTTTTTTTTCTTCCTTTTTTATCATAAAAAATATCTTCAAAAATGCACCAAGCAATATGTATATATTATGAGACTTAATATATACATAAACATTAACTAAGAACTAGTTTAGCTTAAATAAAGGAGGAGGAAGAAGATAAGTTCCGCAACTCTTGTTGATCACTTCGAAACCAGTAAAAATCGAACATGACAAATGACAAACATTTAGCTGGATAATTAATATTCTAGTCAGATTTGTTCATCTAGAGTTTTTAAAATCTAACAATTACCCAATGTAAACAAAAACGACGAAGGGTAAGAAAACGATGTTGTACCTTTTAGGAATTTGAAAATTTTAAATTTAATAAATTATTAGTAAATGTAGTACATGTATCGTACATATGGTAAAAATTTATTAAAATTGACTCATTGTATCAATCTTAGATCTTACGATTCAGCGAAATCTCAAATTAGTGTTAATAATGATAGCGATGACTCGTCACATTAATATTATTGAAAAATTTTACGACTGAATATTTTTACGATAAAATAAAAGTTAAAATATTTTAGCATTAATTTTAAATTTTATATTAATATCATAAATTTTATTTTTTATAATTAACCTTATTATAAAAGCCGAAATTAAATTTAGTAATTGTCGACATAATTGGGAACAAATAAACATCCAAATGTACAGCCCACTAATGACAAACTTCTTTTGAATTTTATAGGGTACAGCCCACTCAGTACAATCTAACATTAGAGTAAAACTAGAATTATATAGGGTATAATTAAAAAGAAAAAATAAAATATATGAATTGTTATAAATTATAACAATAAATTTTATAAAAGATTGATATTTTATGTTTTAGTAAATAAACTTCAAATATGATATTAATCTTAATTAACAATACACATATAATAAAAATAAAAGGTAATTATATAAAATAATAATAATGATGATGAGAAGAAATTTTATGTAGAATGTATAAAAATTTGAATGGGATTTTAAATATAAGAATTACTCATTCAAATTTGAAAATATTGTTAGTATTTTAATTTGAGATAATATCTTCATTTTAAATTTTACGATATTTAATGTTGTATTTACTAATTAGTTAATTAAAATTTTAGAAATTTCTATCTGAAATTTCTTTCTCGTTGAAAAGTGATGCTTATAAAATTGGGTTATAAATTGGTAAGAAATAAAATTAAATGTAAGAGTGCGAGAAGAAAAGCATAGAAAAACAAAATGTGCTTAATAATGTTAAATTAATACTAACTAACTGGTAACTAGTAACTAGAAATAACTAATAAAGGTTTTTTGTGGGGCCCAACCCAGTGAGAACAGCTGACGATGTTTGATAAACAACAACATGAAAAGGGGAAAAGAAAAAGAAAAAGGGAAAAACTCAATCACACAAAAATTGGTCGAATCACAAACTCCTATCGCCTCCGTCTCTCCCCCAACTCCCTCTTCTCCATCGTCAGATCTCACGCCTCCCTAACTCTCAATTAAACTATTCCACTAATCCTCTCTTTCTCTCTCTCGCTGGCGCCAAATACAAAACCGCCACTGCCTCTCTCTTCTTTTACAGGTATTTGCATCTCTCTCTCTTTCTCTCTCTAAATCCACTTCTTTTCGCTACACTTTACATGCTCCTCTCTCACTCTCTTCTGCTTTTTCTTTTTATCTATATAAGCGCTTTAACTTTCACGTGTTTTTGGCTAATGTTCCGTAGTATGTGTTATGTATGTTGTGTAGTCTTGGCTCTAACTGGATCCAAATATTGTAGAAAAGTCCGGTTCTTGAATTTCTGCGTTGTTATGGAAACTTTATATATGTGTGCATTCATTTTGACATGCAGGTCCATTTCAGGTTTAGTATTGATTCATATGACAATACCTCTATCAGTATCAGGGGCTGCTTTAGGGGTTTAGTCTGATCTGAGTCAACAGCGAAGTTTCTTTTGGAAATGATTGCAGTTTCAGTGCCCGCTTTCTTTCTGGGAAATAATTTGTATATGTACACGTACTTGTTCGTATGCATTTACGAGTGTACCGAGGTAGCTGTTTTCCTTGTTGTAAGTGAGGTTTAATTGCTGTATTATGGCTGCTTATTTATCTATGATTTTTGTGAAATGCCAGCTTCATTGTCTAAGAAAATAAAAATGTGCCTATCTAACAGGATTCCCTTCTTTTGCGATTTCAAATTAGTAGGAAGTACCTCCTCATCCACTAAGGTCGACTTCTTGGTGGATGCATTGGGGAATAGGATTATCACTTACTCTTGACCCAAATATGTTTTCCTTTGCATACCACAAAAAAATAACAATCAGCATCTTATATGTGTATATAATTTTCCTTATACACTGGGTGCCTGGATGTTGTGTTTTTTGCAGTATGGCAGACAACCCGACAAGTCCAGCAGGACGGAGCCATGAGAGTGGTGGTGAGCAGAGCCCACACTCGGGTGTGAGGGAGCAAGACAGGTTCCTACCAATTGCTAACATAAGCAGGATCATGAAGAAGGCATTGCCAGCTAATGGCAAGATTGCTAAAGACGCTAAGGATACTGTCCAAGAATGTGTCTCTGAATTTATCAGCTTTATCACCAGCGAGTAAGGCATCAAAACCACTAGTCTTGCTCCCTTTTGTTTTTTTAAGGCTAAGAATTTTCTTTGCTAAATTGTGGTTTAAGTAGTGGAGTTTTGTCCAAATCTGATTGCTGAGTTTTGGGCTTTTGTTTAATAAGGTTATGAATGTGCCTTTTTTTTTGGGTAAGAATGTGATTTTGTTTCTTTTGGATAGTTTTGGCTTTTCCTAAATGAGTTTGGTTCTCTTGTTGCATTGATATTCTTGCAATGAAGTCTTCTTCTGGCTTTGCATTGATTTATTACAAAAACTTTTGGAATCTACGCTAGTTTTTGGGTTATGAGAGTTCTGAAATGTTATTTTGTTTTCCAGAATTGAGGCTTAATCTCTCTTTTTTTCTGTTTTGTGTCTTTGTGCTTGGAGGTAGAGATCTATTGGTGTTATGCAATTGGTGATGTTGGAAATTTACTGTTTTGGATTCAGGCTTTGTTCTTTTGATTTGTGTTTCATCAATTCTTTCCTCTTTTCTTCCTTTAAGGGCAAGTAATAAGTGTCAAAAGGAGAAGAGGAAGACAATCAATGGGGACGATCTATTGTGGGCAATGGCAACGTTAGGTTTTGAGGACTATATTGAGCCACTTAAGGTTTACCTAGCCAGGTATAGGGAGGTAAATGGATTGTCACTAGTGGAACAACTTTTCTTGTTTTTTTTTTCATCACTTACGCTGCTGCTTGTTGATATTTATGGGTCAATTCATATTTGACTTAGTGTGTAGGTTGAGTTTGTATCTGAACTCTCTCTTTCTAATTCCTTCTTTTTGTCTCTGATTTGTTGCTGGCACACTCTAATAATATACATCGGACAACGACGATTTCACAGTTGGAGGTAATCAAACTTTTGACGCTAACCAAAATATAATTTCTTCTTGGTGAAGCAGTTATGGAACATGCCCTTTTAACTACTGAATTAATTGGTAAAACAATCTTTGGCAGGGTGATACCAAGGGATCTGCTCGTGGTGGGGATGGATCTTCTAAAAGAGATGCAATTAGAGGCATGCCTCTTCAAAACTCACAGGCAAGTTCATAGATCATTTGCGTCTGAAATTTCTTTGGAAATAAATATTGTGAAGTTGGGTTATTTTTGTCTTTTAAAGCCATATCAATGATTGTTTAATCTATCCTTTTCTTCTTGCTGTCATTTTGGACAAATATGGCAGTTTACTCTTCAAGGATCATTGAACTACATAACTCCACAGGTGATGCTTTCTTTTTCCTCTTTGAATTTTATCCAGCAAATTTTGAGCAAATTGAAAGAATGGAATAGCAATTTGTCAAAATGGAAAGCAGATTTAACTAGTAGCTACAATTGTACTTACGTATTTTGCATCCTCTGAATAACCATATTTCTTGTGTGAAGGAATATAGGCTTTAGAGAACAACCAGCTTTAAGAGAAGAATTGATCAAAAGTTCCAGGGATGACAATTGAAAAGGCTGTTGATCTTGAGAACATATCTGTCTTAGTCAACTTGTATTAGTTATTTGTTGTTAAGCTTCAGGTGTATGTAGTTGTCAGATGCATTGTCGCTGGGAATAAGAGCATTGAGATTACTCCTTCCCAAGGGCTGTAGTACTACTGTTCCGTTGCCTATCAAAGTAGTGGCTAGTGAGTTAGAGTTTGATTTTGTTGGAGTTCTTTAAGCGCTTAAACTTTTGCGATTTGATTTGATTTGGTCTGTTCTGGGATTACTTTGTGCTCTTATGGACTTCTATTACCTGCAACCGAAGGCCAATAGAAGATGTTTAATATGATGAGCCTCATTTAGAATCTAGGAATAAATAGTAGGCTTATGGAGCCCTACAGGCTCTAAGTTCTCTAGTTCTAAAGACACTTTTCTTTCTCAAGGTTTTTTGTATCTTTGTGAGTTTTCTTTTATACTTTTTAATACTATTCTTATATAAATTTCAAAGGGTGTTTTTTTCTTAACTTCATTCGGGATATTAGGCATATGTACGGATTATATGTTGAGACAAGAAATGAGAATGGGTTTCGAGGATTAGTGGGGGGAGGTCAGATGTAGCAACAATTATGTTATTGTGTTTTTATAACAGTCTACTAGAAATATATCGAATTTAGTTGCCCTTACTTCTGCTGCTGCTGGAATGGAGAATACATATTAAAACATCTAATATATTGGCAGAAAATTACTCTTCTAACTCGTTTCTTGGATTCTTGGCTTGACTGTAAGCTTATTCTTTTTTCATCATAATGTGGAAGTGTTCGGATTCTGCTGAAAAAACGGTGTCAAATTTAGTTTCGCTTTATGATGATTGAATTGTGCTTGCATATTTTTCCAATACGGAGGCAAAACTGTTACTGTTGCCTATGATTGATACGAAAAAAGGTACCTTGAGGTGTATCATATTTGTTAAGGGTGGTGTTGACAGCCACAAAGCAGTGGATTTTTGCACATATATTGGAATTACGATAAGGATACGTATGTATTTATCTAATTTTCTTAAGGAACTTGTGATTGTAATACTTGACGGGCTTCCTGTTATTTACAGCAACAGGGACAGCATATGATAATTCCTTCCATGCAAGGCAACGAATAGGGGAGTTATCGCTACCTTCTTACTGATTTAGTGGATTCCGGAGGGGAAAACTTTTTAGTTTCAACACCATAGCATCCTTTGTATTGTTTTAACTTAATGAAAACCAAAGCGTGATATATTTTTGAGGCTTTGGTTTGGTGATCGTGGGGGTGGTTCGTTTGTTGGTGCCCTCATCATCAGGAGTGATCCAATAACAAGCTAAAGTACCGTAAACTTCGATTGTTTATTATTACATGATTTAAGCGAAGACCGTTAAGAATTGGAAGATGTTACACGACATAAATTCCTATCTTTGTTCGACACACAAAATGTTCTAGGTACATGCTTGATTATCAATGTGTTATTTACGGCGGAATAGTGACGATCATACACCTAATTCTTCTTAATTATTGCTTGTTGTATCTACTTTTAGATCCTTGTAGCCTCGGGTCTGTGAGTTTCATCGTGTCGTGTTTGAACTGGCCGCAATTCGTTCCTCTCTAATACTATAGTCAAAAGCATGAAGTTGATTTCCGAGTTTGAGTTGGATCACTGGTTGGTGCCATCCATACTTAGCTGCTCTTGCACAAACAAGAATTTAAGTGGATAGTCAGTGAGATTGTTGTCAGAAACGTTGGGTGGCTTCTGAATATTTAGTAAGCACGTCGTGATCTATATATTTAAATATATAGGCGCACATACATATCTATATGTATGTAAGTATGTAGTAGAGGTAGCCACGTTACATGCACATGTAATGATAATGACACCATCGATAGGAGAGGAAAGGTGAAGTGAAGTGGTGATTACAATCATACTGAGGCAATGGAGTACCTATGTAGCTGTGATGGCAAAATCATACTGAGGGAATGGAACACCCGTGTGTTGTGTAGTAGTGATGACAATCATAGTAATGGAATGGAACACCTATGTTTTTGTCGAGGGTTCAATCTCAATGGCAGGTGTTAAAGGACTTATGGAACATACAGCTAATTCCACTGGAACAAAGAACCGCGTGGACATGTTTTGTAATATTATCCAATCCTACGACGTGACCATCACTTGTTGCCTGCACCTGTACTTGTACAGAAATAAAATTTTCTGTCTAATATTATCTTGTCTTATTCTGTCTCATAAAATTTCAATCATTTATTTTGTGAAACCTACACGGAATTCACACGAGACCCGCATAAATAAATGACTGAGATTCATTAAACACAATAAGATATCATAATATTAGATAGAAGATCTGGACTCATTTGCACGAGCCATCCACTTACAGCTCACTTCCACTAGCTCCTCCCCTCTCTCTCTCTCTCTCTCTCCCTCTCTCTCTCCTACACAACAGTCCCCGAGGCACGATCATCCAAGTACAGTGGATTCGACACAACACGATTTTGGTCCAATGTAAACTATGTTGTCATATATACCAGACGGGCATTGGCCTCGGGCGGTGGAGTAAGGCTACTAGAAATCGAATCAACAATTTAGATAACCTCAATCCTTCTAAGATAGATTGATGGAAATGAAAAAAGTCTGTCGTATATCTTAACTTACCGAATAATGTTATTCATCTCCATACATTAATAATTAACTAACAGGGCAATTTTTAGAACTCCAAACACATCAAAGGTCCTAACAAATAGTTCAAAACAAAGATGAGTTTATTCCAACTCACACTCTGAGGAGGTCCAGCTCACATTACGGGCACCCCTTGTTAAGGAGCGCTGTTTTAAACAAATAATTTTTAACAACTTTACAAATAGAATCCACATCATTTGCTGGTCTTTTTTCTCTTCTTGGTCAAAGAAAGGGCCATTTTCTTCTTTCTGTTATACAACTGGCCACGTTATGTTATGTTCCAGATTCCACTGAGAGACAGAAGCACGGAGAGAGATTCTGCTTTACATATTGGCGATGCTCACGTGGCCTAAATGCTCCGAACAGATTAGGGCCATCACTTACACTATACACATTATCTTAACATGGATGCAATGTTACCATTTTGTCCTTTCCAGTCTTCCCAGTGTCAAGTACGAAGCTTGGAGGCATTATGTGAAACGAAGGAAAAAAAAAACAAAGGCCGGCATCCACATTCCACATACATGCATCGTTTCAGACAATATCCTCAATTAACGCCTAAATTGTTCATGTCTAGGCTCTAGCCCAAAAATTTGTCTATTTGTGCATCATTGACATAGCATAGGCATATCCGTAGGTGACGTGAACATTTCGCACTCCCCAACTCCCAGGTCTCCTTCCTGAGACGTAATCTATATCAGAACGTGGTGCCAGTTTACGGTCAGAGATGCATACCACTTATCTGGCTGTTAGATTTTTGACAACTTGTATATAATAATGTCAGCAGAGAGGCTGTGCTTTCCGCTTACGTCGTCATCTGCCAATCAAATTCGTATAGTTAATTAGGAGACGAGCTACCTACGCATCCTTAAACTCAAACATCATTTCACTGATAATTATTTCTTATTCCAAGGCTATTGAAACTTGGAGGAATTATTAGGTAAATACTTCTTGTCATCCCGTTTTAATATTAAATCGAACATACTTTCGGTAAATTGGACATACGATATTTATACACTGATATTGTGGAGGAGTAATAATTAAGTTATCTGATTTTCATAAATAAAATTACGGATAATATTCTGTTTTTATGAGTTTAGAAACAAGACAGGCTCCATCAATAATGTGGATAGAGTGATGGGGCCACGTGATCCAGACAGATGGACGCATTGAGCTTGATGCACATCAGGGGACTTTTCTGACTTTGACCCGTATCAAAAACGCCCACAGAATAGACACTAATTTATCTACGAGAACAGATTATCTGTCCAAGTCTACTATGTTCAAGTCTATATTATACCAAAAACAATTGGCCTGCCCGTCTAATATTTCATTATACAAATTTTGTTCGAAAACTGAAAACTGACTGTTTTCAATATAAGCGAAAAAGATATTATAATTTCGTTCTTCAGCCCTCATTAATTATTTTGTTGACATGCATTCCTTGATTCTTAGGAACAACGCCCACTTCCTTCCCAATTCTCTTTTGAGTTTTCTGTTACAGATAAAATAGTCACACTCCGTGTATTACTCAATACGAGATATATTCACTGTGGAAGCTAAATAAAATCCATCCAAAAATAAATTAAAATTTTGTTATACTATTGTATTGTTTGTCTTAATACTGTTTTAGTTGTCCAAGAATCATCTCTCTTTTGGGCAGGATACGATTTGTTTTTACCATATATATATATATATATAGACATCTCTTCATTTTGGAGCATCGTCAAATACTCGTTACAAGGAACTATGATCCGAGATGCTACGTTTCGAATTAAGAAACAGCTAATACCTCATTGGATTTGGAATCATCGATTTAGGGCAGTGAATATACTTTCTCGGATGTCAATAGATTATCCCCATGTTTCATATATTAAAAACATAAACGTTTAGAGTTTGAATCAAAGGGCATCATTTTTGTTAAATTAAATATCAATACGATTATAGTTTATAATGCTGGATGTGATATACTCATAAGTTGCTATATCCTAATGCCAAATTAGTAAATGTGGCCATTTATAGGGCTTAATGGGTGCCTAGAATAGTATGGTTCCGCTAAAACACAATGAAGGAAAATAGTAAAAATCGATACAATAACTATCATACCAAATTGAAGCAATTGTGAATATTTATGATTTTATATCTGTCAAACATTAAATGATTGATACATATGAGCATATTGTTTTAATTTTTATGAGTATTTTAATTCCTCATTGATGCTCAATTACAGACTGGCCATACACTGGTTACTTTCCATTTCAAGCAACGCTGCCATCTACGCGCTTAATTGGAGCGTGTACGGTACTACTATTTCTATTTGTTGTGCTTTTTGAAGTCCCTTGATAAGAAAGTCCACCTGTAATGTCTGTCTCTTTGTGTTTTTTTTTTCAGTCGTCACCTTGTGCCGTACCTTTTCTCTCCTCTTATATTCTCTTCGCTTCCTCCTCTCTCTCTCTGTTCAATTCATTCCCATTCCAAAACCACATCACAAGCTCCGGCCACCTTCTTCTAGCTCAAAACAATTACAGTACCCAACAGCATATACATACATATATATCTATATATATACACGACGATGAACAACAATATTGGGCAATTCGGGGACACAACACTGACCAAAGTGTTTGTTGGAGGATTGGCATGGGAGACCCCCAAGGAGGCCATGCGAGAGCACTTCGACAAGTACGGTGAGATCTTGGAGGCTGTCATTATCTCCGATAAAGTTACCGGCAGATCCAAAGGTTATGGCTTTGTAAGTCTCTTCCCTATGTCTATATATGCCTTCTCATTACATATAAATCTTTTCTTCGTTTGATTATGTTTTTTATGGAATAGGTGACGTTTAAGGATGTTGAAGCAGCGAAGAAGGCTTGCGAAGATGCGACGCCCATCATCAATGGCCGTCGAGCCAACTGCAATCTGGCGTCACTCGGTGCTCGCCGGCCGAGGTCTGTGACCGCCACTCCTCCTCCTCCTCCTCCTCCTCCTCCTCCTCCCCAACAAGGTAATCTAGTATATACCATCTTTGTTCTAAACTCTAATAGCACCGTTTTTAATACGTTTCCATTTTTATACAATGTTATGCAACCCTACAATACACTAGCAGTACGTAGATCATGAATCTCTCTCTCTCTTACAAGTAAGCGTATCACATCATTTGCACCGCTGTTTACGTATCTTTGCAATAAAGGAAACTCGATATAAAAGGAGCATCTCTTTGTAAGATGGGTAACGTCAACTTTAATGTAATCTAAAATCTTAATCGGGGAAGTGATCATGCCTGAAACTTCATATTAGTTACTTTTTGAACTATTGTGTGCTGATCAGTTATGAGAATCATCTCCGGTGGAAAATAGTAGTTCTTTTTCTTTAGATATGATATTCGTTAACGGGAATACCGTGGTCTAAATAAATGTTGTTTGGTTCATGAAGCATCAACCGTCGGACCAAGCTCGACTTTACAAGCCCCGGCCAATCATGTGCAATGGTACTATCCGGCGGGATCGCCGGCGCAGCCATTTCACCACCAGCACCATCATGCTGTTCCTGTTTATGGGTATCCCTATATCTCTTGGATTATCGATTTATTCCCCCCTTTGATCTAAAACAGTAAGAGTTTGATTGTTTTGTTTTGTTTCGTTTAGGTACTCTCCGGCCTACATTGCCACTGACGTTAGTTACAACCATGTAAGTTGTTATACGATACAATCTAAATAAGATTCATTGGGTCCTTCAGTTAAGCTAGATTATTGAATGATCTTAAATTTTCTTTCTATCTTAGTTAGTAAAACAGAAATGTTTAGGACTTGCTAATTAGCTTGTTAATAAGAACATGAAACAGAATTGACGTAAAGTTGATACGTGGTGGTGGACAGAAGCTAAGTTATACTGGGGGGTCCTACATGAACGGGCATTTCTCTCGGGTGTATCCAGGGCAACAGATTGTGGGTGCCAGTACATTGATGCCAATGTACCCAGTTTATCACTTCCCTCAATCACAGACAATGGGCCTACCTGCCCACATCTTCCCATCATCAACAGCAACAGAGGGCTATGTCCCAACTGTCCCACCGATCATGTCCAAACCTTCATCAATGGCTCCCAATTCAGGTGCTTGAGCTCTTCGTAACATGAACCTACACACACGTACATTATATGAGTATAGCCTGTGTGTGTTGTAAGTCCACATGGTAACGTGCGCAATCTGGTCAAAGTGAGAACAAAGAATCATTGTGTCACGTGACTTGGTGATCGAGTTTAGGTCCACTGACCACGTGGAATAGAAGCAAAGGCTTGTTGGTCAAGTGCATCACACAATCTTATTTACGCTCTTTCTTTGATGCCAGTTGGCTATTTCAAACTTCCAACAACAGAAATGAAATGGCTGTTGTTCTATTGTTTCTTGTTGTCATTACTACCTTGGATTTTCTGCCTCAAGTTATTCACTGAAACATTGTTTTTATATCAATTGGTCGTAGTCAGTTCATTTGTTTAGAATTATAAACTGATATTACATAGACAGTTTGCTTGGCTGTTGAATAGGTACAGTTGGGACAGCAGGAGAAAGCTTTAAAAAGGTTGATTAAGAAGAGGCACTTAGTTGGCAATAACACAAATAAGTGAGGGGTAGAGGGATGGCAGCTGCTGCAGAACAACATTATTATCTGATCTGTTGTGGCTCTTCTTTCCAATTTTCCAATTTTTTTAAATTATTTATCATTAAGATATCCTAGATGTCTGATAAGATTCTTTCATTCTCTCTTTTTCTTTTCTTATCTCTAACATCTCAGCTTCAGCTGTGAACTACTAGCAAGGAAAAACCAAAAAGCATTGTAACAGAAGTTATGTAATATTTACCCATATCTTATGGGTTGCTTTTTATGGCTTCCATGAAAGTTTGTTCCATTAAATCCTGCATCTTCTAATAATGCTCCTCTGTCTCTTTCTCTCGATTATTATCACATAGAAGTCTCCTTTTAGCTATATGCTTGGCTGTGTGGCATTTAATCTGTGTATATATCCTGCAACAAAAGTAAACATCTCCAAGACGAATAGTGACTTTATGTGTTAAACCTTTTCCTTGTCTTTTTACATTTCAGCCGTAAAACATTTATCATGGACGCCAACCATCAGAGTTTATCCACTTGCAGTGGAATGTATTAAAGTATTGCTCTAAAGGCAATTACATTTAACACTTTTATACAAATATTATTTTGATTAATAAAATGAAAAACAATTTTTTTTATTAATTTGATATTCGCTTATTTATAAATTGATGTCGATCTTAAATCGAATTAATGAAGTCCAAGATACAAAACATAGCATAAAAGAAATCATAATGAGATTCTATCATGTATAATTATGTTAGTATCTAAACTATCTCTAATCATAGGATTAATAAGATAGGATATTATTAATCTGGATAGACTAGCACATGTTATACTCATTAATTTGATCAAGCAATGAATCTCACAAACTGTAAGCATGAAATATTTAGAGTTAACATGTGGATAGTTACTAAGAATTGTAAGTACATCGGATGATCTATCAAATGTTAATGATTAATCTCATCATAGCAATGGTGCAAATATCCTTAGACTTGAGGTACTCAATGATGTCTTAGATACTAATCTTATGCTTTCACATTATTCTTTGTTGCCTCAAGACAAGATTGCTTATAGGGTGGTAATTGGGTACAGCTATTAATATTTGAAGGTAATTGGGTAGTCAATGAAGGATTCACCACTCTTGAAAGAAGGAGATGATACCCCCGGCCTCTTATCGGGGTCATTACTCAAGAGTTTCTAGTTAGAGTAGTTATGTGTCATGAAGAGAGTCTTCAATGACACATAGAGTAATGAGATCTTAGGACAAGAACTAACATCACTTGGACTAGATATGACATAGTCAGTCTAGTAGGAGTTGACACATAGCTCATACTCCGAACCAAGTGGGGTATAGTATAGTGAAAGGATGAATTGCACAGTAATTGTCTATGGAAAGGTTCGTAAGTCAGATAATTAACTATCGAAGAGTTCGTATATTAATCCACTTATATTTCGGTAAATTGGCTTCATGAAACCCTTTATGATTTGATTGAATTAAGAGTTAATTCAAGTGACATGAAATCATCCATAATTTGCTTGGATTAAGAGTTAATTCAAGTGCCCAAAATAACTGAAAACTTAAGGGTCACACGTATAAAAGATCAGACGAAAACAAAGTATGTATGGCTATTTTTAAGTAGGCCATATGAGCCACGATCGTGACCGAAGGCTTGACAGATGTTCATAAGTGAGTTCTTCACTTATGTACATAAGAGCTAACCGGTCACAAACACACTTAAGTGAGAGAATATGATGTCTAGAAGAGTTCTAGTGTAACATCCCATTACCGATAATAAGGCTAAAATAGTAAATGTAAGAGATTACTGAGAGATTAGAAAACACATTTCATATTCATGCATTGCATGATATGCATATACACGTGAATAGTAAATCTTTGCACATAAAAATAATTGTACATGCATTCATACAATTTCCGGGAACAATTGTTTATAAATGTTTGTTCTTTTGAAAATTTTGGTTTTATGTGTTGAAAATTTATTTAGAGAATGTATTTGTTGATTTAGAATTTTTAGTGAATTTTAGGAAAATGTGGGGTAATTTTTGAACTAGGAAAATTGCCAAGTGGCAAAATAATTGTTAAATGGTAGTAGAAATTATTGTTCAATGGCAATGAAAATTTTGATAAATAACTTTAGGATTTATTGACAAGTGCCATTGAAAATTAGGGAACAATTGGAGTAGAAATTGAAATTGATTGGACTAGTTAAATGAAAGAAATCAATCTAATGCCTTAGAAATGGGACATATAGCAAGTGACAAGTGTCACTTGCCCAACCATGTCTTAAGTCATTAAATTTAATTAAAAGACCCCCTTTGTTGTCTTTCATGATGCTTCTCTCTACAAAGGGATATTGGTGTTTTGCTTTGGTTCTTTTCTTCTCTCCTTCACTTTCGTAACCTGTCTTCAAATCTCCATTCACCTTAAACCCAACCCTCTCATCTTTCATGCTACTCTTTCACCTTGCTTTCTCTCTCATTCTCACCAAAAACCCAAGACTTTCAACCTCAAGATGATGATGATCGTGGGATATTGGTGAAGTTAGGGATTTTTTATTTTCTTGAAGAATTTGAAGATTTGGTAGCTAAATCAATTCAGTCCTATTTTAAGTTTATGGGTTTAGTTAAATGAAGCATTTATGATGATAGTTAGAGATTAATCTCATGAAATGGTATTTTGAATATGTGGGTGTCATGAATGATGAGGAGTGTGTAAATTTCTTGCTTATATATGCTCGATGATTAATGATTTATAGAGATGTTTTAGAGGTTGAATAATCATGACAAGGAGTTTTGTATATGCTAGAATGTTGGTGAAGTAATGAACAAATTGTTAGAGTAGTGCCCTAAAGGCAATCCCCTTTAGCGCATTTTGTTCATAGTCATGTACAGACTTTATGA
>JANIJH010000225.1:30458961-30473324 GCA_024520975.1 Erythroxylum areolatum | reverse complement strand
AATTCAAATTCATGTGTGTGTATGCTTCATTATGCATGAGTATGAAATGCATTTTTCTTAATCTCTCTTTGATCTCACATATACCAAAGTTTTAGGGTTCTAACCCTTAGTATGAAAACGGGATGTTACATTAACCTTATATAGTCCAACAATTGTCTAAAACCAACATTTTCTCCTTCCTAAGTACTTCCCACGACCGTGGGAATAAGCCTTATAAATCCCATGATCGTGGGATGAGTGAACCAAAGGTTCACTCACCCATAGCCTCTACTTTGTTTCCAAAACTTGACTTCTTTACTTCCATTCGGCATACCTTCACCAAAATCTATCAATTTCACTTCAATTCTACTTTATTTATGCTTCAATACCTCACCAAAATCTTGTCCAAACCAATTCAAAAATCATTCATAATGCAGCTCACAATCCATGATCATTCATGCATAAAAATCCAAAGCAAATGCTATTAAAGACTATCATGTTCTAGACCTTAATTCATCTTCAATTCAATACACATTCCATCCATTTCAAACATCACATAATTCATAACATAACATGCCATCAAGTTTAGAATTCCCTTAACTTCTTAACTTTAAAGAACAACTCTAAAGAAGCAAACTAACTAGTCTCCTAAGCAACCATACACAGCTCCCAGACCAAGGTGCAAATTTCAGTACTAACAAAACAATAATACAGAAAATAGCAAGACTTACTTCTTGATATAGTAACTTACAAAGATTCCAAGTGAAGATGATCCGAAATCAAGCAAAATTCCAAAAGTTGAGAGGAAGCAAGAGTTTTGGTAGTGAGTGAGCAAGGAGAAGGAAGAGTTACAATAGAAACTAGCCAATGCATAAGATCATGCCATGTGAAAGATGACTCATCTTACTCTAAGGACACTTGTTACACAAGGACAGAAGCCACATGTCCTATCCCTAGCTAGCTCACATGTTCTTCTATGAGGCTACCAAATGTCACAATTCAATTGGGTCACTTGTCACTCAAACAATGTTGTCAAATGTCAATGCATCAACTATGATAAAATGTCACTAACGTATAAGCTTAGTCATTTCAATTTTCATGTACCAATTTTTCTTGCCACTTGACAATATTCCTAGTCCAAATGTATATTTTAATACCTCAATTCTTTAATAATATCAATTAATTCCAATTCACTAAGTATGATCCATTAAACCAAAAATTCAAGTCATATGCAATTCTCAATCATCTCATAATTTTTAACACCTATCATACATGTACTTTCATGAACACGTAACATTTCAACTATAATACAATTTAGGGCCTTACACAAAGTGGGGTTGAATTTTAGAGCAATGATTTATTAAGAATAGTTTAGGTGAAGTACTTATCATGACTTGAATCTAACCGGTCTTTATAGGACATATCTAAGGCAGGATGGGTGATTCATTATCCTTTTGGGATTGTTCATTTAATCAATGGTACGTTGATCTAAAAGGCACTAACTTAAAGTTGGGGCGTATTTAGTTGCACTAGTTCTATCAAAATTGTAGTAGAAAAAAATTTAGAAATAATATTCTAATAACTTTATTGTATTAGAGCATTATGTATTTTAAAATATTAGTTAAATAAAAATATACAAATTAGGATAAAATGTGAAGACAATTAAAGTATAGTAAATATCAAATTTTTTATATAATAAATATTTATATTTTATTATTTTGATTTAACATAATTATAAAATAGGCTAGGTTGGAAATGATAATATATCAATACTAGAGGATAATAAAGTACTATCAACAAAATAAGAATAAGATAAATGACAATTACAATATTAAGTATAAAATAAATATTAAATTATTTTGGAAACAAGATAAATATAAGATATAGATACAAATTGTATTGAAGAGGGATAATTATGAAGATAAAATAAATTCAAGCAATATAAAAGTATTCAAATATACATAATATAAGTGTTTGTTTGAGAACTAACAACTTTTAGGTCCTCATTATCTATTTTATTTGATTGGTTTCGAAATTCTTCTTTTTTCATCCTTATCAAACTCATCCAAATAATTCATTATAAAGAATAGAATAATATATAATGTGAAATGGGTCTAATAATTATAGTGCTGTAGATGAATGGAAAGAAGAATCATGGGCTGATATATTTCTACAAGAAAAATAGTAATTGTACCGCTGTAGATAAATGGAAAAAACATCATTTATGTATACCGTTGCATATAGAAATTGAATTATTGTAGAACATTTAATCGCGTTGTGAACAAATGTCAACAATGATTTTTTTTTTTGTCCTCCCAAGAGGTGTTTATTGGACCGAAGTCGGTGACTAATCCCTCTTTACGGTATTGATACATCCCTTTTGGGGCTACCGCTAATCCAGAAGTTTGCTGCGATCCCAAAAATAGGTATCAAATCTGGAGCTTTTTGGTTAATCGACGAAGCCACGAAGGTATGCGTCACCTATGCCAACACGTTAAATTAATAATGATAAGTGATTCCTGTATAAAGATAGAAAACAATATATAATATTCGGCTTCGGCTTTACACAACACTTAACGCCTGATATGCGATTTCAGCCCCCCTGGCCCGCTGTTGGCTTTTCTTTTTTCTTCTAAACCCAAATTTGAAAATAAAAAAGAAAAGGAGAACCTTCCAAAGTCCAAAACCCTATGGCTTTAATTGCACCAATACTCCCAAGATCTACAAAAATAAAAATAAAAAAGGTGCCACGCTTATAACTTCCTTTTCTTTAAATTCAACTTCCTAATTATCTGTTACTTGCCTAAAGAATCTTTCTTGATTAGATTTTGCCCAACTTCCTTATATATTTATGTTGCTAGGGTTTATCACTCTCTTTATTTCGTTTCTTTTCCTTATTTCTGGTTGTTCGTGATTGAGAAAACAATCTCCTTCAAATCGACCTACCTAGCGTTCTTAACATGGATGAACACAAGGACACAGATTCTTCTGTTAGTGCTGCTTCGGAATCTTCCAAGACACTGAATGCTGGCCAAGATGTAGCTAAGGTTGTTGATAGTGAGAAAACCCAGGTTGTTGAGTCAGTTACTAGTAAAGTTCAGTGTAAGGTTCAATTGGAGGAGTCGGTACGAGAAGATGGTGAGGTCGGCGAATCTTGTAATGGCGGAGATATAATGGTTGGGGTTATGGGGTCAGAAGTTTATGTTGATGGTGTTTTTTTACGCGATTTCAACGATGGAAGTGGGGGCAATTCCAATAGGGAAGCAGTGAATGAGGGTGATGGGTCGACCAAGATGTGTTCAGAAAGAGAGCCGAAAGATTTAGATGGTGGGAGTGGTGTATTCGGTGAAGTGGGTCGAGACGGGATCAAGGATGCAGGAGCTAAGTCGCCCAATTTGGGGGCTGATTTTCTTGGAGGCTCTTCCAGGGTTGATGAATCTAAAGAAAGTGGTGATTTGGTTGGTGATGCATTGGTTGGAGGATTGATTGATGATAGGGTTGGCGGAGGTGATGATATTGATGATAAAAGTTCGCAGAAGGTTGAGATTGAAAATAGTGAAACGCAGCCTGTCAGAGATGAAATTGTGGTTAAAACATCTTCATTGCTAAAGGAAGCAGAATTGGTCAAGGAAGGTGCAGAGAGTTGTGAAGTTAATGTTGTTGGTTCCCAAAATCTTGAGGTGTTAGATAATAAGGATCAAAAACAAAATGTTGAAAATGGGGGAGGAGTTTCTTCAATAGCTAAAACTCAAGCTGTTGTTGAAGAGAAGCCTGAATTGGTTGATAGGCCTTTAGAGCATGCTATGGAATTAGATGGCACTGGAGAAGAGGCAGTAGAAGAATTGAGGAAAGAGGAGGTTGATGTATTAGGTGTAGAAAGGCGGGGTATTGAAATTGAAGCTGCAATTCCCACTTCTGCAACTATTGTAGAAGATTCCCGTATAGCTTGTGCTGGTGTTGAGGAGGGTATGTTGGTCAAAACTGCAGTTTCGAATATGCAAGCTGAAGAACCTTCTACTGATGCCTTGGAGAGTACTTTGATCAGTGATGAGGGAAAGCCAGCTAATAGTACTTTGAAGGATACATTACCCTGTCCTGAAAGAGATTCAATCTCAACACAGAAGGATGGGCTTGCTAATGCACCCTCCGATTCCATCGAGCACCATGCACAAACTGCTGTTGAGTTGAAAGTTGCATTGGTGGACAAGAAAGAGATTACATGTCCTGACATGGAAGGTATGGACACTGATGTTTTTCATGAAAATTTTTATTTTTCAATGGAAGAACTGCAGGCAATGGTTGAGACATGCAATGGAAGCACTGAAAATCACTATAATGCATTTGCAGATTCACAAAATTCATTTCAAGCAACTCAAGTTGTTGGAGGTGAAGCCACCACCACCAAGAACAATGTGCTTCTGAGTTCTGAAATGAATAGTGATTCTGCTAGAGTAGAGCAAGGAAGGGAAAAATGCTTACACGAGAATGCATTGTGCACTGCTTCAGTTGTAGTGCGAGAAACTGCAGGTGAAGAACCTGCTGTTGATGCTGACCAGGTCCCTTCACATGAGGGGAAAGAAATGGACACTGATGAAGAGGATAGTGGCAATGAACAGTCAAAGATTTCTGAGGACAGATCTGTTAAACGGGCACCTTTAAATTCTGAAAGCATAGGACAGACCTATCAGGCTAGGTATGAATTTTCTCTGGACAATGAAGGTGAGTTTTCAGTGGGTGACTTGGTTTGGGGTAAAGTAAGGAGCCATCCATGGTGGCCTGGGCAAATATTTGATCCACTAGATGCCTCTGAGAAAGCAATGAAGTATCATAAAAAGGACTGCTTTTTGGTAGCATATTTTGGTGATCGAACATTTGCTTGGAATGAAGCATCTGTGCTTAAATCTTTTAGGTCACATTTTTCCCTCGTTGAGAAGCAGAGCTCTTCAGAAGTATTTGAGAATGCTGTCAGTAGTGCTTTGGAAGAAGTTGCAAGACGGGTGGAGTTAAGCCTAACTTGCTCATGCATACCTAAGGATGCTTATGAGAAAATCCATTATCAAGCTGTTGAAAATGCGGGGATCCGTGAAGAGTCAAGTATAACAGAACATGTGGATAAATTCACAAGAGGTGATTTGTTTGAACCTTGCAAATTATTGGAGTATATGGAAATGTTAGGACAAAGTCCTACTTATGAGGCCGACAGGTTGGAGCTTGTAACTGCAAAGTCTCAGTTGCTTGCTTTCTATCGTTTAAAGGGTTATACTGAATTGCCAGAGTTCCAGGCTTGTGGAAACGTGTTGGAGACTGCTGATGGACTAGAATTTCAGGATGATGTGATAGAACATGCATCTTCTGTTAGTAGGGATGATGGCCAAGGTTTTGCTGGTGACAGGACTCTGCGAAGTCAAAGTTGTTCTTATCACAAACGTAAGCACAATTTGAAGGAAAGTCTTTATCCTAGAAAAAAGGAAAGAAACTTGTCTGAGTTGATGGGCGACTCCTGGAATTCTGCAGATGATGAAATTGGGTCTGATAAAAAATCTGACATCAAATCATTTTCACTGTCTTCTAGCAAGACATATACGTCTTTTCCTGCTGACACAGTTACACCAGAAGGAAGGAGAACTATTTCTCTTGCAAAAGTATGTACACCTATTAATTTGCCTAAGCCATCATTTAAAATTGGTGACTGCATCCGTAGAGTTGCTAGCCAAATGACTGGGTCACCCTCTATCCTCAAGTGTCACACCCAGAAGGGGGATGGAAGCAGTGATGGCCTTGTGGGGGATGGATCCGACATTTCTGCTCAGCATTATGAGGAAGCTGAGACCACAACAGCAGCATTGTCAACTGAATACTCATCATTAGATGAACTGCTATCTCAACTTCACTTGGTAGCTCAGGATCCCCTGAAAGGGTGTAGTTTTGTGAACATAGTTATTAGTTTCTTCTCTGATTTCAGGAATTCAGTGATAGTGGAGCAGCATGACAGATTAAGTGGCAAAAGGAGAAAAGCATGCACAGTAGGTAGTTCTCCTGAAACTTTCGAATTTGAGGATTTGAGTGATACTTATTGGACTGATCGGGTTATTCAAAATGGTTCTGAAGAGCAACCATCACGTAAAAGTAGGAAACGGGATGACCAACTTGGCCGCCTGCATTCAGATAAATTTATCCATCGGTCCAATTCTAGGAAGCGGTATTCAGATGGCAAGTCCGATCTATCAACTGAGAAACCAGTTGGCTATGTAGATGATAAAACACCGGCAGAACTTGTAATGCATTTCCCTGTGGTTGATTCTGTTCCTTCAGAGACAAACCTGAATAAGATGTTCAGGCGATTTGGACCTTTAAAAGAATCTGAGACAGAAGTAGATATGGATACAAACCGTGCAAGAGTAGTTTTTAAGAGGTGTTCTGATGCGCAGGCTGCTTATGGTAGTGCTTCTAAGTTCAACATTTTTGGCTCAATGCTTGTAAATTATCAGCTTAACTATACCATTTCTGTGCCATTTAAGACTATTCCAATTGGTACAACCCAAGGCGAGGATGATGCAACTCTGTTTCTTGAATATTGATCAATATACATTTGTTCTTGAAATCTCCTGTAAGTATTTGGAACTTAAGAAGGATTTTTCTTGCGTATTTCCTTGTATATATTTTAAGTATAGTTTATTAGCAGTGTAGCACATCCTGTATGCATTACGCTCAGATGAATAGATGATGAAATAGGTGATTCCATGGTCAACGACTAAAAACTTCAACTTATTATTAAGTGCTAGTTTAGCAGACGATAGTGGTAGTGGTGTCTAATGAGTTGGAATTAAATAAGCACTCTTCTTGCCCTATTTTCTTTGATGTGTGAATTTACTAGTGTCTGATTGGATACCACAGGGCATAGCAGATGTTCTCTTGATGATTTCAGGCGTAGCTGCAAACAGTGTGGGATGTGCGTGGAAAGTGTTGGTGATGAAGGGAAGGGGAGCGAGCCAGACTACTGGTTCTGCTCTAAATGCATTGGTTGGATTGTTCCTCTGATATACCAGAATGCTGTTTAGCTTGTCTTATGGTATCCAACCCCATGTGGTAGTGTCACTGTTTTTGGTTAATGAGTATATATGTTTTTGTATCAAACCCCTACCCCTACCCCTACCCCTACTCCCACGGTAGAGATGTTGGATCTGCTTTACTAATTCAGTGCTCATTTTGGCACTTGTACAACAACGCAAATTCAGAAGATTTTGAACAAAAACAAAAGAAATTTCATTTTTTTTTATTAAAAGAAAACAATGAAATTTTGTGAAGAATATATGACAAGCGAATCGAGTAATAATCCAACGGCTGGGGGCGGTCGGAATTGAGACAGAGAATCAAAATCAATTAAAATTAATGTCCTCCTCAACCTGCTCCTTTCGTTTTTCCTTATAGTATGTAAGACTTAAAAATGAAAAATAGAAAACAATTCTTTCAAAAACTGTTTTTCTCAGGTTCTCTTGTTTCTTTCTACAAAGGATGGCAAAATGGACCTACTCTGGTGTGTGTCAATGGGTAATGAGTGGATTGATCGGATCTCGGGTCACTCACGCTTGAGTCTGAGAACCAACTGACTTGATGAATAAAACAATATTACAATATTGTTTTGCTTTAGAAGTAAAATGATATTTTATTTTAGCCGTAAACAATAAAACAATTGAACGCAAAACAAAGTCATTTTGTACTTCTATTTCTCACAAAATTAAATGACATCGCTTTATTTTAGAAGCAAAAAGATGTTTTGTTTGTTTATTTCTTCCTCGTCACCTCTCTCACTTCTAGTTCTATCTCTATTCTCTCTCTCTCTATCCCTCACCAGTTACCCTCATCAATGTCGTTAGTCCTTAGTAGTCGCCACCCTTTTCCATCACCGCCCACTGCCGTTTCCCAACCCTGAGTCTTTTTGGCTTATCTTGGCCACCCACCTACCACCAAGGTCACGCAGTATTTTGTGAAATGTTGGACTTTCTGCGATTATTGTCGTTGGCAAGGTGTTTTCTCGGACTTACATGGGCGTGTCTGGGGAAGTTAAATTCTTATTGGTATATAGTTAGACAATTGTTAGAGTCTTATCTGTGTTAGACTGAGATATAAAATGGATGGGGTAATTTTATAAATAATGTATTCATACTAGTTCAGGTTGTTCAACTCCAATTTTATTTTTAGGCTTGGGCTCATCTTTTACGATCAGTTTGTTACTTTCATTTTAAAATTTCAAGAAAAAAAGGGCTAGAATTTTGTATAATATGATAAAATTAGATAAATATTAGGCGAAAGATTGTATAACTCAAATTGAAAATATGCAGTTTACTATTTATTATAATAGTGGAAAAGTTGTGGAATAATTTTTCAATTATGAAAGTAATTGCACGAGATCTACTAGTAATTTCAGCATCCACTGTTATTTTGGAGTTTACTTTTAGCACGAGTAGTTAGGTTATACATCTTTATTGTGCCTGACTTCATCTTTATACCGTAGAAGCCTTCATTTGTATTCAAATTTGATTAGACGGTGAAGATATTGAAAATAAATTCTTTTCATTTTAATATCAATTTTGTATATATTTTTTATATTATCTTACCTTATGTTGTTTCTTTTTTTGCATTAATACAGCCACAGATACTAATACGTAGATGATTAGTTATACTTATCGATCAAGTGACATTATTTAGATAAAATAATCAAAGATGAAGGTTTATTTAATTATTACCATATCCTTAATATTCCTTTAATTTAAATATTACATTATTAAATATAATAATTGTACATATAAGAAGAAATGATGCAAATTGTTGGCGATCCTACCTACAACAATTAGTTGCTCTCTCAATCTATCCAACCTCTACCATTTTCAATCTCCAATCTCCAATCTCTTTCATGATTTTATCTTGACTTTTTTGTAAATTGTATCATTTGTGTAAAATGATTTGATAATCTTTTCATAAAATTAATATTATTATAATTAATTAAATGATCAATTTAGTTATAATTTTTTCTTTCATTTCCTATAATTGGATCCTCTTTTATTAATTAATTTGGTTTCATCTTATTCATTTTATCAATATATGCAAGCTTTTATTTATTTATTCATTATAAAATTTCAATTCTTATTCATCAATTGGCAATAATTAATTAAATTGATCATTTCAATTATATTTTTTTCATTTCCTATAATCATATTCTCCTTCATTACTAAATTTGGTTTCATCTTATTTCTTTTATCAATACATGTACGTCTTATATATTCATTGTAAAATTTTAATTTTTATTAATCAATTGAATTCGTAACTATAATTAATTAAATATATCACTTCAATTATAATCATTTTCTTTTATTTCTTGTAATTCTATCCTCCTTCATTAATGTATTTAGTTTTATCTTATTCATTTTATCAATATATGTATGTTTAATATACTGATTCATCATAAAATCTTAATTTTTATTAGTCAATTTAAATTCATAAATATAATTAATTGAATTAATCACTTTAGTTATAATTTTCTTCTTTCATTTCCTATAATCTTACCTTCCGTATTAATGAATTTGATTTTATCTTATTCATTTTATCAATACATATATGTTTCATATATTCATTCACTATAAAATCTTAATTTTTATTAATCAATTAAAATTCATAACTATAATTAATTTAATTGAAAACCATAATTATAACGTTTTTGTTCATTTCCTATAACCCTATCCTCTCTTTTTTTTAATGAATTTGGTTTCATCTTATTCATTTTATCAATATATGTACATTTTATATATCCATTCATTACAGAATTTTAATTTTATTAATCAATTTAAATTTGTAACTATAATTAACTGAATTAATTACTTTAATTATAATATTTTTCTTTCATTTCCTATAATCATATCCTCCTTTATTAATTAATTTAGTTTCATCTTATTCATTTTATCAATATATGTACGTTTTATATATTAATTTATTATAAAATCTCAATTTTTATTAATCAATTGAATATCGTAACAATAATTAATTAAAGTGATCACTTCAATTATAATATTTTTCTTTCATTTTCTATAACCATATCCTCCTTCATTAATGAATTTGGTTTCATCTTATTCATTTTATTAACATATGTGCGTTTTATGAATTCATCCGTTATAAAATCTCAATTTTTATTAATCATTTTAAATTTGTAACTATAATTAATTGAATTAATCACTTTAATTAGAATCTTTTTGTTTCATTTCCTATAATCATATCTTCCTTCATTAATGAATTTGATTTCATCTTATTCACTTTATCAATGTATGTACTTTTTATATATTCATTCATTATAAAATCTCAATTTTTATTAATCAATTATGTAACTATGATTAATTGAATTGATTACTTTAATTATAATCTTTTCTTTTCATTCCTTATAATCTTATCCTCTTTCGTTAATAAATTTGATTTCATCTTATATATTTTATCAATATATATATGTTTTATATGTTCATTCATTACAAAATCTTAATTTAATTGAAATGATCCCTTTAATTATAATTATTTTTCATTTCCTATAATCCTATCGTCCGAATTTAATTTCATCTTATTCATTTTTATTAATATATGTACAATTTATATATCCATTCATTATAAAATCTTAATCTTTGTTAATTAATTGAAATTCATATCTATAATTAATTAAATTGTTCACTTCAATTATAATCTTTTTTCTTTCATTGCCTATAATTATATCCTTCTTAGTTAATGAGTTTGATTTGATCTTATTTATTCTATTAGTAAATACAAGCTTTATATATTTATTCATTAAAAAATATTAATTTTATTAATCAATTAAAATTAGCAACTTCAATTGATTAAATTGATCACTTTAATTATAATTAATTTTCTTTCATTGTCTATAATTTTATCCTTAATTATTAATTAATTTAATTTAATTTTAAATAAAATAAAAATGAAAAGAAAATGACAAAAATTCGGGCCTGCCTAAACCCAAGTTGGCCTCATATCGAGCCCAGGCCCTTTTTGTTTTACTTGCTCGAGCCTAGCCCGACCTAGTGCAAGGGAGTTCCCATTCCTTTGTTTGGGTCGCAACTAAATCTGTTTCTTGGTTTTATACGTTAATGTATTGCTGATTTACTATTTCTACGTTACATTAACAACGGACTCCCCATTCCTTGGTATGCGGCGCAACAAAATCTTCTTGGTTTTATACGTTAATGTATTGTTGATTTAATTTTCACTTGATTTCTCTATGTTATTTAATTCTTTCCTCCGTAAATTGATTGGATATTCGAAATCTTTTTTTCTTTCATTTCTCTCGTTCTTGAATTGTTACTCGTCCAAAGCGCGTTTGGTTTAACATGATTTGATTCTTTCTTTTTTTTTTAATCTTGAATAGTGATAACTACTAAGGTGACACTTCTAGTTTATGATTGTCTTCAGATTGAAAATGTATGATTGTCTTCACTAAATTATGGTTTTGTAAACTAGAGCGAGATCTTAAATTTTGGAGGAGTTTCAGATGATAGGAAGAAGGTTGATGGGCAGTAAAAGGGATCCTTGCCGTGTGGATAACTCCGTACATAAACTTGGGCTTAGGGGGGGAGACTCTCCACAATCCAAATCAACATGTGATTTGCGCAAGAGTTTGGCATGGGATAGTGCTTTCTTCTCTAGTCCAGGTTTCCTTTGTGGGTTTGATGAATCTGCTTTTGAATTGCTTTACCTTGATGTCAATTTCCTTCTCTTTGCAAATTACAATGGCGTCTTCTTTTATTTTTGCAGGAGTACTTGACCCAGAAGAATTATTTGACTCTCTTGATTTTAGCATTGTGGATGGAGTAGAGTTAGTTGGGTACATGAAAACCGAGGGCAAACCCAGAATTGGTGAGTCCAGTGCTCGGAAAAGTTTAGCGTGGGATAGTGCCTTTTTCACAAGCGCAGGTATCCGTTATGTGCAGAAATTCTAACCCAGTTTTGCTCATCTTAATTATTTTATTTTATGATAAATCTTTTAATTTTCAGGAGTTTTGAATGCGGAGGAGTTATCTATTATAAATAAAGGATTTACAAAGTCTGAAGTTCATCTGCTTGCTGGGGTAGAAGAAGAGATGTGGAGATGTACGGAGTCTGAGGCCACAGGAAATACTGATAGCCACTCTCTTGCGAGCCTTGAGAATGATCTTTTTAATGATATAAGAGCATCCGTGAAGAAATCAAATCAATCCCCATCAAATGGCGCCAGTTTCACCCAAAGATTAAGAAGTGGGAAAGGAATGCAGAAAGGCCACAGTAAGTTCGTTGATACTTTATATCGGAATGCTGTATATTTTCGCTTAACGCAGGAAACTAAAATATTGATAATATAAATTAGTCTCACAATTGTTGACTGTACTGCCTTACCTTTGTTTCTTCTTCTCACGTTAATTATGCTTTCAGCTTCAGATGATTCGACTCAAGTAAGATATCATCAACTCATGCTGAGCCAATCAAAGGGCACTGCCTGCAGCCGATCCAAAAGGCCTCCAAAGATATCATCAACTCATGCTAAGCCACCTCAAGCAGCTTCTCAGAAAAGTTCTTCTTTGTATTCAGACCATGCTAAAATGGAAACTAGAGTTGCAAGCCTGACATCGAGTAAGGAACATGCATGTTTAGATTAATCGTTTCTTATGGGCACTAACTAAACTTATGATATTGTTGCAGAGAAGAAGAACAACAACAAGAAGATTGTACCAAAGGACGCATATCTACCGGTAAAATCATCTTCAGCTTTGGGACATAGAAAAAATAAACTTGTGCAGTCCGGCTGTGCTTCATCTGATTTTACTGATAAATCCCCTCTAGTAACGCCAAAGAAAACTTTTCGTCCCAATCTCACTCCTTTTTCCACCTTAAGAACTCCTTTGAATAATTCTATTAGACATAAAAAAGGGTTGGTCGCTTCTAGTGACTCTATATTTTTGTGGTCTAATCCCAATTTGGGGTCTTCTTATACTCCACCTGCTAATTCTGACGGTCAATGCCCACTCGGATCGTCAATGCCATCTATATACCAGGGATCTGATACTTCTTTTTCAAATACCGGAACTGCTGCACGCAGAGGGATTCTACTTGATAGTAATGCATTACAAGCATCAGCTTTTGATAATGACCGTTATCATCAGTCTTGTTTGGAAAATGCATTTCGAGAAGGAAATTTCTCTCATTTACAGACCGGCGAAATATTTGTGGGAACTAATCCTCTTCCTACTGGTGTTTCCGAGATCTTCAAGCCTTCATGTCTACGAAACCCATCTCCAAAGATTGGATATTTTGACGTGGTTAGTACGTATACATAACAGTCTCAATTCCCAGTCATCTGCCAGTGAATGAAAGTTTGATTCACGATAATAATCATAAATGCTAAACTTTTACTTACAGGAACAATCTGCTGTAAGCGGAGGTTCCAAGTTTCAGTCTGATTCACTGCAAAGAACTTTCAAAACTAGAGGCGTTGGGAACAAAATCAGTGGAGCTGAGAGCAAAACAAGACATGAAAAGCAGCAGTCGGCAGGAATCCGAACAGGAACATTGAAGATGACCAGCAGAATGGAAGAGTCAAATCCCATCTCGAGGCAGAAACAGCACTTTGAAGAGAGAGAAGATTTCAGGAAGCGTGGCAATGGAAAAAGTAAGTGTAAAGTTGATGAAGACAACAAGGAGAACACAAGAGTGGAAAATGAGGTGGATGATCTAACCAGACGTATAGAAGCCACTATTTTTACTTTCTAGCAGCTACTCCTCTCCGCCAATATTATCCTCATCCTCTAAATGGTTTCGGCTTTGGTGAAACACTTCCCTGACTGTATCATTTGATTGAAACTGTGTTTTAGAATGCTTTCCTTAATGAAAAGTTATTCTACCCGGCAAATTCAGCCTTTTTTTTTTTTTTTTGTTACAATGGAAAAGAAAAAAATTAGAAACACAACTTAGCTAATGCAAAGATCTACAATGCAAAAACTCGTGCTGATCCCCATGCATAGACAGCATGATTAGTGGCAAATTCAGGTTATAAACAGTGCCAATGCCGCCTTAAAGATAATGGGTTGCAGAAACATCGTTACTTGTCCTTGAGGTACAAGCAATGTTATGAATATTGTACCAGACTCAGTACTGAATTGAGCTTTGAAATCGAATTATACCGATACTGGTATTGGGTATCATTTCAGAAAAATTTTTAAATTTATAAAATAGTCCATAAAATTTTTAAAAATTACAAAATAGTCCATATTGATATATTATACAATAACTATGCTTTCAAAAATCTTAATAATAAATAATAATGACAATTAATATGAAATAACAATAATTTTTAAATATTTTACATA
>JANIJH010000225.1:30442721-30458861 GCA_024520975.1 Erythroxylum areolatum | reverse complement strand
TTCAAAACAGGGGAGGGGGGGAATGAATGGTAGGAGAGAGGGAGGGAAATTTTGAAAATTTTGCAAAATAGTCCCCCATTTTTTAAAATTTTCGGTAACGGCTGGTATTTGACCGGTATTTTGAATACCAGCCGGTACCGTCGAAATTGGCCGGTACCGACCGGTATATTTTACCGATATCATTTATACCGATACCGGTACCGGTTTTCGGTCAGAACGGTACGTATCGGCTGGTACAGTATGAAATTCAAATCATTGGGCATAAGCTCATAAGTAAAATTGTTTCTTTTGCAAATAAAAATTTAAACAATATTGAAGTTAAAAATGTACATTTACATCTTATGGATTTTATAGTGCCATCAAATTAAGTCAGGTAGTAATTTTTATTATTTTTGTTTTTATAATTTCTACAAAATCTTTTTACAGTACAAGATGGCACATTGAAAACTTTTAGAAACATAACTTTATAGAAATCATTTGTACTTTAGATGAATAAGAAGCTGCTATAATTAAATTGTTTTTCCCCTTTCAGTTACGTAATATTAGGCCACATTTTGCAAATTACATAACCGAGTTCCATCTTTCATCGGTATTTATTTTTAGTATCCTTTTCAAATGGTTAACATTTTGAGATTAGCAAGATGACATCCTCCACTAATAAACTACATTTATGTAAATTAGCAAGGGACTCACACTCCATGAACATAGCTTGTAAAATTGGGAATGAAGAAGAAGTTTTTTAGTGATTTAATAGATGGAGCAAATCAGACCTCTTATTTTGGACAAAATTATACCAAGTCTTGAATCAAATCTACCCTAATCCTCGAAAAGTTAGGGCCATCAACATCAAATGCCTATATGTTTAGGAGCTGCATTCTTGACTATAACTTGAGGTAAGACTCTATTGATTCTTACTCTTAGCTAAAACCCCATTCAAAAAAATTGTCAAATGCTATATGCAGAAGATCTATAATGCCTCAGATGTGGAAGGTGAACTGGTATGAAGTAGTATGATGTAAAAATAAAAAATACTCCGAGGTAAAAGTTTGGAACTCTAGGCAATCTTAAATTTCTCAATATTTCACAGCATTGCTGGCTCTGTAAAAAAAATAGGAATCTCAGGTGCATCTCTTTTTTTATTGTGAATTTTTCAACCACATTTGGAGTTATATCAAGGAATTTTGCATATTAAAAATGATTCTATAGAAGAAGATAAGTTAATTTGTATTATAAGATATGAGAGCACAATCTATAAATATGGCAAGCAAGAAACTCTGAGGATTTTCAAGCAAAGGAGAAGTCTAAGGACCAAGTAAACTTAGAAGTAATCTCGAAAATAAGAGAATAGACATTGGTGAACCAACTTCAAGCAATCTTCAGTCCAATAATGTCTTCAGCTTGGTCACTACAGTAGGTTATTATATATATTACCTTAGCTAGTGTGACTTCTTTCTTGTTTGTTTGTTTATTTATTTATTTTATATTTTATTTTTATTCTTAACCTTTTATTTTATTTTTATTTTTGTTATTATCATTGTCGGACCTTCCTAAACTTCGCATCTCAATGAAATTTTTACTAAAATGTTGTTATTGCTACTGCTGCTTGTATGATTGGTGTAAGAATCCTGTACCTTGATTCTAAGGGAATGAATTATTCAACTATCAGAGGAAATCACATATTTATGTAGAATTTTATATGTCAATGGAGAAAATCCTTAGACTAAAATCTTGTTTGGTGATGAACTCCCTATTTCTATAAAACTACAACAACCAAGAGACAACAATAATCAATTGTTGATGATGAACTTCAAACCTTGGTCCTCTTAAGTTCATTACTAGATAACTGGGAGACACTAAAAGTGATGACTATCAATTTAGCTCTTGAAGGTGTACTCTCTTTATATCTAATAAAAAGAGTATATTCAATAAAGAAATCAAAAGAAAAGAGATAGGATTTTACAATGTTCAGGCTTTCTTGACAAAAATTAAGGGACGGAGTAAGACCAAGGGTCTAAAAGTTGTGACAAGTTTAAGAATCGATCACAGCCTAGAGGTGAAAAAGATGTGATGACATGCCACTATTGTGAAAAGCCATTACACACTGAAAGGTTTTTGCTACAAGTGAAAGAGGGATAAAAAAAAGCAAGATCATCAGAATGATGGAGATGATAAGAGTACAGTCATAATAGCTTCAAACAAGGATGATGAGGTATCCCTAGCTTGTGTGATAAGTGAATGCTTCCGTGTCCTGGGTAATCTCAAAGATCGACCAAGATTGTCAGCATGGGTGATATCTGAGTTCAAATAATCGTTAGATGCTTACTATCCTTAAAAGATGTATGACATGTTCTTGATTTAAGTAAATTTGTTATCAACTAATGTGTTAGATCAAAAAGGATTCTGATACACTTTTTGGGATAGGAAGTGGAAACTATCCAAGGGAGCAATTATTGTTACTCTAGGAGAGTTATGTTGCATATTGTACAAAACACACTTAAAGGTGTGTGGTGGTAGAGAAGTATGCACAGTTGAGGAGGAAACTTCTACAAATCTATGGTATTGATGACTGAGGCATATGAGTAAGAAGATATTAAAGTTGTTGGCTACTAAATCCCCTATCCCAGTTAAGAATACACTAACACTTAATCTTTGTGATCATTATTTGGGTGGAAAGTAACATAGTCTCTTTCAAGAGAAGATCTACAAAGAAGATGAAGAGATTAGAGATGGTGTATTCATAAGTCTGTGCCCCTATTAAGGAGGAGTTACTAGGAAGGACAAAATAACTTGTTACATTCATTGATGATGCTTTAAGGAAGACTTGGGTATATATGTTGAAAGCTAAAATTCGAGAATTTAAATCTTTCCAAAAGTTTTATGTCACAGTAGAAAGGGAAAATGAGAGCAAGCTGAAGTGCCCACAAACTGATAATGGGGGAGAGTATACTTCTTAGGTTTTTGAAGAATACTGTACATCTCATAAAATTAGAAATGAGAATATTGAACTCGGTACTCCACAACATAATGGTGTTGTTGAGAGGATGAACAAAATAATTGTAGAAAAGGCTCATTGTATGCTCAGAATGTTCAAACTAACGAAGAAATTTAGGGATAAAGTAGTATGAACTATAGTGTTTTCAATGAATTAAGCTCCCTCAATTCCATTGCAATTTGAGATTCCCAAGAGAGCATGAACAATTAAAGATCCAACATATCACTATATGAGAGTATTTGACTATAAGGTATTTAGATATATATCTAAGGATCAGAGATAGAAGTTTGACTAAAAGGAAATACCTTGTATCTTTGTTGGCTATGGTGACGAATAAGTTGGTTATTCTATAACCTAGAGAAGCAAAAGGTGGTCAAGGGCAAGGTTATGGTATTCTAGGAACATAAGAGAGGTGTTGATTTTTGAGAATGTTAACTCTTCTCCAATTTCTCCCAATACTGAGTAGTCTATAAGTGAAGGAGATGAAGTGTGTGACCAAACACATATTGATAGTGATCAGATATAGTTTGGTAATGAGAAGCTATATAAACCACATTCGGACAATGATGAAGATGAAGTTGATGAGGATAATGAGCAGGAGAGCAACCAGATCCAATAGTTAATGAAATACAACTTTAAAGGTCTACGAGGGAGAAAAAGGCTTTTACTAGATATCTGAGTTTAGAATATCTCTTGGTTACTACTGAGGGGGAGACTAAGAAACTGCAAAAATTCACTTCTTGTGAAGATAAAGATCTTTAGCTCACAGTTATGAAAGAAGAGATGAATTCATTGAAGAGGAATGATACATACAAGCTTATGAAGCTTCCAAAAGGCAAAAAGGTACTGAATAATAAATGGGTGTTCAAGATAAAGAAACATAATATGTCTTATACTCCATACTCATCTATAGTGGGGTCTTTGATATAGACAATAGTGTGTACAAAGCCAATATTACACAGGTTATTGAGTTGTGAGCAGATTCTTGTCTAATATAGGAAAGGTTCACTAAGAGACAGTGAAATGAATTTTGAGATACTTGAGCGGTACTTCAAAGTGGAATCTATGTTTTGGTAATTAGAAGCCAGTTCTAGAAGGTTATATGCATGCAAATATAGCTGAAGATCTTGATGGAAGAAAATCCAATTTAGGTTTTCCATTCAAGTTTACAGAGGGAACCATGTCATGTCAATCCAAGTTACAAAAATGTGTAGCTTTATCTACGACTAAACCAGAGTATATAGCCACAATAAAAGCTTGTAAGGAGATGCTCTGCCTAAAAACATTTATTCAAGAGTTGGATGTGAAGCAAGATGACTATGTAGTATTTTATGATAGTCAAAGTGCTATTAACTTGAAGAATGATCACACGAACATGAATGGTTCTAATATATTAACTAAAGTAGTTCCCAAAAATAAGCATAAGCTTTGTAATAAAGTTTTCGGGATGTATCTTAACAGTTATTGGTGCTTAATCTTCCCGTTGGATTAGAGGGTAGATTGTTGGGTGTGTCCAACCTTATTTTCAAGAATTTCGGTCTTTGTTGACACTTTCATGGTTTAACGGAATGACGACTAAGTGAAGATAAGATAGATGATGGGCGAATCAAGTCTTTTCTAGACAAACACGTCCATGTAGAGTGTTGCACACCTATGTTCTCTACTTACACGATAATGTGTATCAATCGTGTAAGTCTCTAGAACGGTGTGAAAAAGGACGTAAAAGGCGAAGACATACATAGTCGTGTACATACCCATATTTGTGACTTATACGACTGTGTAGCTCTTTATAACCATGTACATTTGTGAGTGAGTAGTGCTAAAAAGACATAGTCACTTGTACAGCCATGTATGTGACAATACACAATGCAAAGCCATGATACAATGCAAAAAACCCAATTTTGTGATATAAAAGAGAAGATACATAAGTTTTGCGTGAATAAGTAGCCAAAACACCTAAAAATGAGGAGAAAAACGGAAAGTGCAAGTAGTTTATGATTCTTATTCTTATTTGATTAATTTTGGAATTGGTTTGAGAATTTGTTAATTTACATATTTGGTTTCAAAAGTGAGTTATTAAACTTTATAAATCCTTATTTGAATTCAATTGATTTGCTAGTAATTTTTCCATTGAGTTTCTTATTCTAATGTGCTAGTTAAACTTGAAAAAAAATTTATTGTTATTAAAGCATTTTATTGTTATTTTTGTCTCCCAACAATCCTAACACAAAGTAGTAGCAAAAATTGAATATTTCAATGATAAATTCTCTTGCTTATATACGAAGGACGGACTTAAGATTCAAAGTGAGCACAAAGAGTTGGAAATTAGAAACAGAACGTTAGAAATTGTGTAACAAAACCCATGAGCACCTTTGGATTTCATGAAAGATCCGATCTGCAATTCTTGCTGCTGTTACTTATCCTTCTTATATACATCAGTTAAGTTGCAAATTTACATATATTTAGAGAACTCCTAGATTACAAGGTAAGTCACATTTGAGTAACTTGAGCACTCTTACAAATGTGTGTGAGCAGTGAATTACTTTCTAGGTCTAGATGGTATTATCAATTCTGAATCATACAATCTGCCGGCTAATTAGACTTGGTAAAAGAAACAATAGGCATTCGAGAAATTAAAATCTTGAACTAGTCATGAAACTAGACACAATCTACTCTACATTATAAGTAAAACTGAAACTTACAAGGATCTAAAAAACAAGAAATATATGTCCTTAAACACTAAAATCATCATTGTTATCCAACTAGTATATATAGAGCATATATTATTCCTGGAATGTATCCCAATATCGTTAGCAACAAGTCTATCCAGAACTCCACCTACATTTTCATTAAAGCCAAAAAACCATCGAAAGAAAACAAAAAAATAAAAACAAAAAAGAAAAGAACTTATTTTAAAGGGCAAGAACTTTACTCCATAGCCATATCAAAGAAAGAGCCCAACAGGTGGTAGGAGAATAGCAAGTATCACCTCCAGGAAAGTTTCAAAGCCCATTTTGACAAGAAATTAGACTGAAACTACTAAGTTTGGACTGAGTTATCTTTCTTAATTTAGGAGTAATAATTGCTATAAGAGTGTAGAGTACTGCACAATGCAAAACAAACAGAACCAAATAGCTGTTAGAGTTAGAGAGATTTAAGCTGCCACGTATATGCAAGCATGATAGGTGTGAAGCTTTCGTATTTAAATTGGCTATCAAATGAGACTTGGTTTTGGATCTAATCCACAAGCTGCCGCGTTTATTCACAAAAAAGATCAGCTCTCCTTCCTTTTATCACTTCATACAAAAAAGTTCCAAGAATCGTTGGAACCTAACCAAACAGTCAGATATTTCACCCCACATCTTGATAAAAATAAAACAAATCACTTTTTATTTGATTGTCTCAAATACTGATAACAAGTTCACTATTTAGAGTAGATAATAGCAACGTAATTCATACTTTTGAGCTACTTGAAACAAAAGATTAGGGAACATGAACAACTTCTCTTCCAATTAGGGAAACAAACAAACTGAAATAAGACTTATTCAATTAAATAAATATTGGACTAACACAAACATTCCCTCCTTATTCCAAAAATATATTATTCGTTTTGATAAAAGTGTCCTTTATTAATTGAAATGTAAATCATATTATAACATTTTTAAAATGTATAAAAATTGTGATATTGAAAAACTATTTAATTTTAATTATAAATTGATAGAACCCTTGACTGAATTAAAGTTTCATCAATTAACAACTATATTATCGTTTACATAATATTTTTTATATGGTTCTTCATAATATTACTTATGTTTCATGTGATATTGAGACTCTATTAATTTAAATTAAATTAAATTTATAATTAATCTTAATTTTAAATTAACCCTAATAAATTCTAATAAACCTTAATTAATACGATAAACTCTTTATAGTTGTACTTAAGGCTTCAAGTGAATCTACTTCACTCACCATTCAATAAACTCTCTATAGTTGTACTCAAGGCTTCAAGTGAATCTACTTCGCTCACCATTCAAAGCCTTAAGCTCTAGGACTAGAGGATTTTCCTCACTCTCAAATCTCCTATCGAACATGTTCCTGTACATGTTGTATATTATAAGTTACAATCATATCTTCAACATAATTCCATTGGTGTCAATTATAGGTTCTTTTTAACATTGTTCATGATATTCACTGTCAAATTGTTAACTTTGCCTGTGTTGTTGAAAAACCAAAAGGGATGATTATAATTATCTGGATTTTCTTCGAGCGCTCGTCGTACACTATGAACACCATACCCTATCCCTTTATGGTGAAAGTATTAAATACCATATTCTAGGTTCGATATCCAAACTCAATTCTTTGTGTGTGCAACACCTCTTTGGCGAGCTTTAATTAAGGGACTAATAGCAAAACTTGAAGTCACTTGACTAGTAGAAGTTTGGAAAGGAGATGCTCACCAAGGAGAGGTCACATTGTTGGGAGTTTTAAATTGAGATTTCTTAGATTAGGGTTGGTTAGGATTAATTATGGTTATTTATATTAGTGAATGAGACATATAGTGTCATATAGAACAAATGTAGTCCCATAAAATAATCAAAATAAAAAATAAAATTCCATAGTTTTGGAATCATTAACCTTATTAAAAATATCATCAGTTCAAAGTTATAATTGCATAGCTTTGAGATACTGAGGCTATTCATGTACACTAAAAAATGTTAGACTCTAACATGCATTTTGTTAAACATATTTTAGGTTAAAAATATTTTTTTCTAAAAGCATCCATATTTAATGGCTTAGTGATGATATCGGCCACTTGATCTTTAAACTTACAATACTTCAACTCAACCTCCTTTTGTCAACTAGATCCCTTAAAAGATGAAAATGTATATCAATGTATTTGCTCATTCTGTGAACAATTGGATTTCTTCGCCAAATTGATTGTTGATGCAAAATCGATAAAAATCTTTATAAAGCTTTAATTTGGATTATGAATTTAACTGACCTCATTGCATAACTAAATGATTTGACAAGTGCTTGAAGATAGAGATATGTGCTCTACTTTACAAATTGACAATGCTATAATGGAGTTTTCCTTTGATGATTGTGAGTAAGCATTAGACCCATAAAAGAAACAATACCTAATATTATTTTCTGGTTAAATCTTCATTCCAATTAGAGTCAAAATAACTCACACATGCTTCACTAGATGAAGAATATAACAAACCAATACTAGAGTTCTAATAAAATTGCAATTTTACGTATGGAATCTCTTAAAATAATCAGAAACATGTTTCTTTTGAGAAATAAAAATTCCGTCATCTCTTTCAACAATCTCTATGATTCATAGACCTTTTGAAGTCTTAAATCATTATAGGATTATTGCTTGTAAAGATTATATCATCGACATAGAAACATAATATTAATATATCACCAAAATCATTGATTTTGATACAAAGAGGAATTGGAAAGTTCAGCTCTTTATTAAAACTTTTGTCTGTTTTTATATAATATACAAAGGCTCCATATATGGTTAAAATCAACAATATCCCCAAATAAAGGAATAAACACATAACTTCCCAAATGTGAGAAATCTACATGATTTGCCCCTATAATCACTCGATATACAACTCATGCCAACACTCCCCCTCAAGTTGGGGTGAAGATATCTCGAATGCCCGACTTGTCAAGTGAGTTGTGGAAACTTTTGCTTGCAATAGCCTTGGTAAGAATATCTGCCAATTGGTCTTCAGATTTGACAAAAGGAAATTGAATTATTTTTTCTTTAAGATTCTACTTAAGGAAACATTGATCCACCTCAATATGCTTCGTATGATCATGCTATATCAGATTATGAGAAATGTCTATAGCTACCTTATTATCACAAAATAACTTCATTTCAGATTTAGGAGCAAAGCCAATTTTAGTTAGTAGCCTTCTAAGCCATAAAAGTTCACAAAGTCCTTTAGCCATACCTCTGAACTCTGCTTCAGCACTTGATAGTGCTACAACCTTCTGTTTCTTATTCCTCCATATGACCAAGTTCCCTCCCATAAATGTGAAGTAGCCTGAAGTAGATTTTCTATCAAGGACATTTCCTACCCAGTCTGCAATTGTATAAACAGTAATATCTAGATAACCGTTCTTGCAAAACAACACTCCTTTTCTGTTGGGCCCCGATTTTTTTTTCTTGATGAATAAGTATGATTAGATTAATTTTGGGGTCTTGCTAGATTAATTTGTGTTGAAATTAATTAGCATGTTAATGTGAGTGAGATTATATGACATAGGTTAAGGAAATTAAAGTGTTATGGTGGTAAGTTTGCATAATCGGTATTTTGGGGAAGATCACTTAAGCTTAGAAACCATAAAGCATTAACGGAGGGGCAAAATGGACATTGTGCAATCATTGTGGGTATAAACAGGGAGAAGAATTGTTGTTTTGCATTGGGAAGAAGCTAGAAACGTGAATGAGAAAAGAGAGAAGAGAGAAGCATGAAAAAAGAGAGAAAGAAGAGAAAAAGAAGGGAGGTCATCTAGGTTTCAATTTTTCTTAGTCTTCAAGAGTGATTTTGAAGGTGTCCAAGAAGGAAAAAAGAAAGAGGAAGATTAGAGCTTCCATTAAAGCTAAGAAATTCATTGTTTGGTGAAGATTCAATATAAGCTTATGTTAAATCTTTTGAAGTTTTGGAAAGGTTTTGGTTCAAAGAGCTTAGAAAATACATGGGTATAAGTATTTTAGGATCAATTTCATGCATAGATTTCTTTGGGTTTTCCAATTGGAGTTCATTTTTGAATGGGGATTTTTGCTAATGTTGAAGGGAGGCAAAAGAGGCAAGAGGAGCAAGAGGAGAGACATCCTTGAGCAAGTTTTCAAGCAAGGAAACTAAGGTAGGTTAGATTTTTATAATTAAATAATAACCCATCAATATTTCTTCCACGAGAAGAGAAATAAATGTTTTCAACTACTTTTAAAAATGTGCATTCATTGTTCTTTAAATGCTTTAAGAAAGTGTTATATGTGTGTGTATTAATTTTGTGCATGAACTATTAAACAAAAATGGAAATAATTTTGAAGGATACCAAGTATATGGAATCAAGTTTTCCAAAAATGTGCCAATTGGGCAAACTATTTTCTGTTCATAAATAACATGTTATGTGGGTTTGGTGTAGTCCATTCAAGAATGTCACGTGCACGTTGACCAAGTTAAAGGTTTCTTCTACTTGCCTGCTAGTGACACGGAGCTCCTTCATAGACTCCCTCAAGTTTACGACTACATAGGACCATTATGTGGAATTGTGTAGTGCGTCTTGTTTATGGATCTGCCTAAACCATTTTTTTGCGCTTATGAGTTTATATGTGTTGACAAGTTTGATGATTTTTTAACTTATGCAAGTTGAGAAATTTATGTTGTATGGATTTTCATGAAAATTTGTTATGATCATGAGGGTTTTTAAGGGTTTTTGCTTGTTACCGATTATAAAACTGTTACCTAGGAGCTTTGAGCTCACCCCCTCCATTTCTGCCCCATCTTCAGGTGAAGAGCATGAGAACTAATAACCAAGAGTCAAGGCATCACTCAAATTTGCATTTTTGTTCTTTTGAAGTTAGATTATGTAAAAACAAGTCTTTAGTCGCATTTTAAGAAATTGTTGTTCTTGTAAAGTTGGTATTTTTGGATTATGATGTAAGGTGGCTCGAAATGCCCACTAAAATGTGTAAGTCTGAATGGTGCATGGATGAGGTGATTTGAAATCAGATATACGTGAAGAAGCAATCAACTTAAGTTGATGATTTTTGGAACATAAATCAATGATATATATATACATATGTATGCATAAGTGAGATACTATGGAAATAAAGATAGGAATTATAACTGATCAGATGTAGTTGAAGGTGATGAGACGAATGAGTTGAGATTTGAGAGTTTAATGAAATCATTTTGGTAGCTGAATGTTTATACTGAGAGCATTTCAAGTTTGCATAGTGCAAAATTTCAAGTCTTCTATAATGGTGAAATCTGGATTGATCTAGGATGAATTTGGCAAGTTGTGGTCATGGAAGTTGTAGCTTGTCTTTCTAGCTTTCCAATGGTATGAAGTATGAAATTTTTGGACATTGGAGTCGAAAGTTATGATCCTTATAAGTGGAGATGCTCAGGAGTATAGGACGCTTTATCTGGTGAGGATGTATTGTCTGGTAGGATGCTTCGTCTGGTGAGGATGTATCATCTGGTGAAGATGTATCGTCTAGTAGGAAACATCGTCTAGTGAAGGCACTTTGTCTGGTGAGGACGTATTGTCTGGTGAGGATGCTTTTTTTGATGATGACGTATCGACGTCATATCGTCTGGTGCATTGTTTATCTGATCCTATCATCTGGTCACATTTTTGACCCTGTAGACAATCGAATTTCACTTTAGAGTCTTCATGAAAGTTGTATATCTAGAAGATCTCTTTCAAACCGTCTAATAAAGATCCCAATATGAGGTTTATAGAGAAAGTTATGCCAATTCTCCTAAGAGAGGTACAATGTGATTGAGGGCAAGAGCATGGTTGATTCTTTTGGCCATAACTTCATAACCCAACCTCCAAATTAAGTGATTTTTGAAGAAATAGACTTCCAATACATTTTGCTCCCTCTCCTTAAATATTGGTAGCTTTTGATGTAGATTGGGAAAATATTGATGGAAAGAAAATAAGGGATTGGTTGGAAGAGCATAAATGGGTTATGAATGTACTTGGATTTTAGGCATATCTTGAGCTATAGAGCTTCGAATGAGGTGGTTCTTATTTCAAAATAAATAAGTGGTAGAGAGATACAATTGTTTTGCAGAAGTCAAATTGTGATTTGGTGTTTAACTAGCATAGGCACACCACCCTTATGGGGCGATGGCAAATGAGGAGTCATTGAAATAACCTCACAAGGAAGCTCGCTCACGCTTTATGATTCCAAATTGTTGGGCTTCGAAAACTATAGGGTATTAGGCTCACATCTCATGACTTTGATGTTGGGCTTAAAAAACAGGGTCCAACAGTTATGGCATCAGAGCAACTTGGTTTAGGAGTATCCTAGGCATGAACTGGGTAGTTTAAGACATGAAAGGAATGTGCAGCATTTTTAAATGAACAACTTGCAATGTTTTGAATTGTTGTGCATAATCTGAAACTGTTTTGCATGAACTAAGAGTTTTCAATGGTTATATTGAAGGAGTGATTATGTCGCCTCAGAAGAGAACTCGAGGAACTCTGACTCGATCTGGCTCTCTCCAAGGGAGCACGGATGAATCCTATGCTCCAGAGATACAGGGACACATTTTACTCCAGATTCTGAGGCACCTAGTATACAACAGGAAATGCCTCCACCGCCTCCATCGACTCCTCAAGCAAACCCCATGGATCGACGGTTCTTTCAAGCCTTTGTTCAGGCTTTCTCATATGCCATAGGCCAAGGGTCTCAAGTTCCAATGCAAGCTCTAGTGGAGAGGAGTGGGTAGTACGATAAGCTTTGCAAGTATGGAGCTGTGGATTTCAATAGGACTACAAATCTCGAAGAGGCTGAAGCATGGTTGAAGAAGACAGAGAGAGTCCTGATTCAGATGAAGTGCTCAGATGAGAAAAAGCTAGATTATGCAGCCAGTTTACTACAAGGGGATGCGTTTTGTTGGTAGGAGTCAGTGCCTCACAGTCAGGTCATACCACCAGTACTGACATGGAGAGCTTTCTAGAAGCTTTTAGAAGGAAGTACTTCTCGAGGGTTTATATCCAAGAGAAGGCCAGAGAATTCCTGAATCTCACACAGAGAAATAGGAGTGTGAGTGAATATGAGCTAAAGTTCACTTAGCTGTCACAGTATGCAGCCAACATTGTTATTAATAAAGAGGATAAATGTTGTAAGTTCAAAGGGGGACTTCATTTGGGGATCAAAGAGAAGGTGTTGATCCATAATTTCTGTGACTACCAGCAGTTGGTGGATGCTGCACTCCAGGTTGAAAAACTGGAGAATATAAAGAATGAAGTGAGCAGGAAGAAGAAGAACTGGGAACAATCTTCTAAGAAGGGAATTAGTGCTCCATTGCCTGAGAGGAGTACCAAGAGTTACCATATGCAGAGTGAAGTAGTGGCCCTTCTAAGAACATGCAGATAAGGGCAGTTTCAGGGCAAGCCTCAAGTGTGGGAGGCACTGGAAGGACGAGGAGGAGTAGATACACAAAACTCCAATGTGAGCACTGTGGGAAACTTCATAAAGGAGAGTGCTTTAAGTTACTTGGAGCTTGCTTCCGATGCAATGAGAAGGGACACAAGATCAGGATTGTCCCCAAGTAACAAGGCAAGAGGGGTCGCAGTTGCAAGCCCCAAGGAGAGCAGAAATAGGAGGAATCAGGCTAGTCACTGAGGTGGGCAGTTCTGGGGCTGCAAGGAAGATTGTTCCTCTATGAAAGCTAAGGGGTCAGGCATAGGCCAGGGTATTTTCTATGACCAGAGAGGAAACTACAGCTACACCTAAAGTTGTCACGGGTATGACTCAGTTATTTAACTCTACAGTATATTTGTTGATTAATTTTGGCTCCACACATTCATTTGTTTCTGTAAGCATGATTTTGCATGATGTTAAATTGGTGCCCATGGATAGTCCCTTGATTGTTAGTACTTCTTTAGGGAGAAAGGTGATAATAAGTCAAGTGTATAGGGATTGTGAATTGTTTATAGAGGGTGCTAAACTAGTAGTGGATTTGCTACCGTTGGAGTTGAAGGGTCTAGATGTGATACTGGGAATAGATATTATGGAGAAATATTGCGCAAAGTTAGATTGTGGCCTTAAAGAGGCAGAGTTTGATCTTGGTAATGGTGAAAAGGTGACTTTTAAAGGGCATAGAAGGACATCATCACCCAAGATTGTTTCGGCTTTTTTAGCAGACAAGATGATGAGGGAAGGGTGTGAAGCCTTCTTAGTACACGTCGTGGATACTGATTTGAATGAAGGAAAGTTAAAAGATTATCCGATTGTGAAGGAGTTTCCAGATGTGTTTTTAGAGGACTTACCTGGTTTGCCACTGGTGAGGGAAATCGAGTTTGCTATCGACTTGATTCTCAGAACTGCACCATTTCTATACCACCCTATAGAATGGCTCCAGTTGAGCTGAAGGAGCTTAAGGAACAGTTGGAAGAACCGTTAGAGAAGGGGTACATAAGACCAAGTTCATCACCATGGGGAGTGTCGGTTCTGTTTGTTAAAAAGAAGGATAGAACATGGCGGATGTGCATTGACTACCGGAGACTCAATAAGGTGATTATTAAGAACAAGTATTCTCTGCCTCGGATTGATGATCTGTTTGACCAGCTGTAGGGAGCAAGGGTCTTTTCCAAGATTGACCTCAGGTCGGGCTATAATCAGCTCAGAATCAAGGAGTCTGATATAAGCAAGACAACCTTTAGGACTGGTTATAGGCATTACAAATTTCTAGTCATACCATTCGAACTGACCAATGCTTCAGCTGCTTTTATGGATCTTATGAATAGAGTCTTCAGAGAGTATCTGGATTAGTTTGTCATAGTGTTTATAGATGACATTTTGGTCTATTCCAAGAGTGAAGAAGAACATGAGGAGCACCTCAAGATAGTATTATAGACATTGAGAGAGAAGGAACTTTATGTCAAATTCAGCAAATGTAAATTTTGGCTTCATGAGGTGGTATTCCTTGGATATGTAATTTCTGAGAATAGGGTACAAGTTGATCCGAGAAAAATTGAGGCAGTGGTGAATTGGTATGCACTGAAGATAGTGACAGAAGTGAGGAGTTTTCTGAGTTTGACAGATTATTATAGGAGGTTTGTGGAAGGATTCTCCATGATAGCTGTCCCACTAACTAGGTTATTGAGGAAGAATCAGAAATTTTTCTAGAGTGAGGAATGTCAAAAAAGCTTTGAGGAGCTCAAACGTAAATTGACAAGTACTCCAGTTTTGATTTTGCGTACTGGAGATGAGGGTTATACAGTGTATAGTGATGCTTCAAGAAAGGGTTTGGGTTGCGTTTTAATGCAAGGGGATAGGGTGATAGCTTATGCTTCACGGCAGCTAAAACCTTATGAGTTGAATTACCCGACTCGTGATCTGGAATTAGCAGCAGTAATCTTTGCCTTGAAAATTTGAAGACTTTATCTATATGGGATTTAGACGAGGATATTTACTGATCGTAAAAGTCTCAAGTACTTATTGAGCCAAAAAGAGCTGAATTTGAGACAAAGAAGGTGGTTAGAGTTGCTCAAGGATTATGACATGTTGATTGAGTACCATCTAAGAAAGGCAAATGTGGTAGCAGATGCCTTGAGTAGGAAATCCTCTATAGCTCTTGTTCGAACAGTTTATCTACCATTATTGGAAGAAATGGCGAAGCTTAGGATAAGTTTGAAATGGGAGGAACCTGAGTGTATTGTTGCTACCTTCAGAGTGAGATCGATACTCAAAAAGAGGGTTAAGGAGTTACAAGCATAGGATGTAGAATTGAGTAAGCTCCTTGAAGAAATTCAAAATGGCGAGAAATCTGAAGTGGTAGTGAGGGATGATGGACTTATGGTTGTCAGAAATAGGCTTTGTATTCCAAATGTTAAGGAGGTGAAGGATGAAATACTGGATGAGGCACACAATGTGCCTTAAGCAATGCACCCAGGTAGCACCAGAATGTACACAGATTTGAGAGAGCATTTCTGGTGGAAAGGCATGAAGAGGGATGTAGCAGAATATGCAAGTAAGTGTCTAGTGTGTCAGCAGTCAAGGCTAAATACCAGGCACCTTTTGGCAAGTTAAGGCCATTGTCCATTCCTGAGTAGAAATGGCAATGGGTAACCATAGACTTTCTGATGGGTTTTCCCAAGATCAGTAGGAAACATGATTCCATATTGGTTATTGTTGATCTTTTGACGAAGTTAGCCCATTTTCTAGAAATTAAACAGACTGACTCTCTGCATGTACTAGCAAAGAAGTATATTGATGAGATAGTGAGACTGCATGAAATTCTCGACTTTATAGTTTCTGACAGGGATCTTCGGTTTACTTTGAGATTCTAGGGAAGCCTACAAGAGGCTCTGGGAAATAAGTTAAATTTTAGCACTGCTTTTCATCCTCAAATAGATGGCCAATCTGGGAGGACCAT
>JANIJH010000225.1:30369097-30379163 GCA_024520975.1 Erythroxylum areolatum | reverse complement strand
AATTCGTAATGCTACTGCCTAATTAAATCTAGAGATCGTATCCTAGGTTGTTAGGTGGTTAGGTTTAATCAACGATCATATCTTGATTAAACAAAACCTAAGGGAAAACTCGGGTTAATTTTAATCCACGATTAATAATTTCTAGAAGAGGTTAAAGAACAATAAATTAATAAAATATGCTTAGTCAGGGTGTAGGTCGAGATTGAACCAAAGAACCGGGTCCCTACCAAATTCCTCACTTTTATCATTTTAGCATGTTTTCTTTAATTTGTTTTTTTATTAGTTAGTTTTATTTTATTTTCATCTTTAAAAATCCAAAACCCCCCTTTTTCCTAAACACTAGTTATTTTCATTTCATAAACTTTACACACACTCTCTGTGGGATCGACCTAGACTCGCCACTGCTACAGTAGTAGTCTAGTTATTTTAATTTTGATTAGCGTTACAACGCGCGGTCAAGCATATGAGTGTCTCCTCTTAATATGACCAAACTACCTAAACCTCGTCTCTCTTAATTTGCCTAGAATATTAGTAACCTTTAATTTGTCCCCCACCATTGTATTCATGACCTTATTCTTTTTGGTAAAGTTGCACATCCAACGGAGCATCCTCATCTCCGTCACCATTAATTAATGACTATAAACTTGTTTGATGGGCCAACATTTTGCTTTATAGAGCATGACCAACTTAATCACTAAATAATAAATTTTACCTTTAAGCTTTAGTGGTAACTTCTTGTCACATAGAACTCCTGAAGCATTTTTCCATGTAAGCCACCCTAACCTGATCTGATCCATCAATACATGAATCTAAAATACTCTTCTTAAAAATTAGCAGCAAAAGAATTTCACAATTCTGACTTCTGATTTTTGAGTTCTAAGTGATAATTTAAAGGTAAAGTCTCTGATTGTTTTATGTATTTTTAGCTTACTAAATATTTGAATATCTGAGTGATAATTCATTGCAACACTTGTAGTTCATTTGCTTGTAACCCTTTTTCTTTTATTATTATAAATCCCTAAATTTATTGAATTCTTAAAAAGAATTATTATTTGTATATTATTATTTAAGTGTCACCAAAGTTATTCTTTTTTATTTAATTATATTTATTTAAATTAACATAATATTACATTTATTTTAAATTTTAATAAAATATAATAATTTTTTTTGACAACGATTGCAATTTTGCGTATGTTGACTTATAAATTGAGTCACTTATGTATAAATATTAAATATTAATAATAAAAATATGCTTTTAAAGTTTACAAATTTGTATATTGCTGATTTATTGTGGCCCTTATTTTTACTTCGCCCAAGGACAATAAAAGTTAGGAACGACCCTATGTACATCGTAGTAAGTGAACCAACCACTTCTTTTGTCTCCCATACATCGCACTCCTACATGCTGAGCCTATGTATCTCCAACTCTTACACCCCAACCACTGCTCATTTTCTAGGGAGGTAGGACGATAATACATCGTGGTAGATCCCTATTTCTTTTGTCTGGTTATGATTATTTATAGTTTATGCTACTTTGCTTATAAATGTTAATTCCTAAAAAGCAAGATTCCTCGTATAGAATTTTATTAATTGTAAGGTGGTTAGAAAAACACAAAAAAACATGGTGTAACAAAATTTATTTTGTCATCTACAATTTTTCATTTGAACATGCATTCACTTGGTGGAATTAGATGTACTCCTAGGCTTATGTCCTTGAAGTTTATATAATGGTAGTTAGTAAATAGGGTTTAGTTACTTTAGTATGACCTCTGTTTGTATATGCACTAACAGCAACACAAAGATGTGTTAAACTTATGATGCATGATTATATGCACGTACATGCTATAAAGAAAAAAAGAGAGAAGAAATGAGAGAAAAACTTAAAGTTTCAGTTGTCTAGGAAGTTTATTTCATCAAATCATAATTGCTAATTGTTGGCATTTGATTGGAAGTGACATAATAATTAAAGAAATTACAACCACTTTTCCTTGTTTTGTTAGGTTTGTAGTTTCCTTATTCTTTAATTTATGTGATAGATGTGCAAATTATAAATCTCTATCTCTTTAATGAGTTACAGAGTTGACTTTGTAATTTCTTTAGTTAGTTCTTATAGGCCTTGAGTACTTTCTCATTTTAAGCTTGATATTAAGATTCTTAGTTAGTTTGAAAATGTAAATGTTTGAATTGAATGTCTTTTCTCGTTGAAACATTAAATTTGTGCCCATTTTTAAGAAATATCACATACTTCTAAAAAAATGGTGATTAATATAACAATTTACATTATTAATTGTTAATAACGGTCATAAAGATTCTATTTTTATATTTGTAAGTGCATTTGGGAGAAAAAGTCGCGTTTAATATGTGATGCATGGCCTTATACTTATGCATATTGCTAGAACTGGAAGAGATTAAATGAAAGCAGAAATGGTTTAATTAATATGTTATGCATGACCTTAAGCACATTACTACAAGTGGAGAGATCAAATTAAAGTAGAAATTGGAGACAAAATTAACCTTTTCAATTATAGTTCGTGACTCTATTTGACAAATCTGGCTTGCATTTTATTGGCTATTGACATATCTTCCTAAAAGTATTGTCTAAGAAGCTATCATTGCTACGTTTTGGCTTATTAGAGTTATAAATTGATTGCACATATCCTAAGCATTGAATGTTGTTGTGTCTAATTCTATTAAATTTTGCTTAAATTCATATCTTGATTTTGATTACAAATTCTTACAATTTACTTCAAAATTGATACGAATTGAGTTAAAATGTTATGGATGTTCCATGAACGTGAATGGAGTGTCTTGTGAATGTTGTATGAAAAATTAGAAGAATTGTGCAAGCAATAATGTAATGGGATGTGAACAATGCATGTAATTAATTATTTTAAGAATACATGGAATCATACTCGTGACTATGGAAGTCATGGGTGCACACCCATGACCTCCTCATGCACACTCGTGACCATATTTTCTCTAATTGTCCTAAATATTACATGTCATCTATAGGGTGAAGGGCTAAAAAACCTAAACCTAGAATTAAACTACAAATAGAAAGAGAAGGGAAGCTGGCGACACAACACTTTCAGGGACACAAAAATAGATAAAGAAACGGGATGCTAAAATGAAAAGAGAGAACATAGAGAAGGTATGGAGGTGGAGAAGCAGAGAGTTTCAACTAAGGAGAAGAAGAACAGTAGAGAGGTTAAAGTAGTGTGAGCATTCAATCATCTGGGTGAGGATTAACTAGAAGTAGAAGGCAAGAGCCAATGCATAAAGCTTGAGAGTGATAGGAGACCACCGCAACTCCCTCATCCGAACACTTTGGTTGCTCATTTTGTTCTTTATCAGTTGTATTATTTCTCTGTTGCTTTATTGGACTCACTAATCTTTTAGCTTTTGATAGTTCATTTTGGTTATTTACTCGATTTTTTTACTTTAATACTTCTCTTATACTAAAGATGGGATTGAAGTATATGAAGATGATGAATCTGGTTTATTCCATGACGGGTTGATTCTTTTTCTTGAAAATTAACGTAGCTAGTTTAGTCGATTATGCATAATGAAGGGACTGGTTTATTGTCTTATTAATTGCTATAGTTTCTGAACTTATTGGATGTAATAGGATGATCAAACTTTACATCATTTTAGTATTAAACAAAGGATCAAGAGAAAAAGTTTAATATAGAATGAGAAAATATAGACACTTAATTTAAGAATTAGAAATATATTCACTTAAGTGTGGCAATTATTAGTTAGGTTTAATAATTAATTTGGATGATAAACTTGTCGAATATGAAAGTTTGATTAGTTTGTTATTTGAATTGATTCTAAAATTCAGCTATTAATTTTAGTAAGACAGTTATCTAATTATTTCTCCTTATTCATGCATATAAGATTAAATTAGTGAAATTAATTCTCAATAATTTCACATCAATTAATCGATTTGTTTTTTTCTAGTTAATCAGTTCACTTTTTAGTCTAACTGCATAATTTTCTTTAAAGCCTTCACTCAACAAATTAGGATAGAACATTTAGGATTGCATTTGTTTTTATTTTTATTCAAGATTAATTTGAGTAGACCAATTTCACCTCTATAGGAGATGACCCTGGGTAATCATCTATAACTACCTTGTATACTTGGTATTTTTAGAACTTATTTTGGCATAATAAGTTTTTGACGCCATTGTCAGGGACGTGTTTAGTGTTTACACTTAATTTAATTTTGACTGTTTTGTCTATTCATGCATACACTTTTTTGTGTTATTTCACTAAGTTGTTTTAGCAGTTTTGTTACTAATTCAATGTTGCTTTATTTTGTTTATGCCAGGAAGGAGATCTTGGGAAAGTGAACTTGCCTCTTTATTGATAACGTGCATTGGACAAGAGGACCTCAAGGGGACTTTGAAGACAATCTCGAGGGACCATGCTTGGGGATCAAAAGATGGGTGAAAAGTAGCCAGTAATGAAGGAGTATGCCAGAACAATAATTGATACTGCCACTTTATGCATACGATTGGGAGAGGCAGCTACAAACTATGAATTGAAAAGCATTCACTTCAATATGCTACCATCGTTATATGGAGTTCCCAATGAAGACCCTTTAAACTTCATTCCATGATTCTATACCATTCTCTAGACATTCCCTTTGGATGGCCTAAATGAAGATCAACCCAGGATGAGATGCTTCTGATACACATTGAAGGATCGGGCCAAGGCATGGTTGATGAACCTTCTATCTGATTCAGTGACTATATCGTAGGAAATGTACAATAAATTCATAAGAAAATTCTATTTCCATCACAAGACTTCTAAGTTGCGGACAAAGATAGCAACCTTCAATTAGATGGAGGGAGAGGCATTCTAGGAGGCATGGGAACGCTTCAAACTTCTGCTAATACAATATCCACACCATCATTTTCTACTTCACTTGCAGAACCAGTTCTTTTATGATGGATTGACATAACAATGTCAGTACACAGTGGACAACACAACAGGAGGAGCTGTGGGAGAGAAGACTGTCGAAGAAACATATGAAATCTTCAAAATGTTGGGAGTCAATTCTCAACAAAAGAGTGTGAGAGGGAGAAGAAATGGACTTTATGAAGTGAGTTCAAATCAAGAAATGGCTATGCAATTGGCTAAGTTGACAAAGCATGTAAAAATGCTAACTATGAGGCTACCACAAAATGTTCCAAATCAAAAGGTATGTGGTATATGTGGAACTTATAATTATGGAGCTGATGTTTGTTTGTATTCTTTTGAATCTTTTGCAGGTGCGGAAGAACAAGCAAACTCATTTAATGGTTTTCAACTAAGGGTGCGAAATGATCCTTATTCGAACATCTACAATCGTGGTTGGAGAATCAATCCCAATTTTTCATGGAAGATCAAAAATCCACCAGTGCAACCCCAACTATAATATCAGAATTTTCAGAGGCAAATCCATTTTTAGGGGCAATCCTTAAATCAAAATCTATCGAGTAAGCCTTCTTTGGAGGAAAGTCAAAATTTGTTTATTCAGGTAACAACTTAGAATCAAGATACTAATAATCAAAGATTTGACTCTTTGGAAGTGTCTATAGGGAGGATTGAGACTTATGTAGGGCAAATCACTACTCAAATGCATAACAACCAGAAAGGGAAGTTGCCCAGTCAACCTGAGTAAGCCCATGCAGTTACTATTAAGAGAAGTAGTTACTATTTATGGACATATTTCAACCAATTTAAGATATCAGTTCATAAAATTTGTAATCATGATTATAATAAGATTAAAGAAATCAATTACAAATTCATTATACCCATCCCTATACTTGAATTTATACATTGTCCTCAATGTACACAATATAAACGTGTATAATGAGTGCGAGTGTTGAGTCGATAATTCTTAAATTTAAAAATTTGTTAATTTGGATCTGTCCAATATGAGACTAAAATCCTTGCAAAATATAAAAGAAAAGGATAAAAAGAAACAAAAGAAATAACATAATAGAAAATAAAATCCTATACTAATAAGAAAGCAAAAACAAAATAATATAGAAATTGAAATAAACTTAGAAGTAACTCATAAGTTGCCTTCCACGCAGCGCTTCTTTAACGTTCGTAGCTCGACGTAACCTACATGTTTCCGTTATCTAGGGTATATGATCAATGGCTTGCTTCCATCCTTTTCTCTATAAAATAGTTTTGTGGCCTATAAGCATGCCACCTGTTGCAAGATAATCATTAGGATATAATTTATAAAATTAACAATCCAATTTTAAGTAAAAATGCCCTTATTAATGATAATTGTTAATAAAATAACGGATAATGAAACTCCCTAAATCATCAGCTAACTCGAATAGTTTGTCTTTGAGGAAGTGGGAACCCTCTATAATTATGTTACTACCAACACTTCATTAGTAGTTTCCTTACTTAGTTCCTCCACTAGTTCTTCCTCAACCTCCTCTGTCCTCTCATCTTCTTTTTATTCTTGGACAGAGGTTTCTGGCTCTTCTTCTTTAAGTAAATTCTGCCACTTCTCTACTTTAACTTCTTGGATGGAGACTTATTCTTTTTTTGGAAACTTTTCTTAGAATATCACTCTATTTATGAAGCCAACCCCTGCCTTGTCTTTGCTCTGCTGTGTTAATAAGATCAAACAGTATTTTACATTATGCTTAAGATATTCAAGTGAAGAAATTCTTTCTTCGAATTTGTGTCGGTTAGCTTTAAGTTATACAAGGTATTCCATTATGCTATTTGCAGTGCTTCCCTTTTCTTCATCTTTTTCTTTAAGAAGCTCTTCTTGGAATGTTCCTTCATTTATGAAACCAACCTTGGTCTTTTCTTTACTTTCAAATTCACATTGGTCAGCTTTCATTTCAGCAGGGACTTCTATTAATTTATCTCTATGACTTTCTTCCTTTTCTTCTTATGATGGGAACTCTTTTTTGCTAATAAGGGTGACTGCCATTTTGCGTTCGTTAGGATCTATTTCAGTAGCACTAGGAAAACTCCCTTGGATCTCTTTAGATAGTATCTTTGCTAGCTTATCCATTCGATTCACCAAATTTTGTATACGAGTGTTTGCTTCCTGATGCTTCATGATTGATTCTTAAATAAAGTCAGTAATCATATCTTCAAAAATTGGCTCATTAACTAGAGGCGCTTAATGCTGTAATATCCAACTAGAGCGTAATTGTTCCATCCATAAGTACAAGAGTTGTTCTACTATGAATTGTATTTGTTCTCATAAATTGCACCATGAGTTTGACTGTACATGCTCGGTCACTCCCATATATGTGTTGGTGCTTGAAGTTCATGATTGTAGTGATAACTCCCACCAATAACGCGACACGACCTGAATATCTATTGAACCTCCAAAAAATTTGATCAAAACCCCTCTCTCTTAGATAGTGATGTCATATTTTGCAAAGACATATTCTGGCTCCCATAAAGTACTGTTCACTCCATCCTTCCATTGTGTGTTGTGGTTATGACGTTAAATCTCAATTCCTAAAATAAGCCACCATACACTATTAGTGTAGAAAAGTTTAAAAGGCAATTAAATAAACAAGCCAAAAAATATAGTAAGATACAATAAAATAAAATAAATACAAAAATTATAATAAAATAAAATAAAAACAAAGATAAAACAAAATAAAATGAAAATGACTAAAGTAATAGCATTCAGGCTTTCCTAATATTAAAGTATTCAGCAATAGTGCCAAAAACTTGATTGACCTATTTTATGATGATAAATATTTTAATAACCGTAAGTGTATAGAGGAGCTGTATCTAGTCCCAGCAAGTACAGGTGGATCTTTCAAAGATGATAAATACTAGGAATTACCCTTCCTCTATTATCCAACCTAAGGATTGATTTTAGGTTTTTAATGAAAAGAAACTAAAACTAAGGCAAGTAAAATAAAATAGGCAACGAAATTAAACAAAGAATTGAGGAAGCACTTAGGAAATTATCAATATCAAGAATTAGTATCTAGGTTTCGAATCCTCCTAAAATCGTAACAGATTGATCTTTTATTATTCAACTTTTTGTTCATTTATTGGATCGTGGAGACTCCTATAGTATGCTAATAGCTGACCTTGAGTTTACTAACAACTAATCCTAAGATATCCAACTAAATTACTCAGGTTAAAGTCTATACGATTGCATTATCAATTTATTAGTCTCTCTATTAAGTTTGATCATAATTTGGAAGATTTATGTCATCCTATCTATAAGGTTGCAATTAACTCCTTCCAATTATGATAGATCTATTCAAATATAGAATTTCTCAATCTTTAAGTAAGAAAACATATCATGATCTAATATTCTAGAGTTTATTAGAACATAACTAAAAAAACTTAATCATATCACAATAATCAACCAAACCAATTGCATTAATAAAAATAATCAAAACATATTAAAATATTATCATAAGGTTCATCCAACCTAAATACTAATAGGACATTTAGTTGCATATGATCAAAAATGAAATCCAACATACATGGAAAGAAAAATGAATTGAAAACAACAGAATCGTAATTATAAATCTCCCTTATTGTCTTTTGTTGAATTTTATCTCGATGTAGAGGCTTGATCTTGTATTCTAATGGATCTTTCGATGAACTCGTGTTTTTGCTTCTTTGGACCAAAATCACCCCTTAAGAATGACCTCCACATTTAGAATTGCCTCCTAACTTCTGCTCTCACCTCAAGTCTCCATTTATGTCTTTAAATATAGAATTCTAGGGTTTTGGTTGATGCACAATCTAGTGCACGGTTATGCATCAGATCAGGCATAACTGGAATTCTCAGAATATCACAAAAGTGCATGACCTTGAAGAAGTGCATAAGCAAATTCATGGTCATGCATCCCTTCTACACATAGAATCTTTGTTTTATACTATGTTTTCATCCAAGTTCTTCTCCTTTAATTTTAGGAAGGATATCATAACTTATAAACATACTTGGAGCTAATTAAGTACCAAATATACAACAACAAAAGAAAAATATATCAAGCAAAATATATCACATATGGGTGTAAAAATATAGTCAAATATTCATCAATCAAAAAGTACCAACTAGTATGAGTTGATCCTATAAGGACTATGATTACTAGTATTAATTGTAATTATATTATCTAATCTACTTAAACACGTGATTAAATTAAAAAAGGAAGTTAAACTAATCTAAGCAATAAATAATAGTTAATCATCTAAGTCAATAGATAAGGACAAAAAATAAGTAGATATATAAGACTTAGATATAGAATCCTTATTCTTCATTTGATTGATTGGAATATTTTTCTAATCAAAACTCCTAATAATGTATTAAATTATTTTTTGAATTCACATGATAGGTTTTATTCTAACTCAGACAGATCTCATCATTCTCTTTGGAGCAACTCACACTTATCCCTCTTTATATATGTTGTGATCTAACCATACATTTCATCTCTTGAATCTCAATTACGTGAATCAAATAATTGAATCTTCAGCTTTCATTTCTTTAATTTAACTAATTATAAGATCATAGATAAATATTTATAAAATCAAAATATTTTATTAAACCAAAGATTAAATTAAAAATGTTTATATGGTTCATCATAGATAAATATATATCCTAATTTATTTCATTATAAAATAAAGATAATTTAAAAAGAATAATAAAGAAACGTGAGATAAGAATGGGATTATAGTTCTAGAATCTTGATCCTTCTTAATTGATCTTGATGGAATATTACTTTCCTCTAAAATTGTTTCTCCTTGATGTGCTCTTAAGTCTCCTTTGCCTTAAGATTGACTTTTGGTCCTTACAAATATCTCTCTCCCTTCTGTCTTATATTTTCCTTTTTTTATTTCATAACCCAAGATTTTATATATTATGAGTCTAATATGACCTTGTATTTTTCTCATGTTACTATATGTCCCTTTCGACTTCTTTTTTCACTAAAATTAGTATCAACACAAGCCTAGCAAATTCCTTTATTGGTCTAACATTGTAACATCCCACCCCCTCCTGGAAGGGTAAAATAGGAAATTTGTCGTAGGATGGGATTGATAGGGAATAATTAGT
>JANIJH010000225.1:30337659-30363791 GCA_024520975.1 Erythroxylum areolatum | reverse complement strand
TGTATTTTTGGAAGACAAGGCTTTAGTTTCATTTCGAGTTTGATTAGTTCAAGTGTATTTTTGTACTTTTGACACTTAAACTCAAAGCATATATTTGGGTTTGAAATGTTGTTAAAGCTTGGTAGAACTCATCTTTTGGATATTAACGAGGCATGAATGTTTTTGTTCAAAATCTTTTGCATTGAATCATTTAGAAGTTGCTTGAGTCTATTTTGATGAGTTTGGGATGGGTTGATTTAAAATAAAATGAGAGAAAGGTTTATTCAAGGTGGGCTGAAGGAGGCGTTCGCCGCGACGAGGCTGCCTGCTCGCCGCGGAGAAGCCGCTTGAAGGGTTCACCGCGGCGAGAGCTGTTTTGCTCGCCGCAGCGAGACCCTTTTTGCACTCCATGGCGAGGGTTCCTTTGCCGCCGCGGCGTGGCAAGCCGCGAGGGCTCGCCGCGGTGAGAGATCTCATGCCGCGGCGACGCCCCCTTGTGCTTCCGAGGGATTTTTCCTTCTTCTTTTAAATTATATGTTTCACTTCACGCACCAAGCACTGCGCTTTCATGTCCGATGTTGGGCTTCGGAAAAGGGGTCCAACACTGAAAGACTGGCAAACATATCAAGGTACCTCAAAAACATAATATTTAAGCTCAAAGACTTGTAATAACCTATAAAACACTAAAAAAATAAATAATTAACAAACTAAGACAATTCTAACCTAAACACAAACTAAATAATTGAATTAATAGCTGACACATATCAAACTATGCCCTAAAATACAATGTAATTTACACTTATCAACATCCCCACACTTATCAAGAAAACGAAACAACAAACAAACAAAATCAATAGCCTAGAATGCAATAAGGATGTAATGGCTTTAACTTTATGAAATAAATTTAAATTTAAACATAATCATTCAAGTTATTCCAAATCATTATATGTAAAATCCACATCTAAGAGCTCTGGACTAAACATACATATTAATCATGACCCAAATGTCAAATTATTCACCCTTTTCAATTGTGCACACACATTAATAATTATTTGCTCATTCAAACTTTGTAACTACGCCTAAGTACATTTTTATGAAAAGTCAAGCTATTTACAAGTTCGGTAGGTTTTTATTAGAAAACAAATTTTTTATTTACTTTTTGTAGACACGAATCTAGTCTTTTACACAGAGGCGAACATTGGTGATGAATGTCAATCCAGTTACTTGACTAAGTCATATTTCTATTAAGTTTCTTGGTTGGAACATCATTATAGACTTTTACACGAAGGCACACATTTATGATGCGTGTCGATTTGGTTATTCAGCTACATCACTTTCTCAACTAGCTATTAGCTCTATTCATAACCCGAAGGCCAACATAATAGTTATTTATTTTAAAATTAGCAAACATTTTTTTATGCCTACCTTGTTGCTTTAGCTACTCGTTTCCAGAAAAATACTAACAAAGCTATTTAGTGTAAAGACCTAAAATTATGAATGAATGTGACAATTTATATGGTGATAAACTAACACTAAATCCTAATTAACTTGCATATTTAGCCAAAGAACCCAGATTACTAATTTCACAGGCTAACAACTCTTCACAACTTAATAGATTATGTTCAAAGCTAAATCAATTTCATTCCATCCAAGCCATCAACACATTCACACAATTCACAAAAGCCAACCTAACAAACTATCATACAATATGAAAAATTCACACTCAAAGCAAAACATATAACCCTCCCCACACTTGAACAACACATTATCCTCAAAGTGAGAAGGAGAGAAACAAACATACATAGTAGGAAGAAGCATAAATAAAATTAAAAAAATAAAAATAAAGACTAAATTTAAAAGAAAAGGGTTAGAACTAAAGCCTTATGGTGATGGAGGTGGATGGTGTCGAAGGTGGCAGTTGGATACCTTGAGCCTTGAAATATTGATGAATCCAATGATGAATCCAGTGTATATCTCCACTCTAACGTCGTTGAGTTCGGGCCATCTCCTTCATCCTTCTAGAGTTCTCTGCAAGTGTATCTATAATTACCTTAGTGTTGGTGGAGATTGTATCGAGCACTTTCTTCCAACCAGGCTCTTCTGTGTCTTCATACTCTTTGGAATCCTTGCTAGTTGAGTCCTCTTCTACTTGCTAAGGCGGCACTGTGATAGAACTCGGCTTACTAGCCCTGATTTTCATATGAGTCTTTTGACTAATGTCCTGAAGTTCCATGTTATGGGACTTAATGGATTTTAGCATGCCATAAATGATGGTGATTTAGAAAATCAGGGAGGTAGACGATTAGGCTACTACCATCCACATCATAATACTCAGTAATGATAGAAACCAAGTACCCCATACCCAAATTGTTGCTCCTCTTACGCAGAGTCACAACAATAGCATTCAACAAATGTGTGGAGGTGCACACTGGGATGCAGTGATCCATGCACCACAATAGAAAAAGTTCCTTAATTGAGCACTTATTGATTTCTGATTTGTCAAAAACCATTTGACACGTGAAGTAATTAATTCAAATAATCATTTCCTAAATTAAAGTTTGAATACGTAAAGGTTCAAGTCTTTTAATCGCTTGTAGCAATTAGGAGTTTTAATTTGTTGTGTCAGAAATTATTTTTCTTAGGAAAAACATTCAACTAGATTAAATACAAATACAAATTTTGCGTTGTCTTTCTTCGATGATCTTTCATTTCTTAAAGCTATTGTTTAATAAAATTTTGGATTGTATTTAAGGTTTTTAAGCAATAAGGGTTAATTAAATTACATGTTTTCAATTAACTAATTCTAAGGAAAGATGAATATTTAGTATCACAATGAATATTTGAATGATGAAATAATTATTTTGTGCCAATGATTAGTTATTGTTTTAAAAGGGTAAAAATGGTCGTAAACTAAGATTTGTCTTATTAAAAGCTCTCATTTTATTACTTACTTTATTTTCTTTAATACAAAATTTGACAAATTTCTTTTATTAATTATTTACTTTTGCAATGATTAGTGAGCTAGCATTCCTTATGGGATCAACTCTTACTTGCACATATTACATTTTTTATTGTAAGAATAATTGGGGAACCTACGACAAATCCACCAATAGGGAAGCATATAATTATTGAAGCATACAAATGAAGACTCTATTCATCTTACAAGACTTGAGGGATGTTATAAAGAGTGGTTATGAAGTTCCAGCAAACCAAGAAGACTTGTCTATGTAAATAGAATTACAACAAAAGAAGTGTAAGAAAAAATAAGTAAAGTGATGCCAAGGACTTACTATTTATTTAACAAGCAGTTAGTAAGCAGATTTTCTAAGGATTATGCAAGCAAGCAATGCAAAATGGTGTGGGAGACACTCAAAAATGGGTTCAAAGGTAGGGACAAGGTAATATCTATCAAACTCCAATCCTTATGAAAAGATTTTAACATAATCATAACGCGACAAGATGGATCAATACAATCTTTCTTCTCTTATATCTCTAATATCATCATTCAAATTAAAAGTTGTGGAGATATGATAGAAGAAAATAAAATAATAAAAAATATTAAAAGGTCTTCCTATAGAATATATTCATATTGTTGTTGTCATAGAATAATTAAAAGATTTATCAAAACTTACTTTAGTGGAATTAATACGCTCGTTAGAAGCTCATAAAGTTATAATAAAAAAAACTCGAGCAGTCACTAGAGCAATCATTCAAAAAATAAATATCCATAAAATGATGGAGGTAAATAATAGCCACGATAAAAATTCTAAAAAAAAGGAAAGCACTTACTAACTTTGGTAAGGGGAGAGGAAAGTAAGGGAGCAATGATGCATCAAACTCTTGTTGCAAATTATGCAAGGAAAATAATTATGATATAAAAAATTGATAGTACAAGTCCAAAGATGCAAAAGACACCTTCATAATGAAAAATATTATTGGTACCCACAAAAGGAAGAAGCAAATTTCTCAAAAAATAATGAATCTTTTGATCATAAATATACTTTCTGCAATCTTCGTAATAATCAAGTAATGTTTGGTATAATGATGGTGGTTGATCATACCACATGATAAAGAACAAAAGTCTCTTTATGCAACTTAATGAATGTGTGAAGTCCAAAGTTAAAGTAGCTGATGGAAATATACATATTATTGAAGGAAAAGGTAATACAACTGTTAGATCCCAAGATGGTAACCAAAAATACAACCATGATGCTTTCTATGTGCCAGGCCTTGCTTAAAATCTATTAAGTTTAGGCCAACTGATTTGAAAAATTATAAAGTCATCTTTAATGACAATATATGCATCATTATTGACAAGAAGAAAGGCAAAGTTAGATCTTTTATCAAAATGGCCCCTAATAAGGTTTTTCCTCTAGATATTCCATTTGTCTAAAACGTGCATTGAAATGTGATAATATTGGCGAATCTATATTGTAGAATTTGAGATATAGCCATTTGAATTACAATGACCTCAAAATTCTAAAGCAAAAGAGCATGGTGCTTGGACTTTCTCTTCTTTCTTCTAAAAACAAAGTTTGTGATGGTATGCATTTATGGTAAAATGCATAGGATGCCATTTCAGAAAACATTTATGTGAGTTAAGAATCCTCTTCAATTAGTGCACGTTAACATTGAGGGACCATCAAGAGCCACTAGTGTTGGAGGTAAAATATATTTTCTTCTTTTCGTCGATGATTACACTTGAATGATGTGGGCATATCTTATCCAACAAAAATTTGATGCATTCTCTTGCTTCAAAGAGTTTTGGAACATTTACAATAAGAAATAAAGGTTCTAATAGTGAATCATTGTGATAATATATCAACCATTAAAATAACAAAGAATATAATATTTCATGAGAGAACTCATAGTATTGGGATAAGGCACCACTTCATTAGAGAACTCGTAGATCAAAGAGAGATTAACATGGAATTTTGCAAAATTGATGACCAATTAGCAAATATCTTCATGAAGCTAGGCTCAACAGAAATTTTCATTAAATTGAGAGCTATGCTTGGAGTTCTAGACTTATCTAAATTAAGGGGGAGTGTTGAAAATTAATCTAAAAAGTCTGAAAATTATCAATAAAATTAATATAAAAAGTCTTAAAAAGTGTATATAAAATTAATATAGAAATCCTAGGAATGTGTATACATTAATTATGAAGAAATATCTTGTATGAATTCTAAGTCTAAAATGATAGAAACTAGGAAGCAAAATAAATGTTAGGCAAAATATCTAGAATATTTTAGAATTCACCATTGACTTTCTAAGGCTATAAATAGGCCTAAAATGTAGGTCACTAAGTAAAAAAAAATTCAATAACAAGTTAGAGCAATAAAGTTATTTTTGTGCAAATTCTTTTGTTTCTCTCGCATATCCCAAAAATCTAACAAAAGCCTAAGCAATTGACACTAGAAGTACATTCTTAGAAGTTAAGTAAAGACTTGTATATGAAAAGAATGTTTAGGCACAAAAAGACAAAGCTATCATGGATTGGAGGAATACAATAAAATAGATAGAAAATAGAGATTTACTTATAGACTAACCCAAAGTGAGAAATCTTATCTATAGATTTACGTAATTCACTATCGTCAAAGGATAACTCTACAAATGCTTTTATATACAACCTCAACTTGAAATGCATTACCTCTCCCAATCTATAGAAGTTTTGAAAGAGTACCACAAGGATTTATATGGATCACATCAGGATTCCATAACTTTATCTTATGAGACACTGTGGTAGGGATAATTTTGGCTAACAATGAGAAGGGAAATAATAGGATATGTCAATATATGTGATCCCTGTTAGAGATGATCTCTACAACACGGGTGGTTACCCACATAATACACATTTTTTATAGGTGGTTACCCATATAATGCAAAGTGTAGGTAGTTACCCATCTATTAAGTGGGTCAAACATGAGAAATTCCCCAAAATTAGGTGGGTCATATATGTTGGTTTTTTGAATCCTCATATCTTTTACCAACTGTTTCTACATATTATTTTGATGGGAAGACAACACAGAGTATAAAATGTGGGAAATGGTGTTGAGTCCCTAAGTTTGGCATTACTCTATACACAACATCTGATTGCATCTGCTAGAGCTTAAAAGAGCCCTCACACCTAGTCAAATCTTAACATCAAGGGCGGGAGATATGAAATTAAAATTTCACATTTTTGTTTTATTGTAATAGATATGTATATAATTTATTCTCATGTCTTATAGTTGGTATTAGAGAAAATTTTTATCAGCTTGACGTAATTGAATTTTTGTGACTATATACATAAATGGGCTAATTTTATTTTGTAAAATTGAAATCTTTAGACTCAATATATTGTGAAATTGATCTTGCATAACTAAAGGAAATTCAATTTTGATTATAATGGCTTTAAATCATAAAAAATGGAGCTCTAGAAGCCAAGATATAGTTGGATTTGTAAAATGAGTCAAATCCGGGTTAAGTTGACCAGGTTGGAGGTTGAAGGTGATTCATATTACATGTCATTTTCATTCTTTTGTTGAATACGACTGGTCATTGAGGTTTTTCATAACAAAGGTTCTTTTTCCTTAAAACCATAATAATTCCATAGGGGTCTAAATATTTTGTTTACCGTATGTTATCTGTTAGCTTTGAATGTACAAAGAGGTAAACTATAATAAGGTCCGTGAATATGTAAATAATAACAAAATTTGTCATGTATTTAAAAGTTTTCATATAGGCCTAGAAGATTCTGATTTGTTATAATGGCATACTTTATATTATATTTACATAATGATGCCTTATGAAAGGACCCATCTTAGAGTTCCCCTTCTAGAACCCGAGTTGAACCCTCCCAACGATCCCACGGTAGCCCTCTAATCGATATTTAATTCAACTGAAGGGTTCTTATAAAGCCAAGTTGTTTAACTGTTAAAAACCATTTATATTTTAAAAGTTTAAAGCATGGAAAATAGTGAGAATTTTTTAAAATAATTTTATTAAAAATTTTGGCCACATAATGGCTGTTTTTTAAAATTCCCAAAAGTTTCAAAAGCCCTGTAAACTTTCAAAACACTTCTATACTCACACCAATTTTTCAACTACAAATTTTGGACTGCAAGTCCACTCAGAAGCAATCCCAAACATATAATTCTCAACAATCACTACAATAATCTTTAAAAAGTTAATACATATTCATTTAAAAGCCTTTATAAACATCCATTCTTTACACAAATGTACATATCAAAATGACAAAAGCACAACAGCACTCGATGAAACGAAGAATCATATAGTAGAGTCCCTATTACTGCAGCACTTGTACATATACTAGGGTGATTTGTTTAAAAACATAAAAATAAGGGTGAGCTAAGCAAGCCCAAAGAGTGTAATCAGTTTACAAGAAAATTGAAAATTTCATAACATAATTGCAATATTCCGTACAGTCATAAAGCTCATGGTAAAGCATTTGTCATAAAAATTTATTTGTACAACATCAAATTTGCTAATAACATAACATTTTGTAAAACACTTTCAAATTTTTTTAAATATTATTCTAAAATGCTTTTCAACGTTAAACTCATAAAATATAAGTTTCCATTTTCCATTTTTCATTTTCCTTTTTCTCTAAATAGTAAACAATGATGGCAATAAGTTTTATGAAAACTTTTATATTGAAAATAAGCCAACCACTGGAATTGGTATTGTACGGTACCTTTCAAATCACTTTAAAAAATAAATAGTGATAACATTATTATTACATGACTTTTCTTACTTAACATAGCCTACTAGTAGTTTCTTTACCATACGATACATATAAACTCACGAAGCTAGTTCTACATCGCTTAACCATAATAAGTCATGGAGTTGGTTCTATATCACTTACCCATAATAGGTTAACTGCCATAAATATACTGATAAAATAACATGTATAAAGTTTAGCATTGTAGCATAGGCAAACACAATTTTTATATTTACTTCTTATTTTCTAAAACAAGTATGGGAGGATTCATAATTGAATTATTTTAGTTTAACTCCCAGTCATATAAAATTTAACTTTCAAATTAAAACTCATATATTGCCAAAACTTACATTTATGCTAGCAATATTCACTTGTAAAATATCATTTGCATAAAACTCAATCAATATTCACTTCACAATAAAATAGAAATAATTTTCATAAAATCAATTTAAAATACACTCACATGTCATCAATTAATTAAAATATAAAATTGTTAAAATACACTCATAACTTGTTAGTTTCCTTTTCACCACTTCGAAATCCTTCAATTGGTTTCAAATTTCAATATGAAAATCTAATACAAATACATTCAACTCTTTAACACATTTTCCAATTAAATATGCCATAAACCATGTCAGCTTCATTACTTTCAATATACACTCCATATGCTAATTGTAACATTCTGTTTCCGTACTAAGGGTTAGAACCCTAGATTTCTGTAATTGAGAAAATAGCAATTAGAGATTAGAAAAATGCATTTCATGCTCATGCATAATGTTAGCATACACACACGTGAATTTGATTATTGCATATATTACAATGAATTGTTCATTCACTCATTTGTCATTTTTCGGGTATAAATGACTGTTTTAATGCACTTATAATGTGAATCATGGATTATGTGTCTTAAAAATTGAGTTGGAGTGTATAAGTAGTGAATTAGAATTTTTGGTGAAATATGATAATTTTTTAGAATTTAAGGGTATTTTTGGACTAGAAAAAATGCCAAGTGGCAGAACAATTGATATATGTCAGTAGAATTAACTGTAAAATGGAAATACAAATTTTGATTAATGACTTTGGGATTTGTTGATAAGTTTTATTGAAAATTGAGAGACAATTGGACTAGAATTTGAAGACAAATAGACTAGTTATTAAAAAGTTGTCAAATAGAGACCACAATAAAAGGACAAGTGGCAAGTGACAAATGTCACAACACTTGTCACTCATCACTCACTATCACAACCCGATATCACATCGAGCCCATGACAACCGCCGCATAACCGGGCTAAGGACAGTAACGGTATCTTTAATCCAGTTATGCAAGGCTAACTGAATATCCTTTTTTTTTGAAAAATTTGGGCAATACAACGACTATATTTTAGAAATCCCAAAACCTACAAACAATTTTGAAAACACTTCTATATTCACATCCAACCACAACTTCAGGACTTTGAAGTCTACTCAAGGCAATCTCAACAAAAGTATTAAAAGTTCATACATAAAATCATTTATAAAACACCAGACAATCAAGAGTTATCTTACAAAATCATAAAGCATATCTATATAAACACAGTTCATAAGCCACTAGACAAAAAAGTACAAAATAAGAAACTACCCACGTGTGGTAATACCCCAAAGATGTCAAAAGACCACACAATCCACTCAGAGCTTCAAACTCACTAAATTAAACTGCATGGTTAGAAAGCGGAGGGGTGAGTACACTAGGTACTCAGTGAGCAGGAAAAACATATAACATAAATAAAATTCGATCATACCAAGACGGTGTAAATAACCTATGATGTGAATATAAATGACGTAAAAACACTTAGGCCTAGCCTATGTCTCATCATATACTAGTTAGGAACCACATAGGCTCAGCCTATTAATCACTCATCCAGTGAACATAGGTTCCAGTTCCAGTATACAAATGCATAAAAACATCAAATGTATAAATCAAATCTCATCAGAAAACAAATATCAGAATAAGCCAAAACAATAATGTGTGACACCACTAATTGGCCAAACTAATGTACACACCTACCGATTATCAGTGTTGACTCGACTTTTATTCGTGGTGAGTCCAGACTATAGTCGACAAGAGCGTCATGACCCTAGGTGGTGACCTCGTCGGTGTCCAGACCCTAGATGTAGAATCACCCGCGAGTCCCATAGAAAGATGTCGATACAGCGACATAACTTTCATGTACCAGTGTTAAGGGTACGAAGGTCGCTTAATCAGTTGTGCCCAGTACATGATTGGCCAATCATCTCCTCACCAATCACCAAAATCATATACAAAAATTAAGTACAAAACTAAAGTAAAACACCATGTTTTTATTTATCAGTCCAACCGATAAAATGAAACTGTACCATGGCTCTAAGCAAAAGAGAAAAAAGACATGCAGAATACGTGACTCCATTATGCATTTGTAAATTCCAAAACACTGTTTTATGTAATAAAAGTCATCTTTTAAAATCCAAATGCAAAGTGATTCAAAAATATAGTTTCATAAAATAAAGTGTCATTCTTTTCACTTAAACCCAGATTTGTTTAAAAACAATAACATTTCTCAAAATATGTAATAAAAAATATTAGTTTCAAAAACCATGTTCAAACATTATTTCATACAATAAAAGTTATCTTTGTACTTCAAATTCATAGTTGTTCAAAACAATGACTTTTATTAAATACCTAAACATATTAGTATACATTTGAAATTCAATTCTACCATAAGTTGCCTAGGTTCAAAATTCACATACAAGTCATCGTGCTTGTCTTAGGATGTTCTAATCCTATTTGAGAAATATGGTTTCCCCAACAATCTTAGGTACGACTCCTTGATTCACAGCTCCTGAGCCTTTATACATAAAAAGGATATACAATGAATACTACCTAAACATAAATTTCATATTTATACACCCTCACATAGGTGTATAAAACCCAATATCACTCCCTATAAGCTCTAGAATCTGACCATTACACTTCTCACAGGTTTACTTCCTTACTAGTCACATTGGCTTTTCTTTTGCATTTTCTAAGGCATTTAATGCCTTTAATCCCATACTTACTCATTTCAAAACATAATTAAGCACATTTTTATCCAATCAAATTAGGCTATTATTCATCAATATAAGCAACAATTCAAGTTTACTATAAGTAAACATGAAAGCCTCTTTCCAATGCACACCATCAAAATCCTTAAATCGTAAACCAAGTTCACTTAGGCATTTTATCAAACACCTAAAGGCATAAACTTGAAAGCCTACTTCTAATGTACTTCCTCATTTTTCATAGTCAATTCAACTCATACATACATAATTAACATCATAGAGTTCATTTAAACTATCAATTTCAAAAGATATTCAAAATTTCACAAACTTTCACCAAAAGGGGGGAAATTTCAGTTTTGAGTTAAAGAACCCTCTCCATGACACATTTCATTAATCTAAACCATGTTTCATGCATACTTAAGCATGGAGAACAACATATCTTAACACCTGTTAAGTCAAAATGACTTCACGATTAATAATTTTGTTGATAATCAAATAATAATAATGTTTGAAATAAACGAACTGTTTTGATGTGTGTGTTAAGCGTGCAATGGACGAAACACAGAAGGAGTTTCAAAACACAGAAGGAGTTGCGAAACACAGAAGGAGTTTCAAAACAAAGAAGAAGTTACGAAACACAGAAGAAGTTTCAAAAAACAGAAGGAGTTGCGAAACCCAGAAGGAGTTTTAAAACACAGAAGAAGTTGCGAAACATAGAAGGAGTTTCAAAACACAGAAGAAGTTGCGAAACACAGAAGGAGTTTCGAAACACAGAAGGAGTTTCAAAAGACAAAAAGAAGTTGCGAAACACAGAAGGAGTTTCAAAACACAGAAGGAGTTTCAAAACATAGAAGAAGTTTCAAAAGACAGAAGAAACACCAAAACACAGAAGAAGTTTCAAATCATAGAAGAAATGCCAAAACTCAGAAGAAGTTTGAAAACTCAGAAGAAGTTTTAAAACTCAAAAGAAGTTATGAAAACTAAGAAGAAGCAGGTTGAGCTAGTTACAGAATTCAACTGAATAACGGTTTATGCAAGAAGCAAGAAGCAAGAAGCAGTTATCAAGATTCAAGAAGCGGTTGGAGACTTAGGCTATAAATATTAGTCGTAGTCAAAGACTGAACAATCTTGATTCTTACAAGTTATTACTTACAAAAATTCTGTACGATATACGAGAGCTAACATTACTGTAACAAAAGCTCACATTATCTTTCTAGTGAGAGAAAGAAAAGACTGAGAGAATTGAGAGGCTAAGATAGCTGAAAGAATACTCAGTGTAAGAGACCTGAAGAGGCTCTGGAAGGGAGGAAAGAATACTTGTAATGTTGACGAAGTATAGTGAAAACTTAGAAAAACTCTGAGGACTGGATGTAGCCTAAGGTTTGGGGTGAACCAGTATAATAATCACATAATCTATCTTCTAACTCTTTACTCTTAAATACTCTTGTTCTTATACAAATTTATACGAGTTATTTGCGATTTAACTAAGTACCTATTTGGTATTCATTTAATACTTGAAAAAGTTTCTTTTTCAAAAGATTATCAAAGGTTTTGTGTATTCACAAAAAAGATTACACAATTCAACCTCCCTTCTTATGTACTTAGTGAGTTCTATATTAACGTGTGATTTACTTCAATTGGTATCAGAGCTCAGTTTTCAAGAACCACCTTTACACAGTGTGGACCAAGATTTATAGTAGAATCACACGTGTTTACTGCTACAGGTGCCTCCGTCATAAGATCTCCTGCGTTTAATGGTAAGGACTATCATTATTGGAAGGACTGGATGCGGCTTTTCATTGAATCCACACATGTTGATCTTTAGGACATCATCGAGAATGGACCATACATACCAGTAGATGATGATGGCAATACTATTCCACGTACCAGATGGACAGTTGATCACAAAGCAAGATTTCAACTAAATTCAAAGGCTAAATTTTTTCTGAGCTGTGCCTTAAGCAGAAGTGAATATGATAAAGTTCATGCATGTGAAACTGTGAAGGAGATGTGGGACACCTTATCCATCACACATGAAGTCACAAATCAAGTAAAGGATTCCAAAACCAGCATTCTTGTACATCAGTATGAGTTGTTTAATATGAAAGAAGACGAGTCCATTGATAAGATGTTTGGACGATTTCAAACTATCGTTAATGGACTAAAAGCTCTTGGGAGAATATATGACAATCAAGACCATGTAAAAAAGATTCTTAGGAGTTTTCCCAAAAGATGGAGACCTAAAGTCACAGCAGTACAAGAAGCCAAAGACCTGAGCAAATTAAAGCTTGATGAGTTGCTTATTTCTTTGAAGATACATGAAGTGGAGCTTGATGTTGAAGACAAACCTAGAAGGGATAAGTCTATAGCATTAAAGGCTGATCAGAAAAATCACAAGAATTAAAGGAATAGAAGTTCATCATCAAAAGCACTAAAGATCGAAGAAATCAAGAATGATGACACCAATGAATCTGAAGGAGATTCAAGTGGAGATGACGATGAATTATCTTTTATCTCAAGGAAGATCAGAATAATGTGGAAGAAAAAAGCAAAAGGAAACAAAGATTTTTCTTTTAAGAAAAATAGCAAAGATGAAGTCAAGAACGAGAAGGCCTCTATCATTTGCTACGAGTGCAACAAACCAGGACACTAGAAGTCTGAATGTCCGTTGCTGAAAAGAAAGCTGAAGAAGAATAAAGAAAATAAAAAGAGTATGATGGCTACTTGGGAAGATTAGGATTCATCCGAATCTGATTTTGATTCAGAAGCTTCAGTACAAGCAAATATATGCTTGGTAGCCGAAAACAGAGGTGACGAGGAGGTAACTTCTAACTTTAATGAACTCCAAGATGCATATCTAGAATTGTTAGAAGATTCTCATGCTATACTAAAGCAACATAGATCCCTAAAAAAAAGTATGTGTAAAACTTGAAAAACACGGAAGCAATTGAGAAAGAAAATGTCTGCCTCAAGAAACAAATAGACGTTATGAAGAAAAGGTAGCAGTAGATAAATCTGAAGAGATTAGTCAGTTTAAACAAAGGATTAATTCTCTCTCAGCAGATTTATCATCCTTTACTGAAAGTACAAAGAAAATGAATGATATGATTAGAAAATATAGATACCTTAATGATAAGAGTGTTCTAGGGTTTACTAAAACGAATACTCGTCATAAAAAGAAATTTATTTCTTATAGAAAGAAATACCACCAGTCTTCTCATTTTCATTTTATGAATAATTTTCAGACTAACCCCAAAGGACCCAAGAAAATTTGGGTACCTAAAAAGAATATAATATCTCTTGCAGATCTCCTTCCTTGGAAGAAGCAGCCAGCACCAATGGTATTTGGACAGTGGATGCTTGCGACACATGACAGGAAGAAGGTCTATGTTCCTAGATCTTCAAAGTAAGAAGGGAAGATCAGTAACTTTTGGGGACAACCAGTAGGGCAAAATAGTTGGAATCGGCAAAATTGGTAAAGATTCCCTTGCATCTATTGATAATGGCTTGCTAGTTGAAGGTTTAAAACATAACTTGATTAGAGTCAATTATATGACTCTGGCTTTGAAGTATCCTTTAATCAAAACTCTTGTGTAGTCAAAAACAAGGACGGTTTCATATTCTTTTCTACCAAAAGACGAAATAATCTTTATAAGATTAATTTAGAAGATTTGCAAAGTCAAAATATTTCTTATTTTATATTAACTAATGAAAAAAATGATTTGGCATAAAAAGCTAGGTCATATTAGTTTTAAACATATTTCTAAGTTGATTAAACTTGATTTGGTAATAAGTTTACCAAAAATAAGTTTTAACAAGGATTTCTTTTGTGAAAGTTTTCATAAAGGAAAACAGGTTAAAACATCATTTTCTTCTAAAAATATTGTAACTTCGTCTAGACCTTTAGACTTGTTACATATAGATTTATTTGGTCCAACTAGGACATTAAGTCTTGACGGAAAGAAATATGGTCTCGTAATTGTTGATGACTTCACTAGATTTTGTTGGATATTATTTCTGTCACATAAGGATGAATCTTTTAAAGATTTTAAGTCTAACTACTATGTAACTATCTCTATGAACATTTTACGCTACTAGCATAGCTTTACTGAAAGTAGTTATTATTATATGGAATTCAAAAAGCTCCATCTTTACTCTAATCTATCTAACGTAATCTTTTAGCAAATACGTCTAGGATCAATGTCAATATATTCAGCACCACTACTACTTATCACCATACCAGATGTATCCTCAACATCCTGTTAGGTTACTATAATTACCCCAGCCTATGTAGGTGGTCTCCTTCCACATTAGTTACACGTTGGTATTGAGCTCCTAGTGTTTTAGGGGTCTCTACTTTCATCAAATGACTTTGCGCTTAACTTATAAATAGGCTCGATAAAACTACCTAACACTATAAGGGCCTCTTGCTATTGGCACATCGTTGCTGCTCGTATTTGTATAGTTCACTCAAGGGAAAAACAAAATTCCACTAATAGTTTTGCCAGTATTAACTATTCTAAACGCGGTTAATTCATAAAGAAAAATTTTACTAAATCGTCCCTAGGCTTGGCCTCCTGAGCTGAAGGTACTTCAAGTGTTGGAGCCTTTGGTGTAGCTTTGGGACCCCTAAGGTTTCATCAGTCCATAATGTTTTGAACTCAAAGGTAAACTATATTACAATACAAAAGTTTTGTAAACTCAGATGCATGGGAAATAACAAAGCTTTCTGGGTTACCCTATTTCTAAAAACTATGTAAAAACACATTATAAAATCATAACACGTATAAAGGCAACCTTATTTAAAACCTAGCTCTGGCACCACCTGAAATGACCCATCCCAGAGTTTCCCTTCCAGAAACTAAGTGGAGCCCTCTTGATGACCCCGCGGTAGCCCTCTAATCAATATCTAACTCAATTAAGGGGTTCATGTAAAGCTAAGCCGTTCAAATGGTTAAAACCTATTATATTTTAAAAGTTTAAAATGTGAAAAATAATGGGAAAATTTTTCTTTTCCTAAATCATTTTATTATTTAAATTTTCGGCAGCATAATGGCACAATGATTGCATTTTGACATTCCCAAAATTTCCAAAAGTGCTGTAAAATTTCAAAACACTTCTATATTCACACCAATTTCTCAAATACAAATTTTGGACTTCAAGTCCACTTAACGGCAACCCCAAACAAAATTTGAACAATCACTAAAATAAACTTGAAAAAGCTAAAACATATTCATGCATTTCATTTAAAATCCTTTATAAACATCCATTCTTTACAAAAATGTACATACTAATATGACACAAACACAACAGCCCTCGACGATACAACTAATCTTGCGTTGCAGTCCCAATTACTACAACACCTGTACACATACTTGGGATAGTTTTTTAAAAAACATAAAAATAAGAGTGAGCTAAACGAGTTCAGTGAGTGTTAATCAGTTTATTAATGAATTGACTTTTCATAACAAAATAACTACAATATTCTCATACAATCATAAAACTCATATTAAAGCATTTGCATAACAATTTATTAGTGCATCGTCAAATCTGGTAATCGCATAACATTTCATAAACCAAAAATTCAATTTTTCTGAAATACTATTCAAAAATGTTTTTCGATCTTAAACTCATAATATACAAGTTTCCATTTTCCTTTTTTCTTAAATAATAAATAGTGATGGCAATAAGTTTTATGAAAACTTTTATTCTAAAAATAAGCCAACTACTAGAATTGGTACTATATGGTATCTCTCAAATCACTTTTACAAATAAATAGTGGCATTATTATTATTACATAACTTTTCTTGCTCAATATAGCCCACCACTAGTTTCTTTATCATATGGTACACTAGGCCTAAAGTCATAGAGCTAGTTTTGCATTGCTTAACCCCAACTGGTTAAACCCATTCAAACTAACAGTGTGCTATAGGCAAAAGTAACTCTTACATTTATGACTCATCTTATTTTATAAATTAAGTATAGGAGGATTTATAATTGAATTATTTTAATGTAACTCCCAATCATATAAAATTTAACTTTCAAATTAAAACTCATATATCACCAAAGCATACACTTATGCTAGCAATATTCACTTGTAAAATATCATTTGTATAAAACTCAACATAAATATTCATTTCAAAACTATTTACATAAACTCAATTTAAAATACACCTATGTCATCAATTCTTTTGCAAAGAATTTAGTCATATAAAACAATTAAAATAAACTCATATTTCATCAATTCTTTTGTAAATAATTTAGTCATATAAAACAATTAAATACACTCACATCTTGCTAGTTTCCTTTTCACCATATCGAAATCCTTTAATTGGTTTCATTTTTTGATCCAAAAACCTAATACAAATACATTTAACTCCTTAACATATTTTCCAATCAAATACACCATAAACCAAGTCAACATCATTACTTTGCATATACACTTCATATACTAATTTTTTTCTCCAACTAATACCATAACACTTCTAATTATTTCAATACCACAAATACACTTAATGACCATCCTTAATCACTTTCACATGGTCACTACATCATAATCATACTTTTATACTAAAAATGCTTTTAAGGTAAACCTAACGTATTTAACATTAACTTTCCAATTTAATTCCTTTTGATTTCTAGCTCTTAAAGCCAATCCAAATTCACTTCCATGACCTTTTAATACAACAATTAAGCCATAACATTTCATTAATAATTTTGTACAAAATCATGCATCTTAAACCAAATTTCAATCAAAACCAATTCTTTCTCTTTTTTTTTTACTTCATTAGCATCAAAATGATGATATAAACATCATAAAACATCATAATAGGAGTTTGGATCATAATACATTAAAAACCCTAACCATGGAAAAAACTCATCTAATCATTTCTATGGTTTTTCTTCCATTCTTTCATCAGTAAACTAACTTCCTAATGTCATTCATTAATCTTAAACAATCAATTGACAAAATAAAACACTTTAGGTAATAGATCTAACCTTTGGCCAAGTTTGACTAAGGTTCCATACACTAGATGCTCATGGTTATCTTCTCCCAATTGCTTCCAAGGTAATAAACCTTGATATCTCATTAAAAGGGTTCAATTTACACCATCAAAACCAAATCTGACCTATAACTCATCAAATCCAAATTTTCAAACAAATTTTTAAGCTTTCTTACCTATTTTCTTCTTCCTCTTCACTTAGATAGCTATAAAATCTTGTCAGATGCTTGACTGGAAGTGGAAGAGCATGAAAAATTCCTTAGATTATTTCTTTATTGCTTAGTCGTAGCCCTCTCTTCTCTCTTCTCTCTTCTCCTTTCTCTTTTCTTTTTTTCTCTCTTTTCCTTACTTTCTCTCATCAATGGCCGAAGCCCACTCTTGCTTCTCTCTCTTTTTTTTTTTAATTTTTAGGCTCTTTAATGCCACTCCCACGACACTCTGACAAAATGAAGCAAAATGTCTTTTGTTTTATATACTCATTTAATGAATTACACATGTCACCTTCCTATTTGTCATCACTAATGACTCATCACACACATGTCATTTTCTCATTAGTCATCTTTAATGACTCATCAATCCACTAACATCATGGAAAAAGACCAGATTTCCCTTAATGTGTACAAAAGGACCAAATTGCCCTTTAATGCATTTAATTCACCAACTAACAGAATTAAATCCCAAAATTATTCCATAACCATCTTATCATCAAATTGATCATGAAATACTCTAATTAGGGTCAATACTTATTGATTGGATGCTTTTTAAAAATTTTAATGGGTTTAAATCCATTAATACCCATTATTTCCAAAAAGGGCATTTTAGTATGATAATTTCAAATTACCTAAATTCTATTCAAACAATCTCCATTCAGTTCCTTTGGACTCCAATCCTAATTAGATCCATTCTTAGGGGAATCGTAGGCTCAAAATGGATTTGTCAATAGAGGATGCCTTTCATGTTATAACACGACCTAAATAAGCCTCACTCACTAGTATCTGAGCAATTCTTCCCGTTACTTTTATAGAACTTCCCTCTTGTATCATCAAACCGTCACTATGTCGAATCTGTCTTTAATTGAATTTCAAATTCCCTCATGAGGACCCGTGCAAAGTGATCAAAATGCCCTCTTTCTACTTTCTTCTCTTGCGAAGCCCTGAGAGTGTTACCGTTGATAGGTTAGTACAGTTCTTCGTGGCATATCGATCCGCGATTACTAGTGATTCCAACTTCATGTTCCTGAGTTGTAGAGAACAATTCGAACTGAGGCAATCTTTCTGGATTCGGTCCCCCTTACAGTTTTTCTTCCCATTGTAATCTCCAAAGCACATTTTAAAACTTTTAAAGCTCATTCGGACTCATTATATAGCTTTTTAGAGTTTCAAGAATTTTTTCGAGAAATTTCTAGTGAAGTCCAGAACTAGCTCTGGTTTATTCATGAACTCCGTTATAACCTCAATAAATTACTCTAGTGTACTATAAATAGAACATACTCTATAAAATGCATGTACAACGTATTACACAGTTCAATAATCAAACTAAGATATTACAACTATTGTTGAGTCTCTAACTTGGCATTATTATTTACACAACATTTGATTGCATCTGTTAAAGCTTAAAAGAGCCCTCACACCAATCAAATCTCAACATTAATGGCGAGAGCTATGAGATTAAAATTCTGCATTTCTGTTTTACTGTAATGAACATGTTTATGGTTTATTCTCATATCTTATAAGAGAAATTCAAGTTTTTATCACCAACCAACTTATGGTAGAATATTCTCCCATTCCTCCTTGATATAATCCATGCAATTAGTTTAGCAATCTTATGTCTATTTCTACTAATGACTAAACATCATAAGTTTATCCTAGTAGCAGGAGATTACTTTACTCTATAGGTAAAGGCACAGTTTTACATAACTATTATAGGGACAAAATTGGAGAAATTTTTAATAAATCATATAAGTAAATGTAACATTACTTTAACTATTGTGAAAATAATAAACCTTAAAGTCTGAAGAAATTGTATACTTCTTATGTATCAGGAAAGGCTTTAAATTTTTTACACACCTAAAGGCTAATATGTAAACATAAATCACCAAATCAACCATATTATAAGGTCTAAAAGCAAGGAAAGATAAAAAAATGTTTGGGTTTATGAATTGTAAAATATCCTCTAAATTGATCGAATAATTATAAACATAACTATATAAGAAACCTCTTGTACCTTGGCTTATGGCCTAATAACCGTAATTAAGTTAAAAATCTCTACATCATACTTTGAAAACTTAAAACTTGATGATGATGAATCATAGTTAAGAAAAAAACTAGATTTTATAAGATAAAGGATATAAAATTCAAATATGAAGAACCTTATATATCAACAATATGTTAAAATCTTTAACTAAAGAAGAGTAAGGCAATAGGCTATGGAGAAAAGGCATATTACATTAAGGATGGATGATATAATCGATAGACTTAAAGATGAGGGAAAGTTCACCCTGAATTAGACCCGTATCATGTGATGGATATTATTAGACCTGATACTACAAGCTAGAAAGATATGATGGATCAAAGATTCGAAGGACTTTAGAATGGCCAACACTTTAGGCTTTATATTTTTTAAACACGTACTAGTGTAATCGTATTTTTATAAATATGACAAGTTTCTTATTTTTAAGTCTTACACATTCCATAATAACATAAAATGATAGGCTAAATGCCTCATAAAACATCAGACTAAAAGTTTTACAAAATGTATGATAAATGTCTTGAATAAAATATGTATGATTAAAAACAAAAAATTGCTAGCATATACATCTTTACTCAATACACCAAGAGATAATTTCATCCTCATCACTCCAGTTACTACACCACGTTAATTTTTTTGTTTCCAATAAATTTGAAAAATCATCTTTATCCACCTTAGGTTTATGATCATCGAAAAAAGAATTTGTAATATTTACAATAGATAATCAATCAGTTAAAAAGCCCTCATGTATTCTTTTGATCAAATCCTTATAGGCATGGAACCCCCTATGAAGGATTGAGTCATATTATCATAGTTTTAAGCCTCAAAGGTCTTGGTTTTAAGGAAAGCAAGACATGCATTCAACTTGAAATTCTTCCCTATATAATGAACCTTCTATTGCTATAAAACCTTGTATAAACAATAGTATTCTCCTCTTCAAAGCCTTTTAGATATTTTTTTATTAGACTATTGCTTATCTATGTCCTTTAAATTGAAGATTTTAGTAGAGTTTTTTGATATATTTTTGGCTTATTTTAGGGGGGAATCGGTTTTTCTAATATCTAGAGCTACAGACTTATTAGAGACTACATTTTCACTTATTATTGATTAAATAAGAATGTTAAATTTGAATAAAAAAGACAATATCTCTAGGCGAATTTTAATATATATTTTAACAAAATGATATACCAAGTTTATTATAATTGTTTGTGAAATTTTAATTCAAATTATTGTATATAATATTCATATTTGTTTCATTGTTAATTTATTTCACGAAAATAATTGATAATTTGAAACATAATATAAAAATATATCATTAAATTATACGAATAAAAAAATTCTTCTTAAACAAAATTTTAATTACAACTTTAATAATTTTTATAGACAAAATAATAAATACAGAGACCAATTTATAATTATAAATATTAAGATTATAAAAAATTACAACTAATTGGGATGACTGGGTAAATTTATTCATATCAATGAGAGCAACTTCATACCTTAGCCATCATATAAGAAAGATAAGTGACCAGAACCTAACTGTCTATAAGAAGATTAGACCTTGCAAAGAAAATTCAAATGACTACTTAGTCCTTAAGATGTGGAAACCACCCAATACCAAATGAATTTTCTTCTTTTGATAACCTTTAATATCACGATAGAGTATTTGATTTATGTGACAATAATGAAGCCCTGTCAAAATCCACCTCATATAACACTAAAATAAAAGAAGTAGGAGAGGGAATGAAGTTAAAGGACTGGTTGGTCATCAAAATTATTCATTACTAGCTAATTGATCATATATAAAGAATTAGTTCCATTTCCTTCTTTATTTTGATTTGAGTAACTGAAAATCTCATCCTAGGAATCTCAACATAAATGTTTATTTTTTCCATAATCTCAGCACAGATGCTTATTTTTTCCGCTACAAGAAGAATGCCTAATAATATATACAAATAGATGTTATGTCTAAACTAAGTTATATCTCATAAATAATAATGACAACTTCACCATTGTCACACAGAAGATCATACTCTTTTCTTTTAAGTTTAGCATTCATCTCCCTTAAATGTACCCTCTCCTCATCAAGTATCCACAGAACATCAAGAAGCGGTCTAATGGAACTCAACTAGTATTCCATATGGTAAGTCTCCTGTGTCTAATGGTGTTGTCATATGCATTGGATGCATTACCTCATTTCCCCAAAGATCCTCTTCTAAAAGAGATTGAGAGAAGAAGTATGGCGCTCATCTTTAAAGTAATTGTAGAATGTCCCTAAAAGAGGCCCCATCAGATCTCAAGAAGCACACCATATATGGGTTAGGGAAACAAATCAAAAAATTAAATGCATCTACAAACTTGTCAAAGAATTAAAATGCACCTCACCAAATAGCCAATTATTAACATAAATATTTATACATGTGAATATGTTCCATGGAAAAATTGCAATAATTAAACATTCGATAACCATATTTCAACATCCCTCTAAGTTCTTGCATAAAAACTACTAGATGGATTAACAATCTTAAGAAAAAAAAAATACAATCCCCTTTCTTCATTATAAAAACAACTTTTAAAATAGTTTTACTAGTGGCATACCTAGTTTGTGAACATGGTGATGGATTACAATTACCAAGTTTTTAACATCACTCATTCCAAACCCAAATATTACATAAATATCTAAGGAATCAAAGAAGTAGCTCCAATTGTTAGTCTTAAATGAGTTCCATTAGAATCAACATCAAACCTAATAAGTCTCAAATATTACCCAAAGCAAACAAAAGGAAAACCAAAAGTTCATTTACTTTATAGTTTTTTTAAGTCACAAAATCATTTAGCATTAATAGTACACAAATGCATAATTAAAACACCATTTTTGTCACTTTTAATAAAAGGAAAACACCTTTCTTCATTGTGTTTCTTAACACCTTGGGTATTAACGATGTCACTTCTGTCATCCACCTCTTCAATGCCTCTCCGCCTATCCAATAACTCTCTCCTCAATACCATCTTCTTCTTCATGATCAGAAACAATCAAATAACTCAAAACACTCCAACAAATGAGAAGCATCTCATTAATAAAACATATTCAAAGATATTGCCAAAGCAAGTCAACCATAGCAAAGAAGCAAGTTTTCGTTTTCATATTAGAAACCTATAACACATGAAAATTCTAGGGCAAAATAGAGAAGCAGTTAGAAAGCAACAGAGAAGGACTATCCTGCATCGAATTGGAGTTGACTTGCATTTTTTTTCATGCCTATAGTTCTCCTTGCTGCATTATTCAAAATGCAAAATTTGCTATGATGCCAAATTTTGGGTATATTAAAACCTGAAATTTGGAAAAGGGAGAGTATATTAAAACTATGAAGAAGATTGAAGTTAAGAGGATCAACATAAACCCTAACCACCATTGAAATGAACCTTCAATTTCTTGCTCTCCCTCTCTACCCCCTCTCTCTATCTTTTTCCTCTTTTATTCGTTTTTGTATGAAAGAGAAAAAACAAGAATGTTAAGAAACCATATAAACCTCAGAGTTACCTTTTGAACCTCCTTTTGTTCGTTTTGTTCAATTCCACTTGTGTCATTTACTCTCCAATCCCATCAAACACTAAATGGGTATGTAATTAAATCCAAAGTTAATAAAAATGAAGCATAAACACAGTAGGAGATTTAAAAAAAGAGTAGCATGCAATGTCTACACGTAGAGAAATAGATCAACAAGACAAGAAAAGGGCATCAACAAATTTTGTTTTTGTTCCCTCCTATAACTAGTTGGGAAATTTGGCTACGATTTTCAAAATCATCATAACAGGGCCATTTTTAGTGATGATTTTTAGAAATCAATGCTAAAAGGATAAATAAAGTCATATTTTGGCATCAAATGAGAACACTTTGGTGACAATATTTGAAAATCTTAGCTAAAGGGTCAACATTTTATGACAATTTCTAAAAAAGCCGCAAAATGTTGAATCTTGAATGATGATTTTCGAAAATCATCGTTGAAGGTTCAACATTTTGCAACGTTTTTAGAAATTGTCATAAAATGTTGATGAGGTCCTCATTTGGTGACAAATTTAAAAGTCGTAAAGGTCCTCATTTGGTGATAATTTTAAAAACCATCACCAAAAGCTTACTTTTAGCTATGATTGTTAAAATGTAGCAAGAATAAGTAGCTACATGTCATCTTTGTTCTAATGGAGTAATCCAGATTGGAAATGCTCCATGATGTCAAGCATAATATGAATCAATTTTTATTGTCATAATAGGTTATGGATTTAACACATCTGCTATCTTTTCATGTATGAAGTTTCTCTTGGTTGATTTAGAAATATTATGATGACCCTTATGCTTTCTGGAGCATTTTCTCTTCTTGCTTGACCCAGCAAATATGCCTTTGATGGTAAATTGTTTTACCCTTAAAATTATAGTACTTTGATCCATATCTACAATAAGAAACCTTACAATGAGTATATTAACGTTATAGGTTTGCAATCATTAATATATATGACAAATTAAAAGTCTACTAACTAAAAGTTACTGATTTACCAAAAAAAAATTCAACCTTAAGTAACAACTCTTCAGTGAAGCCCACTAAGAAAGGGACTTACCTTGCTTTACTAAGGCCTTTTTTTGAGCGAACAATATGCAATTATACTTATCGACATCGTTAAATCAGAGACTATAATCTCTCCGCATATGTCTCATACTCCACTTTGTAACATTTTTTTAAAAAAGGAATAAAACATGATCTTCTAATTACACATTCCCCAAGGAGGCGGCTTTCCTTTGATTCCTATACCTTAAACTATAACACCCTAAAAACTTTCCTACATGGCTTAATATAACACCCCACTATCACAGAGCATATACTTGAATATTCAGAGGACATTTAAGAACATACCCCAGGAGAATAACATGTTAGAGCAATCATATCCGCTTCATATAGCATCATAAAGAGCATAAGTATTTCAAATGTTAACATATCTTATTTTATTAACAAAACATGCTTTACAATGTCATTTCATTATAAAGCATTTGTGTTCATACTGTTTATACAAAATATTCTACATGAGATTAAAAACTATACAAAAGCACTCCATCTAAACTCCTCAAAGGATAGTTGACTAGATCTTTGAGCCATATCTTAATCCCAAAATGGATAATCCTAGGCACCAACTAGATTGCCTTACAAGCAAGGTCTCCTTTTAGTACCTAAAAATCAACGTTGCGATTTTGATGAGTTTTGCAAACTCAATGAGTGAACCATCATCGATGTGTTTACTCAAAACAGATATATATATATATATATATATATATATCACATGAATAAAACCCAGCTTAATCAACATAAAACTTCATATAGATTTATTACTCATATATCACAATGCTTCATAATGTTTTAATAAGAACCTTAACAATACAATCACTTTACTTAATCACTTCAGAAGCACCTTCTGAATGCAAAAGCTTCATATAATAATCTCAAAATATTTAACTCACTTATTACAATTGTTCATTTCACAATGAAGCTCATAGGCAATTCACAATGTTATCTCATAATTAAACATTCATTTGCAAGCGTTTTCATAAACACATATAAAGATACAAAAGCAAATGCAAATAAGACTCACTTCTATTTTTACTTTATTGTGACTGAGCACCTATTTATCGGATATTGGTCCCATATCCATTGTGGATACTGGGCTTATTTAGTATTGTCCTGTACCCATTGTGAATACCAAGTTCATTAAACATTGAGCCTGAGGCTTTGTGTGCATGTATTTAAGCTTAAAGCTCATTTCACATTGGCTGCTCCGATCAAAACTCCATTATGTCAGCACGCATATTCACTTCAATTCTATCTTATTCAAGCTTCAATCCCTCATCAAATTCATGTCCAAATCTAATTCAAAAATCATTAATTAAGCAAATCACAAATCATGATCTTCCATCCATTAAAACCAAAACAGAATATGTGTAGCATCCCACTCCCGCAAGACCCAAACTCGACATCGAGGGTGATATCTGAGCCCGAGCCTCACGAGGGTGGTATGCTAGAGCACTCAATTACAGTCCAAAAACTCAGGATGACATTTTTATTTTTGAAATAATTGTATGCGCG
>JANIJH010000225.1:30146692-30158550 GCA_024520975.1 Erythroxylum areolatum | reverse complement strand
GCATATTTGTCATTTGCACTATTATTCGTTCTGTCCTCTGCAACCAAACACATTCTGGCATCGAGACCAAGACAGAAATTTCTGTTCTGTCTACTACAATCAAACACTTCACTGTCTCCAGTATTTGTTCTGTTCTGTCCTGTTCCGTTTCGCCTCTAGCTACTGGAGACAGCAACCAAACGCAGTTAAAGAACAACTTTAACCTACAGGTCACTGTCTCCAAGTTCTACAGAACAAAGCATATTTGATAAACACACTCCTATTAACCAATATCACTTCTTTCATCGTCAACTTCAGCCTTGTACCAGATAAAGAGGACGAAAGCACGCCGAGAAGGAGACTCTGTGGGGATATTTTACTGGTGCCTCTTATAAGAAGCTAATATGGTCCCCTTGGGAAAGTGCGACCTGGAGCAAAATTGTATGGTTTTATCCTACTCTACCCCATGCTTCCGTACGGTGGTTGGCTATAAAAGTTAAAATAGCAATGATGTAAACATGAGAACCAGATGCAGAAAGCTTGAAAGGGTAGCTTTAGTTGTTGCTAACAATCCCCACTTGGATAATATTATTGCTGTCTAAAGAGTCTTTCCCTCCTCAAAAAAAATTCAATAATTTAATAATGTCAAATACAATTTCTATTTTAATTAAAATATTATAAATTAAATTAAATATAATTATTGATGTTTTTTTTGTTGACAGAAGTTTACACGGAAAACTGTCAATATTGACAACAGCGGATCCCAATGTTCGGTTTCGATGTATCGCATAATAATATTTGAAACATCTATAAATGCACATTGACTTTGCGTACACGAGTATGATCGAGTACATTGCATGAATTGATTAGACGAATAATTGATTATGTCCCTTCATTGAATTTGAATCTGAGTCCTGTCCAAATTAATTTACTCTACACACACAATATTCCTCCAAGTCTAGGCAATTGCAAGAATTCAATTCCTGAATTCTCACTCCTATAAAAATCTTCTAAGCCAAAAGCATGTTGTATGCGCCTAGACACCATGATTCACGAACAACCGAGCTCGGGCCTAGTTGATGGTTGCTGCTTGTGTTAACGCATGGAGTACTTGATTGGTAACAACTTAACCCATTCTCCGTAAACTCCCAACGTTTCTTCTTTTAATTGGTTTCCATATTTTTTCGATAGGTCTCATAGCCTATATAAAGTAGAGTTGAGAAACGTTCACTTGCAATGACCTCTACTCTAGAATTAATTCAGCGCCTTGAAGATTAATCAAGATCCCGCCCTTGGATGATGCATAGACTTCCCAGAAGATGATGACACGTGTCTAAATTTCGACTTCTATACTTCCACATCAAGTAATAAATGTTTAACGACCTAAACGCCAACTCCTAATTAATCCCGTTTGGAATATACGGAACAATGTTGTATGCCACTATTGATATCCCTTAAAGGACCGTTAAATAAAGTGTTTAGATAGGTCCACACGGGTTAACACTTCTTACCAATATGTTTATATGTGCTTAAAAAAAAGAAATTAGGAACAGAAAGTCCGTCAGCTTATAGCGAAGAGAAGTAGATGTTTGCAATGATTCACAGTTTGCTACTTTGACCTTGGAATTGAGATGTCTGCAATTTTTCCGTGGATTTGATGTGATGTGGGAGTACCCAAAACAATCTTTTCTTTTAGCGTAGAACACAAAAAAAGGTTGCATGTATCATGATTAAAGCTACAAAGGACTTAATATGCATCTCATGCCAGTCTTTTTGTTCTTCAGGAATCTTTATGACGGGGAACTTTTTACTTTGTTATTGCTGTTGCATGCCTTAGAAAGGGAGTATTGGATAACCATTTTGAGTAACTTCCAATTGAAACCCCATGTTTAGTTCTTTGAAATTTGAGTTTTTTGTCGCAGATGTAATGACTTCGTTGATGACAGCATGAATCATGTGTTTTCGAGTGAAGTTGGTTTAGGGTTTGAAACAGAAGAATTGGACATTTTAATTCAGAACACTTGAGAAACCAACATTTTATGTTTTCTTTTGGGGGGTGATAATCCCATATCTTTTGCTTTTTGGCATTTACTTGAGTGTTTATTTTCCAGAATGCTTATTTGACCATGACATAGTGAAATAAGAAATGGGTCAATCAACTGGTTTGACAAGGAACTGATTAGAAAAGAAACTACTGGTGCGTAACTGGTAGAATTAGGTCACCAATAAGGTTCTTTGATTCAGTAATTAGTACAAATCACTGTCATCTCCCCCCTCTCCAACCAAACCGTAAAACAAACGACCAAGGAACATTTGCTTATTTCAAATGTCATATGCCTTCTCCTCTCATGAAATTACAGTTGGGGAAAGACCCACAGCAATTCCTTTTTGAAAGGCTTCACCGGCCAGTGTGACTAATATATAAAATGTTTTGAAGATTTCCTCTCGTCACCCATTTTTTGAACGCTTGAAAATGTAACGTTCGATCACGTCCAAAGCGGTTCCCAGGATGTACCCAAATTGTTCTCGTCTAGGAAACAGCTTGTGTCCATGTAATGTTGTTGCTGTTGCATGACCGGCTCCTGACATTGTGTCATTTCCATGCAAATGAATGCCACTAAATTTGCTTGCTGGCATTGCAGGTTCACCATCTCTGCTTGTGCCTTGGCCAACTGGGCTTGGAGTTCACTGACCTGCTTCTGAAGCTGGGAAATCGCACCAGCACAGCCATAAACGGGGTCTCGGATCCTTGCATTTGCTTCATAGACCATACTGCTCACGGCATCTGCTCTCTGAGACTCCGGAAGTTCCTGAAACGTATCCCAAATAGTAACCTCAAAACAGCTGATAGCACTAAGATAAAAACTTAACCTTGCTCTTGTATAGCAACTAAATGTGTAAGGAGAAGGACCAGTTATGTATAATCTCGTGGAGTAGACTAGAAGCACATGAACCCATGTGCGAGTTATAGACTTAAAAGCAAGTATTTTGAAAGGAAACAGTTCCCATATTGACCACTTCTATAGAGACCTTTTAGTCTTGACTTCCTTGAGGAGTATGATTGGTATCCCAATCCCAGCTAATTAATAATTTATCACAAAACAACTGCAGCTTGCTTTATTTGGAGACAAGAAGTTAAGAGATTAAGCTGAATATGAAAAGATAAATAATCATAGAAAACAGAGCCTCTATTAGTAACTGAGATGTATTAAACAGAAATTTACATGAAATAGTTTTGAGTCAAACTTCATAATTAGATTTATATCCTAGAAACTACACATAATTCTCCAAATCTTTTTACTCATGGGAATAGTATACCAATGAATTGGTGGAAGCAACTAGCTATAAACTCTGTAACAAAATCAATGAGATTTTTACGGTACCTGCAAGAACTTGATGATGTTGCTAGCTCCAAAGACTCTGTGAGCAATGGTGAATTTATAAGGTTCATTTGGAGGGAAGTAAGGAGCTAAAACACACTTCTCGACACATCTCCGGCGAAGAATTCTACAGGCAGCACAAGGGCTAAGAATAAAAGTAGGAGTAGTTGCTGAAACTGGCTGTGCTAACTTTGAGGGGGATTGATGAAGAGTAGTAGTAGTTGGAGAAGACTGAGAAGGGGGTGAAGATGAAGAAGTTGGAGAGTAACTATTAGTGAACGGTGAAGAAATAGAGATTGGAGATAATATTGAAGCAACTTTCTCATCGTTACCTGCTTGGACCATATCTTCTGAGGGGTAGAAAACAGAGGCAGAGGGACGGAGAATGGAGAGAATAAGGTGGCTTAAGTTTAAACAGAAACCGGAAGTGGATGGCATTTTATAGAGGCAAAGGAGTAGACTTTATGAACAGTGTCAAAATTATTACGTCATTGATCAACTACATTGCAACAGTGTTTTAACTTACCTTTTCTTGGATTTTTTTACCCTTTTAAATTAGATATATAAGTTACGTACTTAATTAACTACAATTATCTATCCCATTTCATTGTCTTTCGGATGGATATCTTGCATCGTCCTTGCAAAGAAAAGTTATTTCATACAAATTCAGCAGCTATATGATTATGGAACTTTGTAGCTTAATGATAAAAATCTAGAAAGATGTCCTTATTTATTAAAATATGTCAAAATAATAATGATGATTTCAAAATTAATATTTGATCAAGAAATTTTCAAATCAAGTTTTTTTATCTTTCTGCTTTTTAATCTTTTATGCGCCTAAGTATGAGGATAGTTTGAATCTACCCGATTACCATAACAAATTAAAAAGGTTAAAAACTGAACTTTGCCTTTGTCCAACACTTAAAGCTCCAAAACATAATTGATCATGACCATTGAACAGTCAGGGCTTGGCGTAGGCATCAATGATAGAGTAAGAACTCCAAATATTTAAATTCCCCATCAAAAAGAGTGGCGATTAATCCCTGTGCCTAACGGAAAATTAAGAAAAAGGTCAGTCACCAATTGGAATTTGAAGAAGGGCAAAAGGGCATGGTGGACTTGATACCCCTTCTCCAAGTAAAGAGGTCAAGGAAAAGACTGGTTTTTTGAACAATGTATTCCCGGTTGGTACGGTCCCTGTCTTGTCTAACCTAAGACATGTTCTATAATATTTTTTTGGTAGATAAAAATCAATTAAAATTTCGCTGGCCCTCAAAATTTAGGAAGAAGTTTCGGTAAAGTGCAAGATTTTAGAAGTTCCAATAATACACAATTTTATTCTTATATAATAGAGACCACATTTCTGATAAATCCAAGTACAATATTTCATTCATGAATGTTATGTAATATTATGTTTGTCTAGCCAATTGAACCTGATACTTATGGTTTTGGATTGAATGGTAGGCATCACCCCATCAATGTCATATCATTCAAAAATAGGTTAAGTACGGGTCCTCATTAATTCTATACCACCAATAGCCTAATCAGATATATCATAGGACAAAGTTAACGCATTAACAGTAAATCATTGTAAATTCCTGCACAATTAGCTAATAAAGTTATGTTCTAGGAATTATCATAGCCGTTTAAATTTTGTAACAGTTAAAAGGATTGGAATCAGTTTTTCAAACGTTACATTCCTTGTCTGTTATGATCACAGTTAAGATCAATCGATTGTAAGTAGGTTTAGGCAGCTGCTGGCTTCTCAACAACATCTTGAAACATTTCCTAAGAAACCCCGTCATTCTCAATCCGACACTATTCTTGGTTCTGCGTCCTCACTTTCAATGGCGTATATATCCAGTACATGCCTGCCATACAAGTATACGTTTATGTGTTTCTTTCCTTCTTAATCGTTGAACCTCGTAATGTCTGCCACCTTAATTTGTCTCTTATATAACTTGCAAACTTTCTCAAGTCATGAAGAGAATATTTATAGATAGAAAATGAGATATGAATGATGTGCTCAGTTACATTACTAAGCCTCAAAGAAATGTTTTTATAATAATACTTATAAGTGAAGTTTGTTATAGGAGAGAGAAGGTGAAAGAGAATAATGAGTGCTATGTACGAAAATAACAGACTGTATGGTGAGGCGTATTGTTATATTTACATCTAGCTAACCCTATCGTTCATGCTTTAACATTCCCCCTCAAACGAGAGGGTGTAATAACCAAACTGAGTTTGTCTCTGTATTGCAAAAGGGTGTGCACATAAGAGCTTTAGTTAAACAATTTGCAACCTGGAGAGAAGATGGTATATACTCAATAACAATGACTCCGATTAGGTATAGTTCTCGGATGAAATGAATGTCTAATTCTATATGTTTACTACGAGCGTATTGAACAGGGTTGGCAATTAATGCTTTTGCACTTAAATTATCACACCACATTATAGAGGGTTGCTTTAGTGTTAATCCAAGTTCAGAAGAAGTGATTGTATCCATTTCACTTTTGTTGCACCATCTGCTAATGCTCGATATTCTGACTTAGAACTTGACCTAGACACCACTATTTGTTTCCTTGATGCCTATGATATGAGTATACTTCCTACGTAGAGACACGTGCCTTCCGTGGACTTATGATCGTCAATGTCTATGGCCCAGTCAGCGTCGGTGAAGATTGTTAAGTGAGGTGTCTTGAAGGGCTTGATATGTAACCCAAGATGATCGGTTTCTTTCAAATACCTAAATACCCTCTTAACAGTCTGAAGATGAATATTCGTAGGTTGAGACATGTATTCACTTAGTTTATTGATTGAATAAGTTATGTCTAGTCTTATGTTGATGAGATATTGAAGTGAGCCAATCATCCTCCGATATAGGGAAGGATCTTCAATAAGAATTCCTTTTGTTTTGGAGAGTTGCCTTCCTGTGACCATAAGAGTTGTGACTGGTGCACAGTTATGCATATTAAATCTTTTTAGGATGTCTAAAGCATACTTGCTTTGATTCAAATAAAAATCTGACTTATCCTGATGGACTTAAATCCCAAGGAAGTAGTACATAGAGCTGAGATCCTTTAGAGAGAAAAGTGCATTTAGCCTTTGGATGAAGCTTTGTAAATAATTGTTGTTGTTGTCTGTGATAAGTGTATCATCAACGTAAACAAGAATGAATATTGTAAGATTTTTTTGCCAAAGAAAGAATAGGATACGTCACTTTTTAAGTTCCTAAACCCCCACTGTAGCAGAGTGAAATGTAGTCAATCAGACCAAGTACGAGGTGTTTGTTTTAAACCATAAATGGCCTTCTCCAATTTACATATGAGGTGCTTGTTTTAAACCGTTAATGGCCGTCTCCAGTTTACATACGTGCTTTGGATGGCGTGGATCTTTAAATCCTTCTGGCTACCGTATGAAGACATCTTCTTGAAGAAAACCATTGAGGAAAGCATTATTTATATCCAACTGCTGAATTTCCTAATTGAATGATACAACTAAGGTCATCACAATACGAATGGTGGTAGGCCTAACAACAGGGCTAAAAGTTTCTCCATAATCAACCTCAGGTGCCTGCTGAAAGCCCTTCACAACAAGTCTAGCCTTATGTCTAAAAATAGTGTCATCTTTGATTTTAAAGATCCACTTATAGTCTACTAGTTTTTCTTCACCAGTGTAGGGTACTAATGTCCAAGTCCTATTTCATTATAGTGCTTCGAACTTATTGATCATAGCTTACTTCCATTAAGGGGAAGGTAAAGCAGCTGCCACTGAGTTTGGTTCTGAAGCTCGAGTCAAAAAGGTTAAATCCTTAGCTTTTAAAAATCTAATAAATGGATACTTGAGGTTGAACACTCCATCCTTCGCATGTGTTCTCATAGGATGTATGTTTGTGTGAACTGGATTGTTTTTTTTATTTGCAAATTGGATCAAAATTTGAGTCTCACTCAGCTAGGTTGGACTCTCCGTTGTTTATGAGATTGACGAAGGTGCAGATAGTGGACTTGCTGTGTAAGTGAGAGAGTCTAATATGGGAGGATGTTGTGCTTGATTCTTTACGTATCTTTAGTGGCAACCTTATGTTTTTGAGAGTTGATGATTATTGGGAGGACATAATCATTCTTAGATAATGTTGAGTGGTGATGTAGAAACCCTTCAGTGAATGGAAATGTTGACACATCAAAAGCAACATGTTTGGAAGTATATATTAGTCCAGTTGTGCTGAGGCACTTATAACCTTTCTAATTGGAGGCGGATCAAGATATACACATTTTTGGCTATGGAATTGGAACTTATGAGCATTCTAGGGTTTCGAACATAGGTAATAAGTACACCCAAATGGTTCGAGTGTCTTATAGTCAAGTTCAACTTTGTATAACAGACATAAATTGCACCCTGTAGGATAGGTGTTGGCATTCTGTTTATAAGGTAGACAACCATTTGGAAGGCATCAACCCAGTAAGTGAGAGGAAGATGTGCCTGAGCAAGCAATGTCAGACCCATTTCAACTATGTGCTGGTGTTTCCTCTCAATGCAACCATTCTGAACAAACGTGTAGGGCAAGTAAATCACATTTGAATACCCACTGCTTGTGTGACAGGAATGAATGATTTATATTCAATCCCATTATCACACTAAAGAGCCTTTATCTTAGTATCAAATTGGCTCTCAATACATGTCCGAAATAAATTGAATGCATGTATGGCTTCTCCTTTATGTTTTAGTGGATACAACCATGTATATCTACTGAAATCATCTAGGAAGTGGATGTAGTAGTGATGACCATTTGTAGATTGTACAGGTGAATGTCCCCAAATGTTTGTATGTATTTGTTCTAAAGGAGAGGAAGCCTGAGACTCAAACCTTGCAAATGGCAATTGTTTAGATTTATCGTATTGGCAAGTTTCACATACAAATTTCTTAAAAGACATATTAACATTACATTTATTCAAGATTTCCTTTAAGATCCTATCACTAGGGTGTCCTAGTTTGTTATGCCACTTGACAAATTTAGTCATACTTTCCTTTTGTGAGGAAGAATCAGAAGCAGGAGAAGTTGCAATAGTCACCTGTGCCTGCCACGCTACTCTATCCATGAACACAGTTCTCATTTTGTTTTCCTATGCACTAGAAATTTGCTTGTCTTCTTGCCCTTCACAACATATTCATCATTAGTGAAATGTATATCAATGTCGTGACCTCTAATGAGTTTGTTGACACTCAATAAGTTTTTAGTTAGTGAAGGTATCAATAAAACCTCATTCAATCAGATTGTTGAATTAGAGACAGGTAAAGAAATGGAACCAATACTAGTTACTCGCATTTTCTCACCAGTGCACATATAGAGATGTGTCTTACATAGTGGAGTATAACAGTCCAGTTGATCAATGTCAGATATGACATGGTATGTAGCACTACTATACCAAGACGGATCTGCTACTGACTGAGATTGAGCTTGAGCGTAGCAAGCTTGAGGTGGATAGGTGTTTGAACTCTAGTTATAAGTTGGTGGTTCAAATGTTTTATCAAATCAATAATAGCAATTTGCAATAATGTGACCAGGCTTCTCACAAAGGTGACAGTAAGAACATCCACTTTTATTGTAGCCTCCTATATGTTCTCGACCTCAATGACTGTGAAAACCACGAGAGCTTCTCCAAGAACCACGTTATGAGTTGCCATAAGCCGGATAAGGTTTATCATATTCATCTTTTTGAGCCAAGTTCACAGAAGGTTGAATAGATAAGTTGGAGAAATGACTTAATTGTTCAAGACGACTCTTAAAAGCAAGTAATGAAGTTGTGTATCAATTCACGTGAGATCTGGCTGATCTACCAGCTTGACTACTACTGCATTGTAGTCAGCATCGAGGCTATTCAACGTATAAAGAATAAGATCTTCAGTTGCTACAGGAGCTCCTGCCAGCGTTAGTTGATTAAGGATGGTCTTTATTTTAGTGAGATACTCTTCCATCTTGAGAACATTTTTTTAGGTTTGATGGAGCTCCAACTTGAGCATCATCACCCATGACTTCATCAAGACGCAAGTAAGCTCTCCTACACTAACCCATAATTCTCGAGCAGTTTTGCAGTGCAAGAGTTGAGCTCCTACCTCTAGGGTCATGTTGTTCCTTAACCAGCTAACTAAAAGATGATCGAGAGAGTACTAGTCATCAAAAACTGGGTTTGAAATCATTCCAGTTTCTCCCAAAATAAGACGCGGGGGAGCGACTTGGATGGCATCGATGTGAGATTGAAGAAGATTCTCTTCAATTAGTGGTAGCTCTATTGATTCCCACACTAGATAATTGCCTCTGTCCAGCTTGATGGAGGCAGCCTGGCTTGAGGAATTAAAGAGTGAGCATGTCTTCAACAGAGGACTGACGAAAGGTGCTGAAGCAGAAGTTGTCAAGGACCCATCAGACGATGTTGTAGCCATTACTCAATACTCTGATACTAAGATAGAAAATGACTGCGCATGAGATATGAATGATGTACTTAGTTACATTACTGAGTCTCAAAAGAATGTTTTTATAATAATATTCATAACAAAATTTTGTTATAGGAGAGAGAAGGTGAGAGAGAATAATGAGCACTATGTACAAAAATATCAGACCGTATAGTAAGGTGTATTATTATATTTACATCTAGTTAACCCTATCGCTCATGCTTTAACATTTATGTATATGTATAAGTATTATAGGACTTGTCAATTTTGCTGTTTTGAAAGATATTTTTCCTCGTAAGCAACCTAATGCGGAAATGTGGCACAGAATATCAACTGAGTGACTGAAAACTATCCAAAAAAAACCTAACGTTTGCCGACTTCTGAGCCCAGGAATTATGACATGGACGACTCTTAAGTATGATGCTGGCTGACTAGCTGCATACAACTACATAAACCATGTTAATTAAAACTAGGTGCTTACACGATTAAGTGACGAATAATTGAAAATGACTGGAAATTTCAGAGATGCACAGCATGAATAGAGTCCTCGCTGGTGGGTCCACGGTGGTGGGACACTAGTTCGGTGAAGAACGGATGAGGCTCGTGGGGGAGCAAAGAAAACGAAAGATAGAAAGCTCATGACTCATCACGTACAGTTGCCATTTGCCTGCAAAGCTAAAATGTTCGTAACAAAAAGTGACCTTTCTAAAAGAGACTCTTTTGCTTTTTTGTAATGTTCAATTCTACGCTCAAACGCCACTCTTTCCTCGAGCTAGAAAAACTTGTTTCCTTAACATGGTTTATATCGGGAGGCAGTTGGATATCTTGTTTGGACATTCTGTACTTCCAATTCTTATCTATGAATACCCTGTCCTGTGCATTATGTGTTGAAGTTTTTTTTTTTTTTTTTGGGTGATTTACGAAGATGGAATGCATTTATCTGTCTTCTTGACAAGTGTCTGAGTGTCGTCAAATCCAAGGCAGGGTTGCTTTTCTTTTCCTTTTAGCTTTTGCAGGTGTGCAAAATTTCCTTCTTTCCACATATAACAATGGCCCCACACCGCATTCAAGTAAATTATAATTAGTACATTAGTTAAAAAATCTTTCTCTGTCTTCCAGGCTAGAAACCTAGAACCTTGCCAAGTAAAGGACGAATTATCTTTGCAAGTTCAAGTAACAGGACGAATTTTCTTTGCAATTTTAAGAGACAGAGAGAATCTTGTCTTTTGCGTGTGGACCTGAACTCCGAGCATGTTAGGAAAAGGTTTAAGAACAAGTTAAAATGAAGAAGTTAGATTATGTTGTCTCGTCCACTGAACCAGACGCTTTGTACCGCAGAATAATGTGATAGCAAACTTATTTTCGATTATTGAGTTTTTTACTGTAACACAAAAGATTATGTTGTTCACTGTAAATCTTGATTGACAATTAATTGCGATAAAGTGACAACATTACAGTGATTAACTTTTTCTACTTTCTTTGCAGTGTAACTTGGTGCTGAAGTCAATTCTTCCTTAAATCTGAAGTCAACAAAAGTAGATTGCATAATTTTAGACTAAAACACTTGTTTCATAGCCCTTATATTTCTCTATGATACTTCATTATTCTACTCTTCTAATGACGAATTGTTAACTAATTTGTCGGTCCTTTAGAATGTCTAGAACTCAAATTTTCCACTCACTACGGTCAAATTGGAACATTCTACCATTCATTTGTTCTTGTACGTGTTTAATTAATCTTGTTGAGCTGGCCCCTCTGTATAAAGTTACTTTTAAGTTGTTAACATCTACATGTTGAATGATAGAAATGAAATGAAGGAAGCTCATAATTATAAAGAAGAAACATACATAGAATGATAATTGGACCACTGACATTAGTAAATTAGCTTATAATTGGTCATAGTTGATGAGGAAATAAAAGAAATGTTGGTTTATGCTCTTGCAGCCAATTTGATTGTACATTTAATTATATAAATTTTGTTTTATTCAATAAAAGACATTCTTTATCTTTGTGTATTTTTAATTATTTAATTATTAATCATAAAGATAAAAT
>JANIJH010000225.1:30084423-30095244 GCA_024520975.1 Erythroxylum areolatum | reverse complement strand
GATTAACTTGTGAAGTAATACATAAGTTGTCCTTTTGCAAAGAGATTATCATATTGGATGATCTTTTTTTAAAAAAAGGAAATTGTATTAATGGATAAATAATGGAAAATAAAACATGGCAAGCAAAAATTAAGGGGTATACCCTTTACACTTCTTACATAGACTTGTAAAGAATAAAAACCCTCATAGAAATCAAGAAGTAATAGAGCAGACATACATGAGCTCATATATTCAATGAAAATGAGATATCATTTGGACATTGTTGGATGAGTTTCTGCGCTATCAATAGCTCCGGTATATGTTGAAAAATAGCAAAGTGAATAACTTCCCCTAATGAGATCCTAATTGTAAACCTTCAAGATTACGTTCTTTCTGTAGTACATATGCACAAGTCCCCAAATCAAGAGTGAAGATATGTCTTGTATATTTCGAATGAGATGTGTCAATTAATAATCTATGCATGATATTTGACATGGAGTCACCTGGATCATTCTAGTGACATTTCATTGTAATGCTTCACCATATGTTGAAGTTAAAAAGGCAGATGAAAAAGAGATGGTCTCGAGTTTCTACATGAAGCTTAGACATAGGACAATGTTTGTCAACTTGTAAGTAGGATAATATATTTGTTGTATTAAGCTTGTTTTGGATAGTAAGTCAAAGGATGAAGGAAAAACGAGGAGGAAGAACCTTATTTCACATGGTTTTATGCCAATCAACAATAGGACTTTTGGCACTATATTGGGCCATCTTTGGTATATTGGATGATCTTTTGGCAGTAACCTTCCTGTGAAAAATGAAGAATTCCTATCCACTATGTTGAGCCATAAAGCCCTAGAGTGTTGTTTTATGATAGAATATTCAAATTTGAAAGCCTAAGATGATAGGCCCCTATCCTGTAATGACTACGTAACCTGCTCGGCACTCCACAGTCGCTCTCTGGTCGATATCTGAGTTGGCTAAAAAGTTACCATAAAGATAAGCATAATGCCTTGTTAAGGAAAATCTTCAATCCATAATAATAAATGTAAACAATGGAATTTTATTTTTCATTTACTAAAAATTTCAGCAGTACAACAACTATATTTTGACATCCTAAGAGACTTCTATTATCACATTAATTTCTCAACTCCAAATTGTGGACTTCAAATCCACTCACATGCAATCTCAAATAGTTACATCAAAAAACTTTGAAAAACTAAAACAAAGTCATGCATTCCATTAAAAAACCTTTATACACGTATGTTCTTTATACAAATGTACTTTCCAAAACATGTTCAAAGATATGCAACAGTTCTCAAAAATACGTATAAGGCAAAATAAAACTACGTACACAGCAGCACTTGACAAAGTTGACTACTCGTGAGGTAGAATCCTTGTTACTAAAGCCCCTGAGTGTGCATTTGGGAGGTTTTATTTTAAAACATAAAATAAAGGGTGAGCTAAAAAAGCTCAATGAGTGTTATTGGTTTCCAACAAAACCATTTATACAATCATTAACCTCCATAAAAGAAAACAATTTCTTTTCTTTTCAAGTAATAACCAATGTTGTTACAAAACACATTCTTTTCTTTTCATAAGATCAATGCATATGTAAAACAAAACATTTTTTTAGATTAAGTTCCTCTTTTCTTATAAAGTAAACAGTGATGGAAAACAATACTTTCATGAACTTTCTTTTTAAAACATAGCCTATCACTAATTTTCTTTGCTATACAGTACCCTTAGGTGTAGGGTCACGGAGCTGGTTCTGCATCGCTTACTTATGCCTAGTTAACCTCTATATATCGATTGTTATGAAGCTAGTTCTGCATCACTTACACATAATAATGCTAGCATTACATATAAATCAGTAGTTACGGAGTTAGTGCTGCATCGCTTACCCGTAATAGTGCTAGCACAATATATATTCCACACATGCAGAAGGTGACTCGCAGGACATACTGACATACATAACACCACCTATGTTAGTGACAAACGCCCCTAAACACTACCATGCACATTAAGATGCACTCTGATTGATATAATCATATCTATAAAGACCTAACGGTGTACTATAGGCTAAATCACAATTAATACATAAGCACATCTCATTTCAATACCAATTCAAAACATATTCAAAATCCATTTCTATGTCAATTCCAAGCATATGCAAATTTTAGTTCAATGCCAATTCAAAGCATGTGTACATCTCATTAGTTTCCAAGTGTATCCAAAACTCAATTCAATGCTAAATCAAAGCATATGTAAACCTCGTGAAGATTAACTTTTAAATTAAAGTAGTAGCACTAATGGAATTATTCATAATCATACTTTTTATAGTGAGGTAAAAACCATATTAACAAATCAATTTAAATACACACTCGCAGTTTGTCGTTTATCATAAAACACCCTCACGTGTTTGATACTTTTCCTTTACTAGTCCTAAGTCTACAGTGATGAGAAAACTTTAATGTCTTACTCAGCTACGAGGGAGACTCCTGAAGGGTTCCTAAAACTTACCAAGTACATCCATAACTTATTACCTTGTTTTACAAGTTTTATGACAAAGGGCTTAGCCAAAATCTTAGCATTTTGTAAGATTAAAATTTTGTTTTCTTTTCATTCATCCATTGAACAACTTCCATGATTTATACATGTTTTCTTCTTTCCATTTAAATAACGTACAAGAAAAATATCGTTTAGTGACAGATATTACTGACAGAAAACCTAGGGATTCCGTCGGAAAGACAAATTGGTGATGGAATTTACCGATGGACAAAGGCGTAGTAAAAATAGCCATAGGTAAGAATTTCTGACAAATAGTATAATGTCCATCGGTAAATTTATTGATGGACATTTCATGTAACCGTCAGTGAATATACCAATGGTTGTTTGTTAAGTCGACCGTTAGTAAATTTTCGACGGTCAAGATTTTTTTGTCGGCAGATTTACAAATGGTATTGGTTATTTTGTCGGTAATTTTATTACAACATTATTGATAGTTATGATTGTTCCATCGGTGAGCATACTGACGGTTGTTTTGCGATGAATCCTATTAGTAATGTTGGTGACGATCTGTCAATATTACCGACGATTTGTTATATTCCTTCGGTAAATATAATTGATTTTATTGACATATTTTTTTTCCGTTGGTAAATATTTTAATTTTTTTAAAAAAATCCCATCATTAAAGTTTATTTGATGATCTTATGGTTGATGCATAATTTAAATAGTTATTAATTATTCGTGCATAATATTTTGATTTGTTTATACATTTAATTTGTTTAAACAGAAAGTTGATTGATGATATAAAGTTAAAATTATCTTAATTGATAATAAAAATATTAAATTGTTCATAATAAGAATTTGTAATTAAAATGAAATGAATACAAGTACATTATTGATTTGGTGACCGCGGATGCTTTGAGTGTTGCGATGAGGTGCTACCCCTTTCCTTCAACTTACCCATCTCATTACATAATTAAGATATGTACTCCATCGATTATTGCAACTGAGTAGGCAATGTCTACATTGTGCTCCGAAGCTCATTGACTTTATTAGTTTTCGACCGCCTATTAGATGTTGCTATACTAGACATGGAGGATTGCGAATAACATGTGTTCACAAATGAACCTAAGACGATCCCTACTACCCACTGCATGAAGATAAGTTTGAGTCTCATCAACATCTTCAGACTGCTGAGACTGTCATTAAACGCTTTCTTGTATTTGATCCTATTAGAAGGCAACATTTATATTATTAAGTGATAATTATTAAGCATTAATATTAAACCATAAATTTCAAATTCATATAATTCTCTACATTGGGTGTTGACTAATGTCACATCGTCATGAGGTATAGGCCTCATGCTTATAGACTTTTCTGCATAAGAATAAAATGCTATAAGTCAACTAGAATTTATAAAAATTTTGGCAGAGTTTTCTCTATATTTATGATATTTACCCCCTTATAGAACAAAGAAATTAACTTAACAACACAATCATATATGGCACCAGACATTTATAATATTATCATTCTCCATAATACACATATTTTCATTCCAAAATTCACACATTAATTTAATTGAAATACAATAAAGTAAAAAATTAGAATATAAATGTAAAGTGTAAATACTTACAAGTGTCTCTGTATACTCGTGGCGAGTAATAGATCCTACCGTATGTACGGAAAGACTCTCTCCCCCCGGTCCCTCACGTCTGTCCGTAGAATTACGCTCTAAAATGGACATTGCCTCAAGTAATGTCCTATATTGCTACCAACGACTCCATATTTGTTCAGAAATATAAGGTGGTCATACACCAGCCTTGTGTATCACACCAACAAAGTCCCGATAACATGTACATGCTCGTCTCTCTCATACTTTATTAATGACTGCATCAAATTCAGAATCCTAAAAAATTCTTTTTGAAGCAAAAGGAAAAACATTCGATAAATACATATAATGTAATAATATTTATCTAATTAATTTATAAAAAACAATTAAAAAACAAAATAATATTTTTTTATTGTACCTCAAACTCTTGATAGTAAAATTCTTTTGTGGCCTGAGAAATATTCTTTTATATATAACCCTCAAGATCAATCTTCTCCTTAAATTTGGATGTCATGTTTCTTGAGTATGGTCCAGACGGAATCAACCTAATATAAAAACAAATAATTTTATACCATTTTTAAAATTTAAACCTATAATTTAATTATAAACATATAGTGTTTCATGTATTTTCACTTATAGGTTATTGATAATTGTGATGTAAGTTCTTCCATCAGGTCCCTCAGCTCCAGACTGGTGGCCCCCTCCTTTATCCACATCGTTTACCCCTAATATCTTTGTCTCTATAGGGGTAGTAGATGATGTAGGGGTGGTGATTGGTGTAACGGTAGGTATGAAAGGTGATGCCTCATCTGTAAATGTAGTATCTGAAGGGGGAGGAGATGATTCAATTCCAGCTGCAGAATGTGATGGTTCACCTGGACAGTAAAGGCCTTCAAATCGTTGTCCGAACCTTGATCGCATTATATAATATTTTCTCTTTGGTGGCATATTTCAACTTGAAATTCATATTTAATTGAATTTTTTGGAAATATAAGAATTTGAATTTAATATTTTACACAATATATTAAAAAGAAAATAATTGATTTGTTGAATATAGTATTTAATTCCAAACACAAACTAATCACTATTGTCACTTAATTGTAAATTAAAATCACCTTCTTTTTTCTGAAGAATAAGAATCAAACTCAGGCTCCTCTTCAGATCTCTGGACCTCGTCATCCTCTCCATATGAAATTTTAACATATTCATTAGATAGATCATTCAAGGTTCATTATTGTCATATGTTACAAATGCATTTATTTCATAAACATCTTTCTGAAATGCTTCACTTTCAATTCTCTGTTCTCTTTTTCCATGTGATTGAAAAACATCTCTAGGTTTAACTTTGCAAATGGCCAACCAATCTGAATTATGTCATCGTAAGCTGAGAAAAGGGATATAATACACCTGAATCGCTTACATTGCCAACACGAAAGGTTTAATTTGTCTCAATCTTATTCGCTTGTTGATTTCAACTAGATTGTATCGGCTACGCACTTTGTACCAACATATGGAGTTGGATCAAACCACTCACAATTAAATATAACACTTCGCTTTATTGGCAATGCAGATTACCCAATTTCAAGTATCTCAATAATTTTACCATACTAATCCATCAATTTTACTTATATGCAAACTCCACTATTTATTGTTACCATGCTATGACCATGATATTATGTATGATATTTATATCCATTAACGAAATACACCGGATATGATTTAACAGTTCGCAGAGGTCCCTTCGCAAGATCACTTATGAACTTGTTCTCTGTTGGATTTTCTAAGGCCTACACAAAAGAAATTATCATATCAAAGAGTATAATGTCATTTGAACACTTAAATCTTATAATTCAATCATTTCAATATTGCATGTGAAAACTTACATATTTTTCGAACCATTGAGGAAAGTGTCTTCCAACTTCTTTATTGATATCTTCCTATGTTTTGTTGGGCTTTAGCTCACGTAACAATTCCTCTTATAATATAAAAACATTATTATGTATGTCAGATATGAATAACACTAAATTTCAAAACCCAAATAATCAATTTAAACTTACTGCACGAAAGGTTGAACCTCTTGACAATTCAATAAGATGTAACCATGGGTAGCCTCAATTTCTTCTTTTGTTAATATTCTTCTTATTGAACGTCTATAAGTTCATCCAGGATATGTGAAAATGGATAAGTTACCATTAGCATCGCTCGTTCCTCCCCCATCGTCATTACAAGGAATTTTTCTTTCTCTTATGTAAACATGCGGCTCAAAATAATGTGCACAACATGTACTAGCTTCCTCTTCTAAATAAGAATTACATATCGAACCTTCAATTCTAGCCTTGTTTTTGACAATTTTCTTCAAGTGATGTAAATACCTATATTAGCAAAATGGTTATTATAACTTAGTTGTTAAAACATGTTATTACTTCAATTACAATCATTTTTGTAGAATTACCTCTCAAACAAATACATCCATCGATATTGAACTGGACCGACTAGTTTTGTCTCATATGTTAAATGCATAGGTAGATGCTCTATACAGTTAAAGAAGCTTGGAGGAAAAATCCCTTCTAACTTGCACAAAATTACTAGAATTTTCCTTTCTAGTTTTTCTATTCAGCCAACATGATTTCAGATGATGTTAAACATTTGAAAAACAAACTTAATACTGTTATTACTTCCTAAACTTTATTCGGTAGCAACTCCCAAAATATAATTAGAATTAGCCTTTTCATAAACACTTGACAATCATGACTTTTCATCCCAAATAATTTGTACTTCCTCATATCCACTCACCTTGTCAAGTTTGAAGCATAACCATCGGGAAACTTTAGAATTTTTAACCATTCACACAATATTTCTTTTTGTTTTTTTCCAAAGTGCAACATGCTTTCAGATATTTACCGGTGAGAAGATATTTATGTAACTCATTCCTTTTACAAAAAAGATGTGAATCAGCTCGTGATTTTGCATTGTCTTTTGTCCTCCCTTCAGTGTTCATTATGGTATTAAACAAATTGTTAAAAATATTTTTTTCAATATGCACTCATCTAGATTATGACATATCAAATTAGTTTTCCAATATGGCAAATCCCAAAAGATACTTAGTTTTCTTCAACCAAAGTTCTTACTAATGCTTGTAATAATTTCATCAGCTTCAAATTCTGTAACTTTCAGCAAGCCTAATTCCTCAATCTTCTGCAAAATCTCTTCACTAGCTTTATGAGGGGGAGGAGGTATTTTTACCATCTTATTCTTAATGAACTTTTGTTTGTTAGGTCTAAATGGATGATTTGGAGGAAAAAATTTCCTGTAGTTGTCAAACTAACATGTTTTGCGCCCCTTTGGAAGATAAAACGCATCATAATCATTGTCACAATAAGAACAAGCCAATTTTCCTACTGTGCTCCATCCAGACAACACAACATATGTCGAAAAATCACTAATGGTCCACATCAAAGCCGATCTCAACATATAATTTTTTTCAAAGACACATCATATGTCTCAACACCGTATCCCTAAAGATGCTGCAATTCAGATATCAATGGTTGAAAGAATACATCAATTTTATGCTTTGGACTTGTAGGCACTGGCATAATCACTGACAAGAACATATATGTCTCTTTCATACACATCTATGGAGGCAAATTATAAGGAGCAATTATGATTGGCCATGATGAATATTGCTGGTCAGATTGACCAAAAGGTTGGAATCCATCTGTCGATAATCCCAACCTAACATTTCAACTTTTAGCTGCAAACTCATAATAGGTGTCATTGAAATGTTTCCACGCCGGTGCATCTGATGGATGACTCATTATTCCATCTTCCTGTTCATGTTAATTATGTCATCTCATGTAAGATACAGTAACATCAGAAGTATATAGTCTTTGAACTCTTAGAGTTAGTGGGAAATAATACATCCACTTCCAAGGTACTAATTTCTATTTCATAGAATGCTTTCTAGACTTGAACCTAGATTGATCACAAAATTTGCATTCTTGTATTCCACATCATCTCCCTAATACAACATACATCCCAATTTGCAACAATTAATTTTTTCAACAGGCAAACCAAGACCTCTAATAAGTTTCTTCATATTATAAAAACTATCAACCATTGTAGGATTAGGAGGCAATGATTCATTATACCATTCAAGAATTTTATCAAAACTACGATCAGAAATATGTTTTCCAGACTTTATGTTCAATATTCGAGCATTTGAAGACAATTAAGTCATTGTCTCACAATTTGGACAAAATTATTGATCAGTTGAGTGTAGTAACTCAAAAAACTATTTTACATGTGATTTTGGTTCTTCTTCAAGATCTTCTATATTTTCCAGAAAGGTATAACCAGCTGCATTATAAACCGATTGCATGTAAGAATTTTCATTTTCATCTATATTATTTGTTCTAAATCCAATTCCCCTTTCAAACTCATTTAAGTTCATAGACGATTGTACTTGATTACCCCTTGAGGTGCTACAACTCAATGGTTCCCTATGTTGTGGCCACTCAAAATAATTGGGGACAAACCTTTTTCTCAGTAAATGTTCATTAACTTCATTAATAAGAAGGAAACAAATCTGTTTGCACCTTTTACATGGACTTCTGATCTTTGGGCCATCCATACATATAGGTTGAGAACATGTATAATCAATAAAAGCTTCAACTCCCTAAAAAAACTTAGGATTAATGAAATCATCAGTTGTTAATCGTCTATACATCCAAGATCTATAAACATTACTCATTTATGCAAAACTTTTAATTTCAAATAGTGATTCCATAATTAATGTCCTTTATGTTCCCCAAAGTTTACAGAACATCTAAACTTTACATAACATCCGCTAAGTATTAACCAATTAAATTAATCCCTAAAGTTTACACATGTGAATCAAGAAAATAAGTTCTAGTTGTGACTCCTAGGTTGTGGTATTTTTCACCAATAAGCCTCACGGGAGCTGCATCATGGGTTATGGGTTAAGGTTTATGGGTTAAGATCAAAATTATTTATTAATTGAAGATCTATTTTTTCTGTTTGTAATCATATATGTTAAAAGAGATTTAAAAAATGAACTTAAGGACATGAAAGGGAAAAGCAACAACTGCTTGATTTGGTACAGGAACATAAAATGAATTACTTAATTTATAAAGTTGGAATTTTTAATTGAATGGTTTAGATATTATTATTGAAATTTAAAATTAATGTTAGAAGTTTGATATTTAACCTAAATTAATTATGTACTATTAACAAATATAATAAGTAAAGATAAAAATATGAATACTTTGATTAATAAATTATTGTAACATATGCAAATTATCTAATATGTTTAGAAGAAGATTATTATTATATTTAAAAAGATGCGTGTAAAGATTCGCAGATGAAAAGTAAAGAGAACCTAATCATTTCAGAGAGCATCAATGAAATAACCCATTGACAAAATTCAGATATTTGGAAATATAATTCAAACCCATCTTATATTAATTTATTGATAAACTAAAGTTCATACCACAAGCAAGTTTCAGTTGGTGTAGGCCATTTCCATTAAAAATGCAGGAAGTTCAAATGGGAGGTTTAAACCACAAACAAATACCTAAATTAAACCAAGTACATAAAAAAGATAACCAAAACAAAGCAAAGAAGGTAATGACTTTCAAAGCAGTACACAAATTGATGTAGAAATAAATACAAATTCAATTAACATGTGTGAAAAATCATTGTTGACATTGTCAATTAGCAAAGGAAATGAATGTCAAAACTGGATAACTGTTGAAGCTTCTCTTTAATCTCCTTGAAAATAGAAATATTGCCAACAAATGAGTTCCTACAATTAAGCAATAATCAACAAGTTCTTAGCCAGGAACATTAAGTATTTGAAAGAGATCTTAAATCAAGTGGATAAACTTGAAAATATTACTTTTACATATTTTCCACTCAATTCCTTTACATAACTTTTTAACAATTTGCAGGCAACAATATATACGTCCATAACATACTTATTACTAAATAAATAACCCAAGAAATGAAAATTTGTGCCCATGGAGGAACCTGAACCTTTCAGTACGAAGCATAATCAAGCAAGGCCAACAAAACAAAAAAAAAGTTTAATCAAAGCTGCAATAACATTTTATGGATTCCCTTCAAACCAAAAATAGACAAAAAAAACTCTTATATAAAATTCCAGAAATAAGAACATTTACCTTTGATTGTAATATGTCAAAAATTATTATGGTATTTAATCTAATAAGATGGAGAAGGAACTTGGAGAGAGAAAAGAGAGTTTGTTATATTTTCCATAAACATAATATTAAAATAGATGACTATTATGATTACGTATTTGTTGAAACTATCTAAAAGAATTGACATATCCTTCTAAAGAGAAAGATTGCTTTCATATGCCTAATTGGCTCTTAAGCAATCAATTGCTTTCGGTGCAAGAGAGTGGCTGCTATATCAATTGCTTTCGGTCTGACCACTATTAACTTCACATTTGTATATATAGAAATCATGCTTTTTAAAGAAGCACACTTTGGAAATACCTAATAGGAATTAACTATTATGTGATTTCCTCTTTGATGATCCTAGGTGTTGGACCCCAAACTTTTCTCAGGTTTGTGAATTGTAATTTGACATTAAACGAGGACATTGAGGTGACTTAGTCATGTGTAAGGGAAGAGAAAATTCATGAATTTGAATGATTATGTTTAAGGTTTGATGTGAACAAT
>JANIJH010000225.1:29944274-29955497 GCA_024520975.1 Erythroxylum areolatum | reverse complement strand
ATGGTTTTTCATTTTAGCTTAGGAATCGGATTTTGTTATGGGCCCTAAGCAAATCAATTTTATTGGAGGATAATTAGAGAGAATTTATCAAGTTTTGTTCGGATGACGTTAAATTAAGTTTGATTTGAGGTTCCTCTGGGGTGAGGAATCCCTCCCTCGTGGGATGCGCGTCCAGATGTCATGCAGGACGTCGGGCCCGCCACTCACCGGGGAGGGGTTCCAACACTCGAAGTTTCTCACTATTAGGAACAAAAAATGATTTACATTAGCCACCCCCATGTGACATAGCTCAAGTCATAAGTCTGGAAGTCAATACAGAGTCATTCAATACAAGTCTAAAGCGTTAACTTGTTTCACTATCTAATTTACATACTTTGGAAGGCAACTAAACGTAGCTAAGAAAGACATAATACGCATACCAAAAGCTGGAGGTGACTCACGTGAGGCACATAACAAGCATCAGATCATGCATACCAACTGAAAGCCTTCATCTTCATCAGCTATAAAAAGGAATGCAGAAGCATCAGACAATATAGAACACAACACAGAAACTTCAACCATCAATTCACATTGTATTCAATCTTTGAGAGTGATAAAAAAAAGTGAGAAAAAGATTCAAAGAGTGCTAGAGTACACCTGTGGGTACTAGGAGAGTTTCTAGGAGAGGCTCTTTGCAATTGTAGAATATACACTCATCTCTGCATCATCTTTCTCTTCTTCTGATTCTTCATATAGTTAAAAATCACCACTGAAGTGGGAACCTTGGATGTAGATAGTTTTATACTATCGAACCAAGTAAAATATTGTCTTCTTTACATTTCTGCATTTACATACCTGCAAAATTAACAAGTATTTTCAAGTTCTTTTGTGGTAAAGAACATCAGTAAAGCATTCATATCCCAACAGGAGGTTTTCTCTTCCTACCTGATTTTCTTCTCACAAATTTTTCAAACCCTGCTTTAAATTCTTCAATGATAGGAGAGCTAGGATCAACTTTTGTTTTATTCTTAACTTGCTTAACATTTAGTGATATGATTGAGGAATTTAAAATTGGACCAATTTCCTTTAGTAAGTTGCAAGAAATCAATGATTAAATGATAAGTGTAAATTGCATCTTTTTTTGGGGCATAGTTTGATATGTGTTTAGCTAATAATTCAATCATTTGTTATATATTAGGGTTAGAATTGTGTTAGTTTGTTAATTATTTATGTTTTAAGTGTTTTATGGGTTAATACAAGTCTTTGAGCTTAAATATTATATTTTTGAGGTACTTTGATATGTTTGCTAGTGTTTCAGGGTCAACATTAAAGAACAAAGGAGTTTTGGAGACATTCAACCCGAAACAACGACCCACGATTATGGCATGTCAGGTCACGATCATGACAGAAGCTTCAGATTTTGTCAAGTCCATGGAATGGCCCATGATCATGGCCTATGTCGAGTAGACTCACAGACACTCACAAACTTTAAGTTTCGAGAGATTTTTTAGACCTTTTAGACCCCAAAAAAACCCTCGGGTTACCCAAAACACAAGAGGATATAAAAAGAACAAAAAGAGGTAAAGAAATGAGCTGTTTTGCACCAACCACCTTGAGAAACCCTAAAGAGAGATCATCGAGAGATAGAGGAAGAAAAGAAGGAAGAGAGAAGAGGAGAAGAAGTTGACTCAAAGTACTTCCTGAATTAAGAGGTTTCCTGATGTTGTTGCCTCCCGTCATCCATTTTAGATTGTATTTCCTATTCTTTTCAGTTTTATTATTGTATAGAAATGGATTGAATAGTTAATGATAGGATCTTAAATGTCAAGGATGTTCTAAACTCACCTTCAGAATTTATTCTTAAATTAATGAGAATATGATTGTTTATATGTTTATTGGATATTATTGTGGTTTGATTCTGTTATTGCATAATTCGACTATAAATTTAAAGGGTGAATCAAATGAAAAATGATTAAATTGGACTAACGAGAGTTAGGTGATTTAATAGAAAGTAGAATTAAATCATATCGATAATTTATGCAGAGATAGAGCTTATATAAGTTTTGCGATAGTTTATTAAAGAACTTCAGAACTAATTAGGGTTTTGGATAGGTTGTGAATTGAGAGATTGCAACCTCTATAATTTGATTAGGGTTTATGATTTAGGGTTAATGGTTATAACTTGAGAGAGAGTAATCAACCTTAGGATAGTCTAGAACCAAGATTCCAATAGTTCATAATCAGTTTAGTTAGCATTAAGGATAGGTAAAATCCCCTTTCTCTTAATTAGTAATTTCCTTAGGTTGATTCTTGGATGTGTTGAAAATTGCTTAATAATTAGTATTTTCATGTTTGATTTTTAATTTGATTGATTAAATTAAATTCTTGTATTAGTTTCGTTGCATCTTGAATTTTTGTTATATATTTCTGGCCTTAAATTTTAGGATTAGATTAGTTCCCTCCTCGTAGGAGTGACACATTTGGTACTATGCTAACGAACCGTTTGTTTGCATATTATTGAGGGTTAATAATTAAAACTTACACACAACCAAACCCCAATCATCAAACTTCTTCGTACTTTAAAAAAGGTCAATCTATTACTGCAAAATTTTTTCTTTGTATGGTTTTTCTTGATAGGAAGGATATTAATGTAATTATAATTGTGTGTATTCATGGTACTCAAATTTTTTTTCAAGAAATCATTATTCACATTTGTGTTTTCTTCTTACATGGACAAAGGCCCTATTTGCCCTCATTTATTAATTGAAAAAATTCTTTTGTTCTTATATGGATGGTTTTTCTACTATAATTTCCAAATTAGTTTTGAATTGGAATGTTGGAGAGGACACTAGACATGGATAAATTATTCACTCTCGATGTACTAGAAAATTTCAATTGACTCAATTTGGGTATGAAAAGTAGGAAGGATGGTTACTTACCTATATTCAAAAGAAATGAACACATGGTAGCATTTGTGATGGTGGCCCCTAAAAGTGGTTTTTGGAAAATGGATGCTTAAGAGAAAACGAGATTTCCTTAGGCTTTTTAACACTCAATTATGTGAATAGTTGAGAAGAGATTCATACTTAGAAGAGAACATTTGTTGCTTTCTTCCCCCTTTGTTTACAATAAAAAGCCTAAGGCATTCATTTATAAATGACAATAAAGCCTAGACTTAGTTTGACCTGACTTAGTCTAAGTTAACAGGACTGATCCAATTTGATCGTGCTTCATGTCAGGCTGGGGTTTAGGGCATTTTGATCTAACTAGCCCAAAAATTATAAGAAATTATGTTTTTTTAGTAAAATAACATCAAATTTTCTTTTTTATTTTTTAAAATGAAAAATCTAGGTTGGGTCGAGCTTCGAGCCTCCAAGACCTGATCAAACTTGTGCTCAAACCAGGTGCCTCAAATCTAATAGTTCTTTTAGGATAGTTTGGACTTAGTTAAAAAATGTTGGCCTACTCTTGCTAATGTTTGAGCTGTCGAGCTTTAAAATTGATAATCAAGTAAAAAAAAAGATTCATTATTTCATTTTTTTCTAACAAAATCCTTTTGCTTCCTTTCCCCTCAAGAATTTGATGTGTAGGTCTCTCGTCAGGGCCTTACTCATTGATACTAATTTAAAATGATGGTAATCAAATTATCTCATTTGTGGACGTTAGTGAATCAAAATTATATTTACACTTAAATATAAAATAGATTTTAATGTTTCATATAGATTTAAATATAAAATATCCTTTAACGTTTCGTAGTACTTAAATTTGACTTTAATATTTTAAAAACATTCAATTTAATTCTTCTACAAATGAAAAAGAAAACAAAAATTTGACTGTCAAAATTCTGTAGCATCATTGCTGGGAGGAATTGTATAGTAAAGAATGGTGTTCTTGTTGTTCTCTCTACATTCTCTACATAAGCTGCTCGAACCTCATTATTAATGCACAATTCCTCACAACAGGGTCTATCTTTATTCATCTCCTTCTAACCTTTACTAACTACTTATTGATATTCTTGGCTTTATTTAATTCCTATAACCTTCCGGCAGGCTACTAGAACCCTTCTGAACTTCTACTTACACACTTCTTGTCGAACCCCCTTTCAATTCTTAGGTTATTATCTATCTCCTTCTTCCTTTGTAGTCCTTGGCTCTTAATTGCAAAATCCTCATTATTCATCAAGTCTTATCTTTAACTAATGGATAATAACTTCCTGCCCTTAAAAACTAACAACCCTCAATCAACTATACATTTAATCACCAAGGGCATTGTTGGTCCTTCTTTGAATATTAAATAGAATGCATATTTGAGCCAGGTTATTCGAAAGACTTACTAGAGACTCAAAACTTGAGTTGACGCTGAATTATTTCCCACCAAGTGAGGTAACTGACCAGAGAATAGTCTCTCCACTATTAGAGATCCTAATGGCAGGTGCTGGCAGATGGAATTATACCATCTTGGGATCTTTTCTGGACTAAAGACTTGCATTCCTTATTATGAAGCAGTGGGCTTTACACAACTAGAAACAATATGGATTCTTGGACGCATTTGTTAATAATAAAGATGTTTTCCTCATTAAATTGCTACACTTGACGATGCTAAGAAGATCATATAAGTTGGTCCATGGTTTGTCCTTATTAAACCTTTCCTTCTCCAGTTGTGGAAGCCAGGTATAGAGCTTAAAGAGCTCAAACAGGAGAATATACCATATGCATATGTATCCATGAAGTCCATTTGGAATATTGGACAACAAGTGGATTGAGCCACCTAGCAAGTTATGCCGGAAAGCCTATATCATGGATCAAGCTATTGCTGAGATATAAAGGGTGAAATTTGTAAGAATGTGTATTCTATTCACTGCTATGTTTGAGTTACAAACTCAATGAGGACTTACAATTTGTTGAAGACCAGCTTAGATTATCCTATTCTTGGAACCTTATCCTATTGTCTAGAAGATCTAGAGGTCGACAGGTAAAGTATTTCTTATAGGTGATTATCAAGAGCTAATGGGGAATCTGCAACAAATGGAACATCTAGTGTAAAATAGTAATATCCTTATGCAAATTAATAGCAATAGTAAGAATGAAGGAAAATTAGCATAATTATTTAAACTATGCAGAATGTGTTAGAAGAGAGTCTAGTCCTTTATTTTTTAATTTTAGTGAGCAAACATCTGTACTATCAATCTATGAGGAAAGATCATAAACTAGTATTCATCCTATAGAGGGTGATAACACTAGGAACATGAAGGAGAATCAAAATCACAATGAAGCAGCCATTATAGTAAGCTTACTAGGAGAGATTGGTATTTCACACTTAAAGTGTGCTATCAAAAAAACTGTGATGCCAATTACTGAGGGTAGATCTTATAGTAGTCCTGGGACAATCTCTAAGTTATCCATTCCTAAGACTCTAATAGCTACTATTGATCAACTAGGGTGTGTAAACCAAATCTTTGAAATAGTCAGTAGGAAGAGGTCCAATAGAAATAAGAAGACTCCAAAACATAATGAGAATCCTCTCTTAGAATGTTAGGGAAGCTAATAATCCCACTAAAAAAATTGCTTATAAGAAACTTGGTTATACAAAATAAAATTCAAGTTATTGGTTTTTTGGAGACTCGAATTAAAAACAGAAATGATAGCCCCCTTAAGTATATTCCAACTTTTTGGATAAAGAACACTTACTGCAATGTTCATCCAAATGTAAGATTAGTAATCCTCTATGATTCCTCAAATGTTTCTACTTGCAAAACATTCATTTCTGATCATTTAATCCATCTAGAAAGTTTAGATAAGTGTTCTAAGCAATCTTTCTACACTTCCTTTGTGTATGCATTCCATACTTCTTATTAGAGAGCTTTTCTCAAGACCTAGATCAAAGATCTAGTGCCCACCATAACCACTCCTTGGATCATCATAGGGGATTCATCATAGGGGATTTTAGCTCCATCCTAAAACTAGAAGAAGTTGAAGGTCCCAAATCTATAGGAATTCCTTGTACATATTTTAGGATGTTTGTTGAAGAAGATCAGCTAATTGACATTCCAGCTTGAGGTAATTATTTTACCTAGAGCAATAAGCAACATGGGGTGAATTTCATTAGGAAAAATCTTGATCGTCACCTAGCTAATATTCAGTGGATGGTGAAGTTTTCCAATTATTTTTCTTCTTATCTTACCAGTGGTTTATCTAATCACTCATATGTTATTACTCAAACTTATGACATTAATCCCAAAAAGCCTTTTAGATTCAAAAACTTTCTAATTGATCTAGCAAATTTGAAGATTCCTTATAGAGAGCATTGAGGGTTTACTAGAACAAAGCAATACATTCTATTTAGGAAATTGAAGCTTATTAAGATGGAAATGAAGACACTATTTAGGAATAACAATGGAAATACAAACCATCTGTTGAATAATACTAAATACAATTCAGACAACATTCAACAATAAGTCTATAACAATCTTGGGTCTACTCAAATGTTGGATATGGAGAAATTCGCTATCCATAATTACTCTTAAGTCCTATAGTTTGATTACTCTCTTATGAAGCAAAGATCAAGACTTTAGTGGATACAAAATGGGGATAGAAACACCTCTATATTTCATAGATCTATCATTTTTAAGAAGGTTGTCAACAGAATTATTTCAATTGAGCTTGATGATATTCAGCTGAATTTGTAGGATGAGTTACTAGAAAGCACTTTGAATACTTCTCTGGCTTTATGAACAAACCCTCTAGTGCTCACTCTTAAGTTCTTCTTCTCTATTAGATTTTATAAAGTGGATTATCTGCTTATGAGGCTAACCTTCTTATCCAACTTGTTACTATCAAGAAGATTGAAGAATCATTTAAATCCTTATACCCCAATAAATCCTTCGGTCCTGATGGACTCAATGTGAACTTCTTGTAAAGACTTAACCATTAACAACAAATATAGAGAATGAAGCAATCTTGTAATTTTTCAATAATGGTTACCTTTTGACTGCTTTTAATAAAACCTTTATCACTCTTGTTCCCAAAAGTGGGGAACTTAGATACTTCTCTAACTATTGATCCATTTTATGTTGTAATTCTATTTATAAGTTAATGTCTAAGATATTAGCTCACAGGCTCATAAAAGCAGTACCTAATCATATTGGAGACTCACAGGGTGCTTATATTCCAAGTAGAACAATTAGGGATAACGTATTAATTCTATAAGAACTGATCAAATCATATTCCAAGAGAAAAGGGAAAGCCAATTATGATAGATCTCAAAAAGGCATATGATATTGTGGATTGAGAGTTCATCAAAAACATTCTAACTACATTGAATTTCCCTAGCATATTCATACAGTGGATCTCTCAGTGCATTTCTTCAAACGAATAAGGATCCCTCAAACACTTTTACAAGTTCTAAGGGGATTAGACAAGGTGATCCCATATCACCTTATTCATTTGGATTGGTTATGGAGATCCTTAGTAGAGTACTCCATAGAGTGGTAAAGAGTACCAAGGTTTTAAATTTCAATCCAAATGTAGAAGGTTTGAACTAACTCATTTATGTTTTGTTGATGATCTCATTTTTCTATCAAAAGTTGATCCTACTTCTATATCAATGTTTATGAAAGATCTTAAAATGTTTAATGGGATGTTTGTTCTTACTATTAATTGTTTAAACAGTGGTTTATTCTTATCCCAAAAAGCCTCTAACCTTGAACCCACTCTATCCACCATTACTGGCATCCTTAATGACAGTGGCCTTTTATGTATCTTGGTATCCCCATAACAGATGATATGATGAATTTTAGGGATTATGCTTATGTAATTGATAAAATCAATTTCAGAATTGCATCTTGGAGCTCTAGAAATCTCTCACTGGCTGGCAATAACTTATCATATCCATTTTTAACTTCATTAATGTGTATTGGGCAGCTTATATTACTTTTCCTTCTAAAGTGATATAAACTATTGACAAGATCCTTAATAGGTTCTTATGTTCAGGTGGTAAGGTCAAGATGAGGTGGGGTGATGTTTGTCTACCCAAAAAGCAAGGTGATCTTAATATTTTTCCCTCCAATCCTTCAATACTGTCCTAATTAGAAAGAGACTACAGAGACTACTCACAGATAGGCAGATACTTTGGTACAAATGGATCCACACTTATTTTATAAAGAATAGAAGCCTATGGGAGTTCAATGCAGATTACCTTGCTTCTATTACATTGAAATCCATTCTCTGGATGAGGGAAAGAATGAGACCTCACTTCATTCACCTTAGTGGAAATGGAGAAAGCACCTTCTTTTGATTCAACAATTGGCTGTCAGTTGACCCTTTGATCAAACTGAGTGAACTTGAATCTATTAAATCATTTGTTAACTCACAAACCTCTATAGCTCAAGTTCTCGTAACTAGGAATCAAATCATTTCTGCTATAATTCCAACATCTTTGAAGACTGAAATTAACCAGACTTGCCTTACTTTAGACATGGATTATGTCATATGGAAACATACTGTTAATTGAAAGTTCATCAATCAAACATATAGAAAGGTGATTGCAAGTAACTTGCCAACACTTCCTTGGATAGATATGGTCTGGGTTGGTCATCACCATCCTTGAGCTTCTACAACCTTATGGCTAGCCATAATCAATAAGGTACCAACTCTTGATAGAATTACAAATTTCACACCTTGCTAATTGATGCATTCTCTACAAAAGCGATGAGGAAAATTTTGATAGCTTATTTTTTAAGCGTAACTATGCATTCAACACTTGGAAAGTTGCAAAGACGCTTGATTACTGAAAGTTCTAGAGATTCTAAACCAAATTAAGGTTTTATGCACTGATATAAGATTCCACAATAGGTTTGCTGAATGGTGTTTCTGCATCTCTTTATCATTTCTTATTACTGCTGTGTGGGATGAGAGAAACACTTGAATCTTCTATAATAAATACCTCTCTAACCAGCAATTTGGTACTCTATTAATGTAGAGGATAAGAACACATGTTGGTATTCATATACATAAGGGATTGGATCTGTAATTTCTCAGCTCATATTAAGGAGTGTAGCTTTTGTTTGTAAACTATGATTTTCCTACTACGATTGAATTATTAGATTATGGTTAGTTGCTTCTCTCGTAACCTATTTTGGTTCCCTAATTTAAACTCTAATTTAATCAAAATTCAAATTTTATAAAAGTTTCAAATTTATCCTCGTATAACCGTAACCTTAAATTAATCTCCAATTTTTGCTTATCTATCTTTCTGCTTCATCTTTATCTCCAATTGTTTGCTTTTTTTAGCTCCTCCTTCTTAACGTTTCCAAAGTAGGAGGTGACCAAAAGCCATTTAAAAAATAAATAGCTAGGGGAAATGACCATACAGTAATTAGGAATGGACCTATTTTTATCAGAGGATCATCATATGTGGCCGGTGTGGCACGAAATGGATTCGAGTCATTAAGTCATGGCCTTCATATTGGATCGAAAACAAAAGCATGCAAGATTTGGGTAAAACGACACATTTCAAAAAAAATTGAAATCAAAATGCAACGGTAATAAAATAACCAAATCAACATGTTTCAGCCATACATGATACAGTATAAGGAAAATAATTAACATAAGAACATAATGTCAATTATATCAACTCCTTGCTATAGCTTTGACTCCTCACTCTTATATTCTCTCATTTTTAATGTATCCTCTCCTCGTTATTGTATCCTCGACCAATCTGATCTACACTTGGTCTCCTTGGACAATTTGGTTAATAATAACCTTTGGTGGGAAAGGAGAAGAAATATTTTATAGATTTTCCTTAGTTGAAAGAAGCCAAAAATGAGACTCTTCTCATTCAAGTTTTGGTTAGCACATGTATCAAAGGAGAGAGTGAGTCAAAAATGCAACAACAACTTCTTCTCTCCTTCTCAATTTCGGTTAAACATGAAAGAAAGAAGTGATGTGCATCCAATGCATCACTTCATTCTTTAATCAATCATAAAGAAGTCAACCAATGAGACTCTTCTCATTTGTTTAAGATGGCTATATGAAAAGACCAATAACCTTAATGAGACTGTTTCATTTTCGGTTATGAGATGAAAGAAGGGAGAGAATACATCAAATGCGCCTCCTCCTTTCTTTAATCAAATGAATGCTAAAAGGTTACATGCCATCATTAAAAGAAAACCATTAAACCATTTAATGATAAGATCATTACTCTATTTAATGGTGATGAAGCATAATAAAAACCATCTTAAATTTAGCAATTTAATGATAAATGTGCAACTGCACATTTAGCCGTAAAACCATTTTGCCCTCCTTTTATCTTTAATAACTTTGCTTCAATTTAATTATCTAATTAATCAAATCAAACCAAAGTCTAACCTAATATTAAATGTTCATTTGGGCTTCTAATTAACAATTAATCAAAGTAAGCCCAACATTTAATCATAGGCTTTAAAACCTCTATTTATATTTCTTACTTTCCTTGATAACCTTCCTAAAGTCAAATGAAAAATTTAATTAGACTTATATAATTTAAGCTCCAATAATCCCGGAATTAATTTAATCTTATTATAAGTAATTCTAGCTTATTAACCAAATGTCATTCCACTAAAGAAAATTAGTTGAACTATTGCATTACTAAATATTATGAGAATATATGTTTCAAATAAGATTTCCAATCGCAAACTTCATTATAAACCATATTATAGCCATCCACACAATAAAGGGTAAAATTACCATTTTGCCCTTATGTTAGTTTTTCCTTCTAGATCTCCCGTTTTACTCTATATGGTGATTAACACACAAGATCTCATCTTAGTGTTAAGACTTAATGGGTAGCTAGTCCATCAAACTACTGGTGCTAGTTTAATCACCAATCTCTGTAAAACATCTAGAAGTGATAATATCACTATAAACTCTTTATTTGAGTAAATGTTCTCTAATACATGTTTCAATTAATAATTCCAACATGCAGACACTAGATTGATACTCTGTAAAGATCCATTTTGATCATATCAAGAATTATAATGAAACATATATGAGTTCACCACTCATTAAGATTGTGGTTCGTAATAAAAGAAGGCTAAGGTGTATCTTTTAAGATTAAAGTAATGACCTACTTTATTCTTTAAAAATATACTTGATTCCAGATTCATTTAATAGTGCCATTATTGATACTCAACTACTATCATAATATGAAACTCATCATTCCTTTGAAGTAAACTCTTTTACTTACACGGAGATAAATCACAACACTACA
>JANIJH010000225.1:29813931-29828605 GCA_024520975.1 Erythroxylum areolatum | reverse complement strand
CTGATCCAATGCTCCCACAACAAGTCCATTAGTCGTGGTCCATTCATCCGAGCATGGGCTAAGTCAATCTCCACAAGATCCGATGCTCTACCAAAATTTGTACCAAGTCTGATCCCACTCGCCCATATTTGCCTTAGTATTTTCGCATGCCTCCCTTATGCGTGAATCCAACTATCCTCTTGCCTAAGGCCCCTTATCAAGGTAGCCGAGAAGTGCTCCGGAACTTAGGGGTCTAACGGTAAACTAATAATGCTAATTATAAATTGAACCTTTACTAAACTTGGTTACTTTACAAAGATTTTTTTTAGGTCCATTTAATTTCTTTTTATACTTTTTTTTGCTGTTGTATTCTTCAAAGCAAATGATGGAATAAGGAACTAAAAATATCAATAATTTTTTAATTTAATGTTCAACTTTAAAAAGTTTTTAATTAAGTGCTCAATCCAATAATTTTAAAATTGAACTAAATAGATCGGTTTATTAAAAAAATAAGAACTTGTCAACTTTCTGCTTTAGTTTATATGTATGATTATTGCAAATATAAAATAGCCAGTTAAATAATAAACCATTTGGTCTTTTGTTAATCTGTAAGTAGCATTGAATTTAAGACCATCTTCTCCTTCTTATTTGATTTCTCTTACAATCTCTATCTCTATTCAAACTTTAAACTTTTCAGTGACTATTTACTTCTGTCCAAACTTGGATTACTATGTTAATTTTCATCTCTAATCAAACTCTATCCTCTTTAACAACTCTTTAGTCAACATACCCGGTGCATAAGGTTTTTCGCTTTCCGAAATTTGAGGAAGATCATGATGTACCTAGCCTTAAAACTTTTTTGCTAGTCTACTATTTGAAATGATTTTCTTTAACATTCTCTATTCTATTTCAACCTATTTTATATTTGTTATATAAGTGTGTAAGTTTGTGTGTGTAGTTTTCTTTAACATCTAAAGCGAAATGCCAAACTAACAAACCGAGAAGACAAAAGGATTGCAGGTTTTTTTTATTTTCAGACTTTCATCAACCCAAAAATTAGGGGTATTTTTGTTCTTAGAGTTTTATCTTATTCCTTTTAATTTCTAACTTTCTTCTTTGGTTCATTATTATAGCATTTGCAATGCATTTTTTTTTGGTTTTATGAATCTATTTGAAAGACATTAAGGTTACCGGGTTGTAATTGAAATTTTTTGGCTAAGAAATAGTGGGTTTGTTGGATAAAAATTGGGGTTTATAGGATTGATTGGAAAAGAAATATGATAGATTATGATGTTATATTCTGGAAGACTTTAGTTATTATTTATAAGCATATACGTGTTGTTTAGATTAGAAGTATTCTAGTGCATGATGAGATTTAAGAAAATGTCTAGTTGTTAAGGCCTTTACCATAACTTAGATAAGGTCTTTCAAATTATTGGAAAGGTAGGACAAATTAAAACATATTGGAGTAAATATATTTATACATTAACGTCTATTCAGATTTGAAAGATAGAGGAGAGGAAAGCATCAAAAAGTGGGAAACAAATCGCCTGATCTCATTACTTTGTTTCTCCCAATCAAGTTGGTTAATTCTCTCTTTAATTAATCAAGAAATTTGACAAATAAGGACTAATATTACATATTGGATCTTTATCTAGTCTAATCATTATTTAATCAGAATTAGCTATAATTCTAATTAAATTTTAATTAAAAAATTGTATTTCAACTAAATTACTAAAAAGTCTAAGTCACTGTTATAAATAGGTATAGCCTCTAAAGGTGCTAGACTCCTCACTTAACCCTCTTTACACTACTTGTGAAGTTCTCTTAACTGGTTCATATTGATACCATTAGAGATTAGACATATTTATCACTATGGTGACTGTGGTGAAGTAGCATTAGAAACGGTTTGAGAGAAATTACAAGAAAAATGATCCACCTAAAGAATAAGATACAATATATGCTCATATTTTATTGTGTTCATAGATAAATTATGCTAAGAATTCAAAGTGCTATTAGCTTTCAAAAAATTGTTTAAATTTTTTTTAGATTTATAAGAAATTACTTTAGGAATCTATGGTCTTTAAGAAAAAATATTTATGTTCTATTTTTTCCTCCCTTCTAAAGACTTTATTGATGAAAAGGGTAGTGATTCTTTTTTCACAAGTCATATATCATAAGATCAATCTTATTCCAGTAATCTTAGTTGAGAGGGAAAGGCGATTGAAAAGTTGTATCCCTTTTCTCTAAGTTTGTATGGTAAGCCACATGATCCATGAATATGGAACTTTTCGATGCTCGATCTGCTTGTTTTAGTCCTCTGTAGCAATTTTATAGCCATAAGATAGAAGAATTTAGTTATATGAGAGATGATCTTTAAGTGAACAACTATGAGAGATCTTTGGAGATGAATAGATAAAATCAAACTGGTTATTCAAGAGTCAAGAATTATATCATGTGCTCCATCATCAATGGTCAAACAGTTTCATCCATAAAGTGAGTGGCTTGAGTAATATCATAAAGTCTTACTGACTAGAAATAGTCCCTCAGAGAAAAAACATTGAAGGGTAAATATACTAGGAAAACTTATAAATTAAAGAGAAATGGTACTTTGAGCCCATCAATGTCTATAAAAATGATTGAAAACCTATTAGAGATACAGTATAAGACCATTTCTTTTTTGTTAAAGCATAATTTTAAAAGTACATAGATTGCGGTGAAAAGTTAAAGGAAGAAATATTAAGATAGAGAGAGAAGGCGGAGAGATTAGAAATGGAATAAGATGCATTGAAATAACAAGTGAAAAAGGAAATCCTTGGTGAATGGTGAGAAATGTATAATAAATTTGTTGATGAGCCAATTATACGCAAAATAAAAGGCTAAAATGAATTGGGAACTACAAGATAAAGCAAGAATACTAAAATAATAAAAAGCATTAGGGGAAAATTTAGAGAAATTATCCAAAAATAATTATTTGAGAAAAAGATTCTTGGACTCGAAACACTAAATCAGGAAATTATGTGAATACAAAGATCTCATTAGAATAGCAAGAAGATACAAGGCTTACAAGTTAACTTACTTATTAGAGTATATTTAATCACTTTCAAATACAGCTTCCCCATTTGATAAACCTTCACTCCATTCCCAATTGGTTCAACCAACCAGCAAATACCTAAAACTATGATACTAACCTTTTCTCCATCTCCTTTCTATTACTGTCTATAACCTGTGGAGTGAAAGGAATGCACAAACCTTCAAAGATGAAACCTTAGATGAGGGACGCCTAAACGCCAGAGTGATCTTTCAAGTTATGGAGCATCTTCACTCAAACATCGAGAGAAGGTAAGTGTGGGAGTGCTTATTCTCTAACAATTTCTATGCAGATTTTTATTTCAGGTTGAACAAAGGTGGTTATCCATTCACCCTTTAGTATAAAAGCAAAGAGGGAATCAGTACCAAAGAAATACTGGTTCAAATTAGTATATACAGCATGGATTGGACGAGCACTAACACTCCCTTGTATATGGATGGAGACCAACATTCTCCTACCAATGAGGATCTAAGAGAGGTGGAAAAACTTGATAGTAAACAAAGACATGCACACGACATAGCTCATCTTATGTGGCTTTGGATGTCAGCTTAGTCTGTGTTGTATTAATGTTGCTTATTTTACTGTTGGAAATTGTTGTGGGTATACTAGTGTAAATAGATTGCGATGGATATTTTAGCCCTGCAAGCTCAATTGGAATGAAGGTAGTAAAGAATATAGAGGACTGTTAGTGGTAAGGAATTAGGAAGTTAGGTCCTTTGAACCCTTTTGGTAGCTAAGGGATGATGTTTAGGAATCTCAAGTTATGTACATAATGTTATATTATTTTGTATAAAATTTCTTCTGATTTACCAAAAAAAAATAAAGAATTGGCTTTTATAAATATAAATCGAAGTATGAAGAAGCTTAGTTATTTTAAATATCCTTGAGTAGTAATATAACTTCATCACTTCCCTTTGATCCTTACTTTGGGTTCACCGATGTCTATTCTCCATTACTATTTAAATTTTGAATGTCTTTCATGTGACAATTAATCGAACTTGGGCCTCATTTGCCATCAATGCCTTAAATTTCAAGGATTAGGAAACCTTTTCCAACATATTATGCTTTAGAGCCAAGAGGAAAATGATGCAGTAGAGACTTAATAGGAATTTGAGGAGTTGTAGCAATGATAAAGAGGACGGTCAAGTTATTAATACTCAATACATCCCTTGTAAGTTCAAGCTGTCAAATTTTGATAATTATAGTGGAAGTATGAACTCTGTGAGACATTGACGAGTAGTAAAATAGCAGTTTACATTAAAAACAAAGAATTATTAGTGCACTACATTACAGAGAGTCTCAAAAGCCCTGCTCTTTACTGGTTTATAATTTTAGATTAGCCTTGAGGTGATCTTACCAACTATTTCCTTAATCACTATTAATAAAGAAATAGGGGAGACCTTCATATGATGAAAGAAAAGTCTTTGAGAAAAAAAACACCCATTCACCTTCTTATAAAAAAGAAAATGTGGGCTTATTATTAGATATTTTACTAAAACCTTAATATGATATTTATGAAAATTAATAAAATTGTTAGCCAATGTGGAACTAATAGAGAGTGCCATTAGAATAGGAAAAATCAAGTTGAATGTATCTGAAGTTATAAAAAAAGAAAAATAGAAAGAAAAAAGAAGATGACATGCATCAAGTTGATGTCACAAAAATCAAGAAACATATTCAAACCTAAATCAACAAAAAATAACAATAACCAATGTGACAAGTATACTCATTCTTACCCAAACTATAACAAATCATCATCGCTCAATTATAACCAACCATTCTATTACTTGAAATCCTCAATTCCTTTCACACCACCAACACTATATTCAAATCTAAGTGTAATTTGTTGAATACCAACCTATATCAAGAGGTCAATTGCCTTATTCATTATAAAACTTACCTCTAAAACTTTTCCAAACACTACTAAATTGCCAAAACTAGTAAACCCACCTAACACCAACATCATGTGAGTAACAAAATAAAAAATAGACAAAAACAAAGAAAAACAGGCAAAATAAATTATAAATCTTAACTACCATTGCTACCATTACCCTTAACTTCAAGATAGATATACTAACTCATACCTAAGAAAAATTAAGTGACATTAGTGCTGACTTAAGCTACATTTTCTGTTGTGATTTAATCAAATAAAGTTTGTGGTTAAAATTTAAAATAAAGATAAATATTTAAATGTCATTACCAATCCCTTACCCTCATATGGAAGTATTATTATAAACATGATAGATGGAGGTGAAGAAGATGTCTTCTCTATTACCAAGGTCAAATTTTACATGGGAAAATCTATAAATTTCTATTAAAATAAGTTTAAAATAATCAAAATAGGAAGAAGGCCAAATGGTAAATATATGCTTTTTCAATCAACAATACATACATGCATAATGCGAACGTTCTCTCAGTCACCAAGAATATTCTTTTGTTGTATATTGAAGAAAATGAAGATGTGTCAAACAATTTGTCCTAATCGTAGAAAGAGATTAACGCGACTTATTTGTTTGAAGGATCATGGATGAAAGAGTTGATCCTATCATTCACTACAAAGATGATGATACAAAAGACGACAAATGTGGAAGCTAAAAATTGAAAAGAAGGCTCACTCATGATAATTTTGTTAAATTTCTTAAAGGAGTTTGTGTTTGGATTATTATTATAGATTAGGGTTCAAAAAAATAAAGGAGGACTACAAAAGAACATTAAAGGATGCTATATCTAAGAAGATTAGCTTGTTTGGAGTGACAAGGATTGGGTATTAAAAGATCTTCACCCTATATACCACCTAATCTTTTTAAGAGCCTAAAAGAACAAGGAACACCATATAAATATAAAGATAACCTCACTTACCCTAAATATGGATTCACTCACTATTAGTATAATTGATAGTGAAGAAGAATGTGACTAGTTAGTTTGCATAAAAGTTAAGGGAGTGGATATTAATAATTAAACTTACACTTTCTTACTCAAGATATCCCTTAAGAAATTTTACGTTTCAAGTTGTCATTTTCCTCACTTGTTGCTCAGTTCAAGGAACAAGTTCTGTAATTGTATATTGGATTATTTTTTTCATGAATGTTTTAACAAATTTTCCTCATAAATGTTTAAATGTTTTGCTTTTTTAATGAATGATTTATTTGATGAATGAATTCATTTGAATGAGTGATTAACATGATCATAGATTTATTTGCTAACTTATTATTTTTCCTTATAAATTTTGCTTAATCTCTTCTCTATAAATGACTGATTGAGTCATCAAATTATCTTACTTTGTGAATATAATCTCATTATTTATTATCAAAACTCTAATCAAAATGCTACTCCATCTAGATTAAAATTCATAATCTTAATATATCTTCCCTATACATACTAATATCATTTTTGCCTTTTCCTATCCAAAACCTTTTAATTATAATAATAAAGATGAGATAATGTTCGAACATCAACCCATTAACTTTAAAAGAAACTCTAATTAAGAATGGTGACAATTTTTTTGATGAAACTTCTAACGATATAAAAAATGGTGAGAATTGATGAATTTAGGATTAAAACATAGCATAATGAAATTAGAGTACTAAATCTCAAAATATAGCAAAATAAAACAAATGTTAAAATTTTCATTAAGATGACCGAGAAATCCTAGCTAATAGAACTTCCAAAAGAATACCCTAATGTGTTTCCTTAATATGTTTGATGTTTATTTACAAATTGGGCTAACTAACTTTATAGCAACCATATAATCGATAGATTCAATTCCACCTAAATGATGTTATTAGGAAGACTATGGATTTACAATACGGGAGAAGTTCCATCCTCATTGCATTAAAGAAAATTAAATACTACATGGATGACTAACTTATATTTGTTCATGCTGAAGAAGTTCTATCAGCCACAAAAAAATATTCTTTTATTGTATAGTTAAGAGAATGAAAATGTATCAAGCAATTTAAACAAATCATTAGAAGTGATTGACACCACTTATTTAATTGAAAGATTATAAATGAAAGAGTTGATCTTGACATTCACTACAAATATGGTAATTTAAGAGATAACAAATATGGAAGCTAGAAGTTAAAAAGTGGGTTTACTAATGACTAGTTTGCTAAATTGTTCAAAGGAGATTGAAGTTAGATCAATATTATATGTTTAAGTTCAAGCAAATAAAGAAGGATCATAAAAGAACATTAGGCAATGCCAGATCTAAGAAGATTAATTAGTTGGGAGTAACAAGGATTATATATGCTTATATTCCTCCTATATACCACCTAATCTTTTTTCATGCCTAAAAGAACCAAAGAACACCATATAAATACAAAGATAACCCTACTTACCTTAAAGATGGATTAACTCACTATTAGTATAATATAGTGAAGAAGAATATGGCTAGTTTGTTTGCATAACAATTACGGGAGTGGATATTAATAATTGAACTTGCTCTTTCTTACTCAAGGATATTAATAATTGAACTTGCACTTTCTTACTTAAGATATCCCCTGAGAAATTTAAATTTTATGGAACCATTTGCCTCACTTGTTGCTCAGTTCAAGGTATAATTTTTGTAATTATATATCTGACCATTTGTTTTCATGAAAGTTCTAATAATTTTTCCTCATAAATTTTTTAATGTTTTCCTTTGTTAATGAATTACTTATTTGATGAATAACATCATTTGCATGAGTGATTGATAAGATCATAGATGTCTTTGCTAGCTTATTGTCTTCCTTATAAATTAACCTCAATCCCTTTTATATGAATGAATGATTGATTCATCAAATTATCTTACCTTATGAATAAAATCTTGTTATTGATTTTCAAGACTCTAATAAAATTAAAGTTCGAGCTATATTAAAATAAAAAATATTAATCTGTCTTCCCTATATAAATTAATGACATTTTGGCCCTTTTTCATCCTAAACCTTTTGATCCTATTAATATAAATGAGCTAATGTTTCGACATCAACCCATTAACTTTAAAAGGAATCTAATTAAAAATGGTGACAATGTTTTAGACGAACCTTCTCAGAAAATAAAAAGAAATTGGTGAGAAATAATGAATTTAGGATTAAAAATTATAATCAAATTACTAAATCTCAAAACATAGTAAGAAAAATAAAAATAAAGTTGTCATTAAGAAGACTGAGAAGTCCTAGGCAATTGAAATTTTAGAGAAATATCCTAATGCGTTTTCCTAAAGCTATTCAGATACGGTAGGATTAGATCCTTAAATTTTTAAATATAAAATGCCTTTAAAACTTCAATGTTAACCAATAGATCAAAGGTTGAGACTAATGAGACCTAATGTCCCATATATCATCCAAAAATAAGAAAGACTGTTTGGGATTTTGGCAGTAGGAATAATTTAACAGGTCAGGATTAGCCAAAACTACTTATTTAATTTAACAGGTCAGGATTAGCCAAAACTACTTATTGGAAGAGAGAATAGCAGGAACATGCATTTGTAAATCCCTATTCTCTCTTGAAAATCAAAGAAGTAAAAAGCAATTAATGTTGAGTTTTTAAATATGGCCCATTATCATGAATGGGTTCAAATATAGTCCTTATACCAAATAAAAACAAAAAAAAAATTAACATGTGTAGATTATTAGGATTTAAATACATCAAGCGCTATAGATAAATTTCATTTACTTCATATATATGTCCTAGTTGACACATAGTCAAGCATGCTTGTCTTTTGTGTAGGACTATAATAAAAAAAATGGTTGACGAGGATAAAGGAAAAGCAATGTTTATCACACAATGTTACACTTTTTACAATAAAGCAATGCCATTTAGACTTTAAAATGTTAATACAACTTATTGAAGGAAAATGGTTAGTATCTTTCATGAAGAAATAGAAGTATATGTTGATGATATGATCATTAAATCCAAGGTCAGTGAGTCATGTAGTCAATTTGTGAAAGCTGTCTGAACAGTTAAGAAAATGTTAATACAACTTATTGAAGTAAAATGGTTAGTATCTTTCATGAAGAAATAGAAGTATATGATGATGATATGATCATTAAATCCAAGGTCAGCGAGTCATGTAGTCAATTTGTGAAAGCTCTCTGAACGGTTAAGAAAATCAACTAAAAGTAAATTCAATTAAGTGCACCTTTGATACTAGATTAGGAAACAATTAAGGTTTATGATTAGTAAAAAGAGAGATACATATCAAACCAAAAAATTTAAAGCAATAAAAAATATGCATCCCCTAGAATAAAGAGAGATGAATGTGGCTTTTTAGGTAATCTTAGTTATATATCTAGCTTCATCTCTTATCTATTTCACTCGTGAGTTGCCAGTACATTTTTTTACAAAATTCAAAGGGACTTTAATAAAAGACAATCATATTTGCAAAATCCTTTAATATTGGTCACGTAAGTGTTAGGGAAACAATTAAAAGTAGGTTAAAAGAAGGGAATTAGGGGATCCTTTGGAAAAGAAAAATGATATTGATGATGATTATAAGGCTTTTAAGTTTGAATTCATTGATGAGAATGTCAGCAATTTTTAGGAAAATGAGAAAGATAAAGAAATGATACTTGTAAAATATTATTCAACGATAAATCATCTACCAACTTTATCCTTACATAGTATGGTTTCACCTCGTCCATTTTAAATATGAGAAATTGGAGATATCGGTCTAATTAATCCACTTATTTCAAATGGTCATATATTCATTTTAGCTATTATAGGTTATTTTAACAAGTGTATTAAGGTAGCTTTATACTCCTAAGTTGTGCAAAGAGTTTTCTAGTAAGATTGTTACTAATAATGCTTGCAACCTAAATGTTGCATTAATGTAGAAGTTATGTGAAAAGTTTGAAGTCAAATTTTGATTCTTACCATACTATTCTCAAATAAATGGAGTAGTGGAAGTCATATATAAGAATATAAATATAATTATTTATAAAATAGAGATAACATATCAAAATTGGCATGACTTGTTACCTATAGTCTATGAGACTAAAACTATTCTTCTTATAGACGTTGAAATTCTATATTTCCTAATATTGATTAAACTTTGAGAGCTTAATAGGCTATAACCAAATATGAGTTATTAAATTTGATTACATAAAGATGTTGTCATCAATTTGTCATAGACAATTATATCAAATAAGGATGGTTTGAGCTTTAAAAAAATAAAGGTACACATATTAATTCCTAGAGATTTGATGCTAAAGAAAATACTTCTTATCAAAGAAGATAAAAGAGAAAAATGAACCCCTAACTATAAAGGAGGCTATATTGTAAGAAAGGTTTTGCTATTTTATGCATCGGTTCTAGCATCCATAGATAGGGAAGAGTTTCCTAAACAAATCAATTCATATTCTGTTAAACAATATGTTTGCTAAAAAAGCAAAGCTTAAAGGGAAATTTGATAAAGAAAAACCTATATAAAACCAAAAGCAATAAGAATCATTAATCAAAAATTAAAATTTTGCTAGGTAAAAATTAGTAAATAACTACCAAAAGAATTTTGATTAAAAAATTCAAAATTGAAAATTAAAAGAATGACAACTTAGGGAAACAGTTACATTATAAAGGGCATATGTTCTTCATCAGTTATATCAAAAAGGGGTACTCCTGTAGCATATTGGTTTTGTCTTGCTTTTAGTTATAATTAATTTTCTTACTATCATTTTGAATTTATTAAATGAAGTGTTGTTTCTAGATAAAATGATGTATGGATTTGTTAATCATAAGATTTAGATATAGAATTATTTGAGATTAGAAACTTAGCATCCAAATGCTTGATTTTTTACATGAACAAAACCAAAAAAAAACTCCCCTTTTATAGATATAGGTTAAAGATCGATCTCCAAGAGAATAACAACATGGAAATTCTTAAGGGAGATTCAATTTGTAAACAAAAGTCTTATAATTAATGTTATATCGGTTAACAATAATAGTTATAATCTATATAATATAATTATTCATTATATATTGTCGTAATATAAATTTCCAAGGGAGTGGCTTTACTTTAAATATAATATTTCAAAAGTGAATGACCATAAATCAACTAACTTAGTCAAGGTGATATCCACCAATCTATTCATTTTGTTAAAAATAATACTATTTATAATGTTATGATCACCATTTAGTTCATTCATTCAATTTATCAATCATATATCTACTATAAACCAATTTCATTTATTTTTTGACAAAGTTTCATTGTTAAATTATTACTAAATATACCATTGTTTAACATTTTTTTATTTTTGAATCTTGTTATGCAAATTGAGAAAACTAGATTATTAAATTCATAAAGATCCAATGGTTGAGGAGATTGCCACATGGTTTGACTCAAGTTTGTCTCCACTACTAATCAATAATTATAGTTATAAATTACCTCATAATATGAAAAGAAATCTTAAGTGTCTATTTAATATAATTAATTGCCCTCATAATTGTAATATTTATTGTAAAACTAAACCTATATCCATCATTGATCTCTAACAAATTCAACCTTAATCACATTTATAGATCTAAAAGATAACTAGTGATAAAGTCAAGTGAAAGGTCCAAATTCAATAAATTTACAATCAATTTGGGTTGAATGTAGTAGGCAATTATAACTTTTCACATGTCATTAACTTATTATTAAAGAATAATAAGTGGTGTCATTTTAATGTTCGATGTATCTCTGAATGGCATTTTAGTCTTATCAACTGATGTTTTGTACATTAAAAGATTAAATATTGCAAATTATGAAATGTAGATCTCATCCACTTTTAATTGTGACTATTTATTTTGTCATATAAAAATGTTTTATCCTTTCTAAAAATAAAGAGAATCATTATTTGTCACTAAACCTTCTCTCTAAATCAAGCTCTATAACCCTCTCTTTTACTATTTCCTTAACCCAAATGATAATCTTCAAGTTTAGAACAAGTTATCTTGCATCTTACAAAAGAAAAAGCCTTCATTAACACCTAAAAATCATTTAGGTAAAGCATTGTTAACAATGTTTCTTTCTTGTTCTACGTTTCTTCCTTTTTTTTCAAAGATCTTATGTTTTCCTCTATTTGCCTATTCATTCTATTCTTTTATCTTGAGGTTGCTTATTGAAGTTTGATTTTAAAGAGTCTTAATCATTAAGAGATTTTAAAATTTGTTTTCAATGAATGTTTAAGGTAAGGTTTCATACATAGTTTATTCCTTCCCCTCTTTGATTTTTTTCATGTATAGTTTATTCCTTCTCCTCTTTGATTTTTTCATGTACCTTTAGATTTCTTGATTTAATCATATTCAATCACTTTGTTTTGATTTTTGACTCTAAAAGAATTTAGATAACTTAAGAAGTTGAAAATAAATAGAACAATCAATAAACTTGAAAGGTTTTCTTTATGGCTGTAATATTTTTATTATTCATTGTTCCTTATATTTTCACTAATATTATAAATATAGTGTTTTAAGAGTTGTAAATTGTTTTTTTGACTCAATAAGTAATGATGTAAGCATAACTAACCAATAAAAGGATCCACTGCATATACCTAGTGGACTAATTATAAGAGTTAGGATTATAAATTTTAAAAAGACTTTGGGTGGGTGGTTCAAGACATATACACAAATCAAGCTTTAAAGAGTATGTCAAAAAGCATTTTAGGAAGCCTACTAGGCACAAAGGAAGAAATAAACACTAGTTAATATGATCTAAGATAAGATTAGAGAAGATTTAGATGCATAAGCTCATAATATTATGGTTAATTTCACATACCCAATTTTTTTATTTAGTGTTCTATTCTATTCTATTATAATAGAAACATGCTTAATATGATCTTTTAGTTATTTACTATCTTCCTACTTAGATTATGAATTATTATAAGAATAAATTCTATTTAGGAAACTCTATAAAGATTGTAAATTATTTGTCAAATTTGGAATTTGATTGAAACAGAAATCCTAGAGTATTTGCTAAAGTATTCTACTGATTCCTAGCCAAAGAAGAACTAGTAGTTAGTTTCCTAGTTAAATAAGAACCATTAGACTTTAAATTTAAGTGTTATTAGCATTTAATGTTTAATTTAAGTAGGTATCCTTGGTACACTTATATTCTAAAAACATTTTCTATATTCATCCAATATAGAAAGGATGTTTCTAATCAATATGAGAAATTTGAGTTGCGAAATATTAAAAGCTATGAGTTCTTTACCCCTTGTTCTTTATTTAACTTCAAAACTTATCAAAGAATTCCGTCTTTATGGTGTACAAAATATTTCAATTACTAAAAAAATTTGATTTAACTTTACTAATAAGATTTCAATCTTCTTCTTAGGTTTTACTATTAGGTGGTTCATAGCAGTTACTATTCGAATCTAGCTTAAATCAAGTTTTATTATCTTTTTGGTCATTTCGCGCTTTATATTTTTTAAAAGTTCTAATCAAGTAAGTTTATGTCATCTTCTTATTTAGAGTTTTTTAATATCTTCTTCTTATATTATGATTTCTTCTTTATTAATTCATTGTTTAGTGCCTTTGTTAAACTATATTATTATACTCCTACACAAGAATTGCAATGATAGATTCTTATTTAATCAATTTTCATTTTTGGTGATAAATTTTTTTGATTTTGGTTCATACATTCATATTGGTACAATATTAATGTTTCTCAAATTTTATATCTACTTCAATATTTTTTTAATTAGTTTTTCATTTATTAAATGAAAAATAAAAAAGAAAAGAAAAAAATTAGTATAGATTCAATATTATTAAAAAAGGATTTAAATCTAGTTAGTCCATTTAATTCCTTTTCTTCTCATTTAACATATGACTTGTTTCTTCCATTGGCCATTAGATCTCATCATCATCATCATCACCCAATCCGAAATCCCGCAATGAAGTGGGGTCAAGGGAGGTCCTGATAGTATGCAGCCTTACCCCTATATAGTAGATAGACTATTTCCGGTGAACCCACATGCAAATGAGACAATATAAGCATGATTCAAGTGACAGAAATCAATTCATTAAAAAAAATCTGCGAGAACCTAGGATGCTACAAAGTCCATCCCTCCTTGTCATGTAGTAAGTAAGGGGACCTCCCTCATAGACCCTAGCGGAATGCCCCCTACTGTCCCCCTTGCACCTATCGTGCAATCGGCGCAATGGGACACAGTATCTCCTAGTGACTGTCATACTGATTGGGGTAACTGAAATGGTCAATCCTTTACCCTGATCTGATCATGCCAAACTTTTCTATTTCTAGCGACTACCTCATTAAGGGCCAACTCTGACATATCTTCCTTGATCACTTCCTTCCAGTTCTTGTAAGGCCTCCCTCTCCTCCTCTTATATTCGCTAAGTGATATACCCTTAGAGCTTCGAACCGGAGCATCAGAGGGCTTCCTCCACACATACCCATACCACCTAAGCCTAGTCTCTCTCAACTTGTTGGCAAAGCTGGCTACCCGGAGTCTATCTCTTACCACCCAGTTTCAAACCTTATCTCTCCTGGTAATGCCATACATCCACCTAAGCATACGCATTTCTGCTACCAACAACTGACTTATATGCCTATGTTTGGTAGGCCAACATTCTGCCCCATATAACATGGTTGGACGAATCACCATTTTATAAAACTTCCCCTTGAGTTTT
>JANIJH010000225.1:29793324-29813831 GCA_024520975.1 Erythroxylum areolatum | reverse complement strand
AATATCGGGTTCGGGTCTTGCGGGAGTGGTGTGTTACAATACTAAATCACAAATAATAATAATAATAATAATAATAATAATAATAATGAAAAACTAATGCTATAAGAGAATAAGAATTATAACAGTAGTAATAATAATAATAATAGCAATAATAAATATAATAAAAACTAAGGACAAAAACCAAAAATAATAGGGAACTCAAATAAAAGGAAAATACTAGTAATAATAATAAAACAAATAATAGTACTAGTAAAACTGATAATAACATTAATAACCAAAAATAGTAAAGCCACAAAAACTAGAGATTAGAAAATGCAATAAATACTTAGAGAGTATTAAAAAAAATATAATTAGGTAAAAGAGAAAAGAAAAAAACTAAAAGGCAAGCGTGATATTAACACCAAAACTAAGACTAATATTACTACTAATAACTTAATACCAATGCTGAAAGAAAGTAAATAAAAAATAATTAAAATATATCAAATAAACACTAAGAAGCAGCACAAGACTGTTAAGGGAGAAGAATAATGGAAATCTGAGAAAAAAAAGATCGCTAAATAATACTACCAAGTTGTTAATAAAAGTTGTATTATGAGCAAAAGGAGGAGATACTCTAATAAAAGGCAATACAAGAGAAAGGGTTCAAAGTTTGCGGGAGGAGTGATTTTAAAGCGGAGGACAGTAGCAAAAAAGAATAGAGAAATAAAGAATTGGTCCAGCATAAGACATCAGGCTAAAAGGTGGGGAACCAACAGGTAGCAGCCAGAGAATGGCTGGCAATTTGCTGAGCCCAACGGCAAAAAAATCAGGATGCTCAAGAAAAAATGACAGAAAACTCAGGATGCTCGAGAAAATCAGGATGTTCGAAAAAGGTTGTGAAACGGCGCGTGGCATCCAGGAGAATCCCACTCAACAGGTAGGTAAGAGAATCAGTTGTCGTGCTTGCAGCCCTTCGTCGCTGTCATCGCCCAGGTGCTGCATGCATGACATGAAAGGAAACCGGGCGAAATCTAGTTCATGAGCTAATTCCCAAAATGAGCATTGCCCAAAGGAAAGATGACTCCCAACCCAGGTTACTACGTTATCCGAACCAAACTAAAGACTTGTAAAAAGCATAGGTAACAATTCCATACACAAAACACAGCATGCACTGGCACAAATGGAAACACAGAAACAATTGGAGGGAAGATCGTAAGGTTACATACCTGGTGTGGCTGGTTCCCAAAGGCCAAAGCGAGCTTGTCCTTCCTGCCACTATGGAAAAAATGTAAAAGGAATGTAGAAAACTCTACCTGGTGTCCAATGGCACGTTAGCATAGTTGCAACCCTGTGTCCTCCAGTAGCTGCTACCTCCATAACTGTATGGTCTCCATTTTAAGTTATTCCAAGTTAAAGACATGCTTTCTTTACCAATTTTCTATTGTTGTTTACAGTCAATCGGCTCGTTTTTCCATGCTAAAAGCACAACGTTGGGTACTCTAATGGGCGTGAATTTCTCGGCGATCACCTTCAGGGCAAACTCTCAGCACTGAGCCAACAAAGCGACCGCTGGGGTTGTGCCCAGTATTAAGAAGAAAAAAGAAAGAGAAAATACAGCCATAAACTCAGTCACCACCACCACCACACCTAAGAACCTTAAACCCCACCATCTCTCTCCCTCTCCTGACCCTTCACACTACGTTCAAGTCCATACCACTTATCGTGAAAACCTCCGCTATCTCAAGAGCATTAGTGTCATTGATGCCAACACTCATCGCAACAAACTGCCTTTGGCTGATGCTACCACCCAACTCCTCGCCACCGTTAACTTCTTCAAGTCCAAATGCTTCGCCAATAGGGACTTCCAAACTCAGCCATTATTGACAAAAGAAATCAAATGCAGTACTTGGAGAAGAGTAAGCCTTTGATAGTACTTTGGAAGCTACAATTGTGTTGGCTGCTTTAGTGTAATGAATGCCATCCCAACTTATAAATTTAGATCCTTCACTGCACACCTCATGACCAGGCTCACTGTATGTTATATTTCTATCGTAGTTATATGGAGGTCCTCCATATCCGCAGCACGCCATTAGTGGATTTGAAAAACCATTTAGAGAACGGACTTATCCGATAGAGGAAATTTTCATTAATCCCTAAATTTCAAACATAGTCCTCCTCAAGAGCCAAGTGATTATTTTTACTTAGTTCTTTAAATAACTTGAAAAGGAAGCAAATAGTGGAAAAATGTAAGAGTGTGTGAGATCGGCATCGAGAAAATCCAAGCAAAAAGTGAAATGTGAGTAATTTGACATCTTTTAGGAGATATACAGTTAAGCAAGTTTGTGAAGATTTTTTTAATAACTTCTTCTTACAACCTTTAAATATGTATTATAGAGGTGGCTTAACATCAAAGGAATAAAATGAAACACATTATTTACTTCTGTAAAATTATAAAAAATCTATAAGTTTACTTGGGGTAGGAGAAAATTATAGAATTGTTCTTTAATTATCATAATTACTCTAAATAGAAGAAAGTGAAGCTATTTTGGTAAAGTTTACTAATTATACCATTATTTGGTGAGGTCAATTAGGAATCGTAAATGACATTTATATATTTGAATGAGTTGAAACCTCTTACAATGAGGAGTTTGTGCCTAGTCTTCAATTTAAGGATTTGCATTATAACTTGTAGGTCATTTCATAAGTTTCAAAAAATTATAGTATTTTCATAAAGAGATGGAAGTAATCATGATTCAAGTCAACATACAGGAGGATGGAGAAGCAACTATAGCATGAGTCCTAAAATGTTTGGATATAGATATGTTTGAAGTGGTATAGTTATAAAATTAAAAGTTAGAAGAGATGTTTATGGATATGAAAATGGAGAGCCAACTAAATGTAAAGAAGTATCAAAGTATCCTACTAGTCCTAGTAATTCTTATAATTCTAATTGGAAAAGGTAGAACAAGAGTTCTTTTGAAACCAAAGATACAAAATCTATAGCTAATAGGACATTTATAATAAGAATAAAGGAAAAGCTAATTCTCATCCCTCTCAAAATAGAGATATTAAATATTTTTGTTATTTTAAAACATGGTATATTGCATCTTAATGTTAAATAAATAGGTTGTAATCATGAGGGATGATTGAGAAATAGACGGTGAGAGTGAGCTAGATAAAAAGGTATCCATCCCACTATTTGATAATGTTAGTGGTGATAACATTGAGTACACTATCAAAGGTAACATGCTCTTTTCTAGGAGAGCATTAAGCATTAAGTATTCAAATAAAAAAAGATTAGTTAAATCAATAAAGGGAGAACATTTTACATAATACCTGCCACATTTATAAAGCAGTATATAGTAATGGAGGAACTTACAATAACATACCTAGCACTACTCTTATATAATAGTTAAGTTTTGCTAATGCAAAGCATCTAAAGCCATATAAACTTTAGTGGCTCAATCAATGTGGGAAGACAATAGTGAAAAAAACATGCTAGTTTCTTTTTATAATGGTAGATTTAAAGATGAGATGCTATATGACATAGTAGCTATACAAATTGGACATATTTCATTAGAAAGGTCATGGGAATATGATAAAAACATTTATGTATAATGGCTTTAAGAATAGGTATTCCTTTTTTAAAGAAAACAAGCTAATTACTCTTATACCTTTAATATTAATATATGGTTAATTTTACCCCATATTTAATATATTCTTGCTTGATACTTTTATTGTATATTTAGTACTTAATGAGCTTCAAGTGTGTTTACAAGTGATAACTGCCTTCATAAACTTAAAGAAGAAGAATTTGGACGAAATCATGGTGAAAAACAGAAAATCAACAATTTTTTAATACTTTAAAAATTCTGATTATGCACATTCCAATGCACGATCGTGCATATGACTGTACATAACCCAAAAATCTAGGTTTCATATAAAGCCAATGTTTTGGAGGCAAATCAGGGGAGGAAGCAACTGGCATTGTTTTATGAAGTTCAGAGGTGATTCCAAAGGTGATTTAGAGCTTAAGGAGAGGAAGACACTAGATTTTATCGACAAATCCATCATAACACAAGATCAGACATCTACATTGTCAGAATGCACGATAGAGAACAATTAAGGAGATTTAGAATTATGATTATGAAGTTTTCTATTCTGTTTTCTATTTATATGGATATGATTTAGTGTTCTCCAATATATAACTAAATTCTTTATTAGTATCTAGGTCAGATGAACCCTAGTTAAATACTTTGACATGTTTTGATTCTTTATAGATGCAAATTATATTTATTGATTATCAAGGTATTATCTATTAATATGATTTTTAGACTTTAATTTGATTTCACACTTAGCGATTGAGAAATCCTAGGTTTGAATAAATCTACGATAATTGGAAATAGTTTATTGCAATCATAGAGATAGGACGTCATAAATCTTCTTAATTAGGGTTAAACCTAATGGAGGGGTTCATAATACGATAACATAATGCTATAAGTTTTAACTTGAGTAATTCGATTAGAGACCCAAGGATTAGTTGTTAGTAGACTCATGTCAATTACTAGCATGCGTTAGGAATCTTCACAGTCCAATTAATTAACAACATAATTACGTGACAAATGATAAATCGGTTAAGGGTTTAGGAGAATTTAAAGCCTAGGTACTAATTATCTAATATAGGTAATTAATTTAGTGTTGCTAATTCTTTGCTTTAAATCATGCTGCTTGTTTATTTTAACAGTCTTATTTTAGTTTTATTAGTTCAACCACAATCAATCTGAAGACCAGATAATAGAATAATAGTAGTTACTAGTACTTACGTCTTTTTGGGATTAACCCATACTTACCACTACTAGTTACAACACACTGTGCACTTGCAGTATTAAATTTTGGCTACTCATGAAATAGTCCAATCAAGTTTTTGACACCGTTACCAGAGACGGTGATATTAGGAACACTTGAGTTTTGTTAATCTAGTGATTTCTTTTTTATTTGCTTTAATTTTTTATTTAATTTCTTGTTTTTTACTTTACCTCATTTAATTAATTTTTGTTAGTTAGATTATTTCCTTAGTTGAGGCTAGACTCTAGGTCAGTTTATGACCTAGAGCAACAATGAAAACTTATTTTACTTAGATCCTAAGATAGAAAAACCTGTGTGTAGGAATTGTTGTAGAATAAGCCTTAGGGAGTTTGAATTAGATCATCGAATAGAGGACTTTGAAGGTCACGTGGACACCGAGGGATTGTGCAATATAGAAGAACAACTAAAATCAATATTCAGTTATGTTAGACTAGACTTAAATGGCACGGAATCCAGCATCATGGGACTAACTGTACAACCAAACAATTTTAAGATCACGTCAAACATCATTCAAAGGATGCAATAGTCAGTCTAATTTGACGGACTCCAAGATGCAGACCTTAACATGCACATCTCTAACTTCTTAAAGATGTGTAACAAGTTTAAAATAAATGGAACTAATGATGACGCTATCAAATTTCGTCTATTTCCTTTCTATTTAAGAGGAAAAGCAAAGCAGTGGCTCAATTATATGCATGTTCATCACTGACCATATGGGATCAAGTATCGAAATTTTTTTATTGAAATACTTCCCTCCTATGAAGAATGCAAAACTAAGGAACGACATCTCGTCTTACTCTCAAACTAAAGGAGAATCATTGTACCACACTTGGGAAGATTTAAGGAGATGTTTTGATGATGCCCACATTATGGAATACCTCTGTGGATGTAAATCTAAACATTTTATAACGGAATAAGTCAGAATACAAGACACTTAATTATTGCACTAACTAGAGGGATGCTAAATAACAAGACACCTGAAGTGACCTAAGACTTAATAGAGGACATGGCCATGAATAATTATCAATGGTACTCAGCTATAGCATGAACCACTAATAGGCCATATAGAGTATAAGAAGTAGATACAGTAATGAGATTGGCAAGTTAAGTGGAAGCACTGAGCAAGAAGATAGACAACATTACTATGGCTCCACAGGGAAGAGTGATGCAATATGAATTGTGTGGGATAAATCATCCAAGACAACATTGTCATTCAGATCAACCCAAATATATAGGCCTTGTTTGGTAAAGAGCTGATAAGCCCTTTTTTGGCTGTTTGATCCATTTCAGCTTATTGATTTTATGAAAAAGCTATTAGAGGTGTTTGGTTATTGGCTAGTTGGGTTGATTGATTCAACCCAACCAGCTAAATTTGGATAACCTCCTATAGAGGAGTGTTTCAAGATAATCAACCAAAATTTTTTATTAACGTCAATGTTGCCCCTCTTTACTACCATCTCATTTCTCTCTTCTCTGGATTCTTCTTCGTTCTTTCCTTGTCTTCCATGTTGCCTTTCATGTTGTGATGAGACACGGTTAAATCGTGAGAGTAAGCATACATTATCATTGTTAGATGATAAGTTAAGAAATTTTGGCAGTTGTAATTTGTGGATAATCATAGGTAGTTTTAGCGTGAAGATGGTAAATCTGATGTCTTTGTCTCTTATGGAAAAGGTTTACAGAAGATTGCAAGGGTTTGTCATTTTAGGTCTTTGTTCTGTTATAGGAAGTTTAAGTATTCGACAAAAGGTTTCAGTGACAAACCATCAGTTTAAGCCTTGTAAAGTGCAACTATAAGTGTTTGATCCTTACCAAGTTTTAGTTCTTCTCTTTTTCTAAATATCCTTCCCTATTTTAATGAACACACTTCCCTGAAAGCACATGCTTACTTATTTTGTACCTTTAAGTTTACAGATTTGTTTAGAAGAGTTCTCTTTAGCTCCAAGATTGAAATTGAGGGTAAACTCAAGTCCAGGGTAAGACTTTGTTTCTGGTTTTGGTTCATGTTTGGTCAGCTTATTGTTGACATGTTCAGATAGTTTCAAATGTATGGTGTCATTGTCAAATGTTATTTATCAATTGCACATAGTTTTTATAATGTCTAAGTACCCTCTTTCACGTTAGGGTGATCTGAAATTATTGTGTTTTATCTATTATTTACTTGCTTTTGAAATTTCAAGCTTTTGCTTCATCCATTTATAATTGGAAACATCAAATTTTTTGGTTTAATCTGAACATGTGTTAATGGTTTTAACCCTCTGGAACTCTTTTAGGTCAAATCTTTATCACATATCCTTTAGTAACCGAAAGAAAAATCTTTTGTGTCTTTATTTTTAGTAACAAGGAAGCTTCTCTTTGTTTAATCAAGTGAATGACTTTTCTTACTGGTGATCCTCCGTGTGTTATGTGGAATTGTTAGTGGCTAGTATTTTTTAGTGTTGATATGTAGATAACATTTTATAGTTGTTTGAACTCATATTATTGCTTGAAAAAATGTTTACTATAATTTGTAGTTTGGATCTCCTGTTCATATTGCTTCCATCTTCTTATTAATACATGTATTTGGTTTGTAAAAAAATGAAATTCTACATGCTTCTGGTTTGAGTGGTTGTTTTCTTTTCTTCTTTTTTCTTTTTTTCATAAATAAGAGAGAAAAAGATAACCATTTTGTGTGAATTTCAGAATCAGTAAAGCTAGTCATTTTAACTCCATTATTATAGTGTGTTATGATTTCAATTTCAGTTTAATGATTAGGTAAGTGATTGATATCTTTGTTTGTTTTAAAATGTGGGTGTCAGGGTGGCCATAATTAGAGTCAATCTTGTGGAATCAAAAAGATGAGATTGAAGGAGATAAGTAAAAGTAATAGACCTATTACTTTGGCAAAGGATAGTGTGGTTTACGAATATCACTTCTATTCACACTAGAATAGGAAAAGAGGAACTTCAAAATGCTACATGAAAGATATTTGCCCATTCAAGACTAAAGTGAAACTTACCAAGCCCATCCCGCAGAAATGTACAGAGGACACGGGTGTTCAAGATGAAATAGCTATGAAGGAGGACTTGAGGATTGTTCCATTGCAAACTCTCCAATCACTCCACTAGTCAAAAGCAGAACTACACTATTGAAGGTAAAGAAGAGAAATAGGAAGATATCTGTGTCTAAAAAACCAGAGGAACCTGACATTAATTCTATTACAACAGCTTCTGAAGGTGCTGCTAGTGGATCAAGGAAGCGAAAGTGAAAACCTGGAATGAGCTTGAAGGAAATGGCTACAAGCAGTGAACGTCAAAGCAAATAGAAGCTTGTGGATTTAACAATTCCATTTATTTTATAGCTATGAAGGTCGTAACTATAACACATGTTCTTCTATTTTGTAGCATAGTGTCTCTTGCTTTGAAAGATGGTACATGAGCAGTTCTACATTGTGCTAAATTACATAATCATTCTTTACACATTCTTGTCTTAAATTCTTCTTAGTATAAAATTCAGCACTTCTTTTTTTTTGTTTTCTATTCTTTTGTTTCTTTGGTCTGCACTCTTTCCCATTATCATTGAAGAGTTAGTGGAATAGTTAGCAATAAAGCCAGTTCAACCATTTGAAGATTGATTTGTCTTCATTTTTTGCAATTTCTTGATGTTGATAAATCTGTCATCTAGAATTACTGTTGTGAACTTTTTTGTTGGCAGATGAATTACTGTTGGTTGTTGTAGTGATGGTAGTGATAGTAGGTGGTAGTGCTAGTAGTGAAGTATCAACAGGATAAGAGACAGAGTTGAATTTTTTAATTACTTTTATAATAAAATTATCAAAACTTATTACGATTTTCGTATTTAAAATTGTTAAAATACTTTAAATTTAGACATATATGTGAATTAATAAGATATTAAAACATAACTTCTTAATCGTGTATTAATGAATAAATTTAAAATTTAATTATAAGGTATCAAAGCCTAACTTGTAAACATTTTGTTTTATCCCTAATTCTCTTTTTTCTCCCTTTTATATTTTCTCTTTAACTTGCAACCATTTTATTTTATCCCTATGTTCATTTCTTTTGCTCTATTATATTTTATGTTTGGATGTATTATCAAATGATTATGATTATTATTATTGTTGTTGTTGTTGTTATTATTGTCATTGTTATTATTATTATTATTATTATTATTATTATTATTATTATTATTATTATTATTATTATTATTGTTGTTGTTGTTGTTGTTGTTGTTGTTGTTGTTGTTGTTGTTGTTATTGTTATTATTATTGTTATTGTTATTGTTATTATGATCATCATCATCATCATCATCATCATCATCATCATCATTATTATATGTTTAGTATTTTTTATTAGAGTTATAAACTTAATTTTTGTCAATGAAAAACTAAGATATATAATATTTATACCTTTATAATTTTTTTAGTTACATCCTTATAAGTCATTATACACATAAACAACTAATACTAAACAACTAATTTTACCAAACATCAAATGACAAACAATTAATACAATCCACTAGTTAAATCAGCTGGTATAATCAGCTATCAGCTAACAGTTTATTCAATTAGCTAATTGCCAAACAGGGTCATAGATTGTTTAGGGAATGCTCAAAGATCTTAAAATAACCCCTATAGTAACACAAACAATCCAAGATTGAGGAAACACCCCAAATTCTCATAGGGAAATTGGGGACAATAAAGGAACAACCCTCCACCTGGATTTCAAGCACAAACATCACAACTAAGGAAATTGAGTGTGGATGAGATGATACTGAAACTTATTCAAGATTTAAACGCAAAGCATTAGCAAACAGAAGCATCCATATGAAATTTGGAAATAATATTTGACAACTTGGCCAAATCAGTGGTAGAGAGACCTAAAGGGAGTTTGTCATGCACAACTAAAACAAATCCGGGAGAAAGGATAATGGAAATCACCCGGTCCAGTATAAAGAAGCTCTACAAGGAAGAAGATGGAGAAGCGACTACTAAGGTCACTCTAAAATGGTTAGTGAAACTACTCTGAAGCAAGTCAAGGAATCTTAACCTTTTATTCTAAACTATATGCAACCTAAGAGAAGAGAAATGGATTAAGAGTTAGATTATGTCATTAGCTTGTTGAAGAAACTCAAGGAAGAGTTTCCTCATGACAAACTCCTTCCGCATAAACCAAAGAGCTTAGAATTATTGGAAGATATTTCATCAAAAAAGAGGAACCGAAGAAGTTGAAGAAAGAAGATTCAATCAAGGAAAGCTCCAATGAAGTGGCAACACTAACTTAGAAATAAGCTAACCCAAGGAATTTTTATATTCTTTGTACTATTCGTAGTATTAAATTTGATAAGGATTTTGCATACTTAAGAACTATAATTAATTTGATTCCTTACACATTAAGTAAGAAGATGAAATTAGATGAATTAACAACAACTAGGATATGCGTGCAAATGGCTGATAAATCACTTCACCATACTAGGGGCATAAACCATTTTTAGGTACAACCAAGTCTCTTATATACATTGACAGAGGCAAGATAATTCTAAGAGTGGGGATGAAAAGATTTCATTTAAGGTATCTGATGGTAAGAAATTCCCTTTGAATTGGTGGGTGCAATAAAGATAAAGGAAACTTGTGAAGAAGTTTTACAGGACTCCACTCATAAGGAACCACCAAAGAAGTTAAAAATTCAAAAGAATAGTAGGAAGAATAAACAAAAGGAGAAAGGTGGTAGAAAGCACAATCAGGTTGCTTACTTACAAGTTATGAAACTTATAATTAGGCCACAATCATATGATTCATTCAAACCGCCATGGGTGAAGAAGGCAGGTCGAGCTAACAATGATAAAAGAAGTGTTACATAGGAGGCAACCCATGATTTTAAATTTATTTGTTTTATCTTTTGTTTTAAATTAGGCTTTTATTTTGTTTTTTAGTGTTTTTTTAATACAAGTTAAGCATCTCAGACAATTGGAGCATAATTATGACTTAGGGATAGTTCGCTATGTGATTTAATGATGAGGTACAAGGATCGTTACATTACAGATTACAATTTGAAGTTGCACAATTAAAGAACTTTAAAACTATTCTGCACGTGCATCTGAATGTGCACTTTTTGGATTTATGTTGAAAATGCCCTAATTCTTCATATTTTTCATTTTCTCTTCTCTTCCTCTCCAAGCCAACATCATTCATATTTTCAACCTAATTTTTTGATTTTCCATCCAATTTTAACGACACCCAAGTAATCTTTCACGTTACTCTATCTTTTTTGTTCATGATTTATTGGGTGTTTAATGTTATTTATAGGTTTTTCAACCAAAAAGTTGATTGCGTGATTTTGGGACTTTTGGGGAATTTGTGTATTTAAATGCTTTCTTAATGTCTAATGATCGGATTTAATTTTCATCTAATTGTTTTTATTGTTTAATATTAGTCATTGCATGCAAATTGGGTTTAAATTCAAATATAATTATGAAACTTGCAATTTTGTCATTTTATATATGCTAGTTACGAAATTTTTATGTTAAATTAGGTTAACTAGTTAATTCAGATGATGATTAAGTATGGGCTTCTGTTTAGTTTCATAGGCTTGTGTTTATTTGCGTCAATTTTGTATAATTTTTCTTTCAAGTTTTTAACTCCAAGTTAGGTTTATAATTGTCTTTTAACAATTGAGTCTTACAATTTGTTAATTACTCAATGTCTAATTTTAATTTTGGAATTAACTAGTTTTTCCAGCAATTTTTAATCAATTTTCTTTAAATGTTTACTTCTTTATTTGTTTTAAATGTGAAATCTTTTTATTGTCTAGATTTTCGTCATAAGTTGTTGTTCGCAACTAGTACATTTTGAGCATAATCGAAATTAAGTGTAGGGAAAAGTATGCCTTAGAGATTGAAAAGTTAGTTTCCTTATACTTGGTTATAAACGTTTCAAGCAAAGAGGATAGGATCTTTTGTCTAATTTTATGGTGTCTTATTCTATCCTATGAATCTCAGCCATTCATTTATGCCTACGTTTATTTATATGAGACCTACGTGAGACCTACATAAATGAATGACTGAAATTTATGGGACAAAATAAGACACTATAAAATTAGACAAAAGATTCAGAATTTAAGCAAAGATGCTACAACGAGAGGGAGAGACTCTGAGGAAGAGGCATCGAGGAGAGTCCTCTACACTAGATTTGCCCTTAAAGAGACCACAAATGCTTACATTTAATGCCGGGGCTCAAGAAAAGCAGTATCAAAGGCTTAACGACAAGAAATTTGGAGTCAATCGGTATATTAACTAGGAGGCCTTAGAGCAGGTTGGGTTAACCTGACCAGTAAAGGAGCTAATGGAGGTAGGAGTATGGCCTCGATTTTTCAAAATCGTGGAACCATCTTATACAAAGTTAACTTTAGATGTCCTCTCCATATTTTCTATTGAGAAGGGAAGTTACGACGGGCATTTTCCCAATACGATTCAGTTCCAACTAATAGGAGTTAGGCATCAAATAAGTATCACACAGTTCTCCCACAGGGCTATATGACCGAGATTATGTAGAGACACCGCACTACAGAGAATGGGGCATAGAATTTCCATATGGTTGGCCTACATAACACTTTTGGAGCAGGCTTAGCACCGAGGAAAACTACAACCTATGTATATCAAAGGCTTTGACATTTTACAGTCCAGCACTCAGGTATATATGTGATATTTTGATTCATAAGTTGAGTGATCGGGGTAATAGCTAGAGAGTGGTCAATAATATAGATTTCGTCTACCTTTGAAGCATGACTGAGCGGGTGCTTATATATTTGGGACATGCTCTCATCTAGTTCTTCCGGTGTGAAAATGAGGACAAGAAGGTCGACACAATTTGTGTTGGACTATAGTGACAAGGTTAGCACAGGGGATGGGAATTTTTGATCAGCTACCACCGATGCTAGAGATGGCAACTATGGAGGCGTTAAATTTGACAATAATGCATAATATGAACATGGTTCGTTGACATCGGGGACCCATAGGATATGTATACTGACTTGTAGGGGAACCCGATGAGCCATCAACATCGGAGATGCTTCAATCCTCACCATCACAGATAAGGGGACGAGCACCGAGAGGAGTATCATCTAGAACAGTGAACTATAGATCGACTAGAGAGACGACAATCATAACTTGCAGAGCAGATAAGCAAGCTTGAGACTTCATTAGAACAGATGAGAGAGTTGATCGAATCAATAACGAGCCATCATGGCATTGCTTGTCCGATTCCACCATCTAGCGAGGGCAACACATCTATATCTCGTTTGAGTAGCTAGTATCAGTATCAAGAGCACCCGTCCTCGTCAGATTAGCCATGATCACGCGATGCTTTAGATGTTTTTATTTGTATCTTGTTTCTTTTTATTTATCTTTTGTATATGTTTTAATTTTCTTGTCGTTAATTATTTTGTCATATTTAACATTATGATCAATGAAACTTTTTTTATTATTTTCTTTAGTGCTATTTTTATTTCTTAACAATAATTGCTAATGTATTTTAGGAGAGAAAGGAAACAAAACAAAAAAAAAGTATTTGCTAGTGTAAAAGATAATCCAAAGATATTAACAATAACAAGCTCACATTGAGATTAATAAAGAAAATGGGAACTAGATTGCGATTAAGTTAAATAAGCTAAGAGGCTAAAAGAATATGACAACTTTTACTTTAGGAAAGACAAATTAGAGCTATTATTGAAATCTTTTTCTTTCCCCTTCTTGAAACTTTGATAGCTTTCTAGTGAAAATATTGTTGAAACTTTAACTTTAATAAATAAAAACACATTTTCAAAAAAAATTAGAACACTAATTTTCATAGTACTTATTTAGTTTAATCTAATATAGTCATGTCACATTAAACATATTAACAAACAAATTATTCTTTTGGCATCATTTTATAAGTAGTAATTTTTAAAAATAATGACATCTTTATATATTACATGTAATTTGGTTAAAATTAAAATTTTACAAGAAATTCGTTATATTTTTATAATAAACCCATCTCGTTATTATCTATAAGTGTGAATAAATATGAAAATAATCAATAAATCTAACTTAGATCAAATATCAGTAATTAATAAACCAGAAAACTATATGATTAAAGACCAAAATTAGTAGATATGAACATAAAGATAGAGGTCACTTTACTAAATATGTAAGCAATAAATAAAATTAAACAAAAATACAATTAAAAGAATCAAAATATAAAGCAAATATAAGAGTTCTTGGGAAAAATTACAGAGCAAAGTTAGTGAGTAAAACTGTAGAAACATAAAATCCTTGAACTTCTTGCTAACCTTATTATTACATAGGAATATGAACTAATTAATAAATGAAATACAAGAGTTGAATTATGGAACAAAGAGTGCAAAATTAGAACTCGATAGAAAGTAAGAAGGCTTCAAGCTACTTTATTAATCCCCACTAGAATTAGGCATGGATCCTTAAGAGAGGGTATTGATTATGTAAAATTTGATTCTTTTAGGCACCTCTATTAAACATTCACCTAAATAATGCCACGTGTGAGAAATGAGAATGGATATATTTTGATTAGTTAATTTATTATGGTTATTACTTCAGTCATTTTTTCCAATCTTGAACATCAACTACTACATAGTGTTAAAACTAAATAAGTGTGAAATTAAAAATGGAAATAAGAGTAGTTTATATATAAGAAAAGATACATATTTTATATATAAGAAAAGATACATAGTCAAATGCTTTAAGATTTTGGATTAAAGTTGAAATCTCTTCTTACATATAAATTACTTGAACCTTAGCCTATTAACACCTCAATCAAGATGTAAATATCTCCTCTGAATGCATAATTTAGCATAAAAATATAGTGGGATACATAAGTTTAATATTCAAGTAAATTTTATTTAAAAATGATTTGTTATATAACAATTTAAGCATGATTTGCTTGAAGGTGGCAAGTGAAATTATAAGCTTATAAGCATATTGATTTATAGATTAAAGAATTTTAATTAAAATATACTTGTGAATAGCAAGCATAAATATGGAGATTTATCATGATATACATGTTAAAATTCATTGGCAAATGGAGAATGCACAATATAAGCCAATATAGGTCATGTTAAGTAAAATAGTACAGTACTGAAATATAAGTTTACGGTAGCCTTACCAAGTAAATTATAAATCCATGCATAGTGATCTAATTTGGGCTATACAAAAGTTTTCTCAATCCGAATTTTGATTGAGTACAACTGAGATCGAGCCTAAAGCATTTAGCCCAAACATAAGACTAATCAAACTTTTACATGTCATAAAAAAAGATTGTATTCACTCTAGTCCAAATTTTAATTTTTTTAAAATGAATCTATGTTAAAATTTGATCAATTCAAATAAAGATTCTCTTTTGACACAGAATTTTCAAAAGAGAATAAAGATAGTTGATTTGAAGATGGACTATAACAACATTTTAGTATAAGTCCAGTTAAACACGAGGTCTTAGGAGGTCCATAAATATGCAACCTTACCCCTAACTGATAAAGAAGTTATTTATGATAAACTCACGTGAAGAAAAAAAGAAAAGAAAAATATATATACTAAATAAATAAATAACTAATATGCAAATATAAAATAAAATTAATAAAATATATATTAAAATAATGAAGTATTAATAATGAATAATAACAAGATAAAGATAAAAGAAGAAGAAGAAGAAGATGATGATGATGATGATGATGATGATGATGACGATGACGATGATGATGTAATAATAATAACAACAACAATAATAATAATAATAATAATAATAGGAAATAAGTATGTACAAATAAAAGTATAAATATAAGTAAATAAACAAATAGTACAATAAATATAGAACAAGATAAAGAATTAAAAAAGATAAAGTAAGTAGATAAATGCAAAAACAAAAGAGAAGACATGTAAACGAATAAGATAAACAAGTCATTACAAGAAAAGATTTAGGCTAAAAAACTAAGTGGGAAGTACTATATATTAAATGTTTAGGCTAAATACAATACATAGACTTGAAGGAAAATGTTTAAAAGACCTATGAGAAAGAGAATAACCTCTCTATATAAGATCTTTTACCAGTATCCTAATACATTAAAGTTTTTTTTATTGAGGGCCACATCCTTGTTAAGTTCTAGCAAAGCCATATTATTCTTAATCACCTCCTCTCAGTTCTTCTTAGGCCTTCCTTTTTTCCTTTTATAGTCCATAAATATAATCTTCTCACATTTTCTCACTAAAGCATCAGGATGTCTCCTCTTAATATGTTCAAGCTACCTAAGCCTCGTCTAACTTAATTTTTCATTAGTATTAGTCTCCTTTAATTTGTCTCTAACCATTACAATCCTAATATTATCTCTTCTAATGAAGTTGCATATCTAATAGAGCATCTTATCCTTTCCATCATTAACTTATAACTATGTACTATTTGATAGGCCAACACGCCAGCCAACAGAGCATAGTTAGCCTAATCTCTAAACGATAAAATTTACCTTTAAACTTGAGTGGTATCTTTATGTCATATAAAACTCCTAATAAACTTCTTCATTTAAGCCACCTTGATCTGAGATAGTCAATAATGTCTTCATCGATCTCTCCATTGCTTTGGATGATAGATCCTAAATACATAAAAACACTCTTTCTTTGATATAACTTCTAAGCCAATCTTTGACTTAACATTAGAAGCCACCCTATGACCTAAAAAGTTATACTTTAAGTACTTGGTACTAGTCCTACTTAATTAAAAACCTTTAGACTCTAAAGTATCCCTCCAAAGTTTTAACTTGACATTGACACATTTATTTTTGTCTCATCCACTAAAACAATGTCATTAACAAATATCATACCCCAAGACACATCTACTTAGTTATTTTTCATGAGCTAATCCATTACTGTTGTAAATAAAATGGGGCTTAATGAGAAAAATGCTTTATTTATCCTCTTAATATCCTTACTCTAGTATTTACACCTTCATACATTTCTGTAATAATCTGTAGGTTATAGGAACTCCCTTAACTTCTAAACACCTCCATATGATTTCCCTAGGACCCTGTCATAAGCCTTCTCTAAGTTAATAAAAACCCGTATGTAGGTTACGATGTCTTTCCCTTTAATATTTCATTAATCTTCTCAAGAGATGTAAAACTTCTTTCTTAGACATTTTTGGCATGAAACCAAATTGGTTCTCCTAGGTAGGTGTATCATTTCTTAGTCTCTTCTTAGTCACCCTCTTCTGTAACATTATGGTGTAACTAAGTCGTTTGATTTCTCTATAATTACTACAAATTTGGATGCCCCCTTTGTTCTTATATAGAGGAATTAATATACTAAGTCTCCACTCAATGGCGGAGTTAAAGATGACATTAAAAAGCTTAGCTAACCAAGTAAGAACCTTTTTGCCTAAGCTCTTCCACACCTCTATGGGTATCTCATTAGGCCCTATCGCCCTTCCATTCTACATCTCCCTCAAAGCTAATACCTCTTAGATGTGTTAAGATCACCTAAAGAGATGTTGTCTCTACACCTTTATTAAAAATTCTATAGCTATTAGATAACCTAGGAGATGCTTGAAATGTTTAATCGGACAGCCACCGTACGAGTGAGCAAAACAGACCCATCTAAGCAATAATCACATAAGCTTGAGTTATTTAACCTAGTTTATATTATCCATAATGATTACAAACTATTAGTCGCTACAAATGAATTGAAAAAAAACAACAATTACGTATTGTATTCAATTATAGCAATGGGTTCTTACATAAAAATAATCAAATAAAGCATTCAATCATTCTTACACATGACCCAAACATTAAATATAGGATAACACAATCAATACATATAAGAGAAAGAAACAACAACTACAAAGAAGAAATGCACTTAATCGAGTCATCGTGTTGATTTCACCTACAAACCGACGTCGGGATGTTACCCTTCCATAGGTCTCTCCATGTATAAGAGCTTCATCGCACTCTCTTCTCTCCTGAAGGCTCCCAAAGCTTTTTTCCCTCCTAGCTAAAAAACATCCTCTATTCTTTCATATCTTCCATCCGTCACAAAAATGAAGGATTTTATATTGAAAACCCAGATGATGTGGTAATTTCTCATACTCATGAGTTATCTCTCATGGGTGTAAGAGACTCACATGTCTGTGTAAGTTCTCCCTTATGAGGATTAGAGAGTCACACATCCGTGAGTTCTCTCTCATGGGTATGAGAGGGACTCATAGGTATGACATATTTTTCACACCTGTGAGCAACTTCTCACGGCTGTGAGAGGCTTCTCATAGTCATAAGAAGCTTTTCAGCACCCCAAATGAATATAACTAGCTCCCCTAAATGATGTTCATCGTCCCTTGATTTTTTTATATTTCAAAGCTAAGTTAATTAAAGAGTGGAATAGGTGGCCTCCAACCTCTTACTAGCCCTCACACACCCACGATTTACACTCCATTCTTTTTTAGCTCACGTTTTTCTCTTGTTTTTTTCACTTTGCTCTCCACTCACTTTCGATTCTTCAAAATTTTATGATGCTATCCATGAAATTCACGTTAAGATAACTTGCATGCATGCATGCATAATCCATGGAAAATCCATGCAGTCATACGTGAGTGAGTAATGCTTTCCTTGCTTCTTTAATTTCTTCTTTTGGACGTGATGCTTTCCTTGCTTCTTTAATTTCTTCTTTTGGACTAAATTTTCCAAATTTTCTTCTTGTCTAATAGGCATTATTTTGAAGAGCTTTTCTTGTCTTCTTCTTATCTAATTTTCTTCTTCTTACTCCACAAAGACAAGTGAATATTTATCTTTAAAAAATGGCCCAAATATTATGCTTTCGACTCACTTTAACTTCTTTATTTCCAAATTGTGCCCAAAATCACATATAAGTCAAAGTGAGTATTTTAAACATTTTCATAGAAATAATCACTAATTGTTATGGAATAAATTCATAATCAATCAATCACATATCAATTTCCCCCATACTTAGCTTTTGATCGTCCTTAGGTAAAACACCAAAATTAAGCTCATAGACCTAAAAACATTGACTCATTGCCTATATGTTCCAAGAATACATAATCTTAAAAGAAGATGAATGACTTTCAAAAATCATAGCAAAAAATCAACATTCCAAGCTTTTAATCATGATCAATCAACATTCATCATCTTTAAAAACTAAGCAATCTAATGGTAGACTAAAAATTGTGTTTAACTAAAATATATCTATAGGTACACTCATCACCATTCATGATCATGTCATTCCACAACTTTGCATATCATTTAATTTCTCCATCACTAATATTTAGATGCAAAATCATAAATCAAAAGAATTTTCAAGGTTTTAATATAGGAAAAAGTAAGGTGAGATGTATTTAGGTCAAATAGCATGAAAGTCATTAAAGCTAGTGAAGCAAAGCAACACTTAATGTGGCATCAAGTGTAAAAACCAGCATTCACTTACAATTGTGTACATCAATTATGATGAACACAAAAACAAGTTTCACAACTCAAACTCGAGCTCTCATACACAAACCACATGAAGTATATACCAATATGAATGGATCACTCATATAATTGATGACAATACATTGAAACTACAAAGAGTAACCCTTCCAAGCCAACATCTACCTCATATTCAACAGACTTAAATAACCTATTCAATACAACTTTAGGAGGACGAATTAAGTATGAATAACCTTGCAAATCACATATGCACCTCCTCCTTGATACATTTACTTAAACATTTTTTTCTTTTTTCCTTTTTTCTTTTTTCTCTTTTTCTTTTTCTTTTCTTTTATAAAAAGTAAAATAAACTACATCAACATGGGGATTTCAATGATAAGATATAAAATAACCTCCCAACATTATAACCAACCTATACATATGCGTACTGTTGGGCGCCGTTCCCGGAACCCAACTCTTAAACGGAACCATATGACGTGAACGTATTCCAATGAGGTCTCCTTAACCATCATCGATTTTTTTATAGCTTCCACTCATTTTCCTCACAATTTGTCCAATGGTGTGCCCACTTAACTTAATCACCATATTCAAACTCATTTCTCCTATTTGTAAACAAAATTTGGAAATCTTCAAACTAAGATTTCAATTTGACTTCTTCAAATAAATTGTATCTTCAACTCTCTAGTTTACTTTGAAGAAAGAATCATCTTAATCGGAGTTCTATAGCTCAAGTTATGTTTGAAAATCCAAAGTGTATTCATACCTCAATCAGGGTCTCCCAACTGACTCCTCACTTTCTTTCCTTCAAAATTTTTCAAATCAACTCTAAAAAATCCAAATTTTCATGTGGAGTCTTAGGAATCAATCGCCTCAAGAATCACCTCAATCGGAGGTCGGAAGAAGGAGTTATGACCAAACGAATCCGATATGTTCATATCCTGATTCCTACTGAACATACTTTGGCGCAAACACCATAACTCTTATTATAGATGTCGGATTGACTTAGTTCTTAGACCATTAGAAAGTAGACATCAAGGGCTAAAATTTTCATGCATAACAAAATTTTAAAATATATCGTTAAGAGGTCCAAAACGCACGGACCGTGTGAAATCACACGGTCAGGCCGTGTAACCTACGGGTGAAAAGGGTGTCCCTGCGCTGGAAATACACGGCCCGTGT
>JANIJH010000225.1:29778213-29790810 GCA_024520975.1 Erythroxylum areolatum | reverse complement strand
ATAATACTCAATGAATAAATGCAGTAAAAATTCCTATCCTGACACAATTACCAAAATACCCATCGCATCGGTAACGGGATGCTACATTACAAGCCATTAGTTGCTACAAATGAATCTAAAAAAATAAAGATTACATATTGTATTCAATTCTAGCATTGGGTTCTTACATAAAAATAATCAAATAGAACATTCGATCATTCTTACACAAGACCCAAACATTAAGCATAGGATAACACAATCAATACATAAGAGAGAAAGAAACAACAAATACAATGAAGAAATGCACTTAATCGGGTCGTCAACATCGATTCACCTTCGAATTGATGTCGGGATGCTACCCTTCTATAGGTCTCGCTATCTGTGAGAGCTTTATCGCACTCTCTTCTCTCTAGAAGGCTCCCAAAGCTTTTTCTCCTCCTAGTTGAACTAACACCCTCTATTCTTTCATATCTTCCAGCTGTCATAAAAAAAAGGATTTAATACTAAAAACCTAGATGATGTGGAAATTTCTCATGCTCGTAAGAGAGAACTCACGACTATGAGAAGCTTTTTAACACTCCAAATGAATATGAGAAGCTCCCCCAAATGTTTTCCACTGTCCCTTGCTTTGTTTGTATTTCCAAGCTAAGTTAATTAAAGAGTTGGACAGGTGGCCTCATTTTATGTGCAGTCGAAACCTTGCTCACCACTCACTTCCGGTTGTTCACAATTTTATGATGCTATCCATGAAATTCACATTAAGACATCTTACATGCCTGGAAATCCATGCAAAATCCATGTAGTTATACGTGAGTGAGTGATGCTTTCCTTGCTTCTTTGTTTTATTCTTTTAGACTGAATTTTCCAGATTATCTCCTAGTCTAACAAACGTTATTTTGAAGAGTTTTTCTTGTCTTCTTCTTGTCTAATTTTTTTCTTTTTACTCCCTAAAGACAAGTGAATATAATGCTTTGACTCATTTTGACTTCTTTGCTTCCAAATTGTGCCTAAAATCACATATGAGTCAAAGTAAGTATCTCAAGCATTTTCGTAGCAATAATCACTAAGTGTTATGGAATAAATTCATAATCAATTAAGCATATATCACATTTTCATCCACAAGCATCTAGCTTACATAATCGTTTATACAATAAACTTGAAGTAAGTCCCTTTCTTTTCGTTCGTTAGCTCTTGCCAACTTAAATATATCATTTTCTTCATCTTTAGTTTCCAATCATTGGTATAATTTCTTGTAAGCTATGGTTTTATCTTTTTAGACCATCATCTTTACCTCTTCCTTTTCCAGTTTGTAACTTTATCTATTAACTAATATCCAATAGAAATTTATTGGCAACTTTCTTAATCTTAACCTTTTCTTGTAAATCGTTATTTCACCACCAAGACTCCATGACTACCCCTACGCCCTTTAGAAACACTCAAGATCTCTTTAGTTGCATTCCTTAAACGAGTTACTGATCTCTCCCGCATCTAGTTGGCATCTCTTTCCAATTTCCATTATTCTTTATATATTACTCTATCCCTATGTTGTTCTACCTTATACCCTTTCAGGTTCTACCATCTGACTCCAGTACACCTTTTAGGACTTTCTTCTTATGACAACCCTTAATCATAAGATCCATAACTAATAAACCATATTGAGTTGAAAAATAAATGTTAGATATCACCTTGTAATCCTTGCAACTAAGTTGATTGCTCTATCTACAAGAAAGTAGTCAATTTGGGTTTACATGGCTCTGCTTTTAAAAGTCACCAAATGTTATCACCAATTCAAATGCTACCACGAAATTCAACAAAACAATCTTACTATCATTCCTATCACCATACATGTAATCCATATAAGTTCGTGATTAACCATCTCAGCTTGCCCTTATATGACCATTAAAGTCACCCCTATAATAACCCTCTCTTTTGGGGGGTCTGCCAAATCTCCTCATCTAACTATTCTCATAATTGGACTTTAAGTTGTTTGTCTAACCCTATTTGGGGTGCATAAGCATACACCATATTAAAATAACACCTTTCATCTTAATCTTTAATGGAAGAATCCTATCATTAGTCCGCTTTACCCCCAAAACATAATGAAAAAGTTCCTTGACAACTAAGATACCTACCTCATTCCATTGCCTCAAACACCGCAAATATCGAAGTTTAAACCTAGTAATATCTTCCACTTTAGCCCCCTCTACTTTGTCTCTTGGATGCATGCTATATGAATCTTATGTTTGTCTAAAATCTCCATTAAATCTAATGAATTCCCTTTAATGGTCTTGATTTTCCAAAAACTATCATACTCTGTCAACATCTTCTCATCTTCTAGACCTAAAGCTCATTAAAGGACTATCCTTTGCTCTATCATCATAATTCAAAGCCACCATTCTTAACTAATGCCCAAAACGAGCTATAAAAGACAAACCTAATAAGTCCCCAAATGACTATATGATTACTTTAGAAAGAAAATTGAGATTAAATCCTAAAATGGGCATCGTTAAAAACAAATATGAAAATCACAAGTACAATTGGTCGTAAGCAAATCAAAATTTAGATGGTCCAAAATATGAACCAATAATAGTTGCCTCTCACCTTACTTTAAAACTGACTAATGGCCAATATTAGAGACTAATTTGTATAAATAAATAGCAACTAAGTTTCTACATAATGGTAAAACACAATATTAGATAGGTAAAAAGAACAATCAAAATGAATAAAAATAAAATTATTTCATATAAAAAAAGATATATAAATTAATAGTTAAGGTGTTGGGTTAAAAATAAACTTTTTTATATATGAATCGTTTCCATTAACTAACCAAATCTCAGAGAATTGTATATATCTCCTTTGATTAAGAAATTTTGCATATACTCACCTCTATTCACTTGCAAGTCCTCTCAACTAGCCATTTCCTTTAATATCTTTTGACATGTACATCATCGACTAGTACGACTAGTAACACCATTATTATAGTTGTATAATCCATTTATACATTAAAAGCACTAACAATAATTTTGGTTAAAGAATGTAACTTTTGAACCATAACTATTGATAGAAAGCTAAGATGGAGCGTACATTGTTATAGATTTGGTTTTTAAATAGTGTAATAAGATTAGGTCAATCAAACAAGTTAATGATGATGATAATAATGCATATATAAAGCAATAGTAAGATGGGATCATCGCTTAATTTCCAAATATTTATATAAAGATATACCAGTTTATTTTCTCTCTAAATGTTTATATGCTCTTAAAATATTTTGATTTTTAACTTTAAGATTTTTATCAAAATACAAGTTTGATGACTTTCTTTCTTTAAATTATTATTTTTAACTTATCTTGGTCTTTTTAAGATGTATAAAATTTTAAGACCTCATCCTTTTTCTTTTCTGAAAACACTTTCCATTAAGAATATAAGACCTACTTATGTGAAAAGAGTTAATAGTATAAAGTTGTATATTAAGTTTAAGCTTGCTTACAAAGAATAATTGATCTCTTGATGGCAACTAACCTCATTCCAATAAAACAATCGTCCTAAGTGGGTTCACACTAGTTTGAGCAAGCTTGAATATTTTGAGACTATTAATGTGCTCATTTAGTCGACTAAAGGAAAAATTGATCACAAACAAATGTGCTTTGGATAAACCAAGCATCAGGGCGACTTATTAGTTAAACCGTAAACCAAGTTTAATTTAAGATTTGATTTACTAAGATTTTAGCTAAATATTATTAATGTTATAATAAGAAGATAGCTACAAGTGATGACTACAAAGAAAGTATACAAGTGTGATAACTGAACTCTTTTCTCTCTCATCTCTTTTTAGACTTCCTAAATACCCCTCTTTGATTTTATTTTTCAATCAAACTTTTCTTACTTTGTTATCATTAGAGAGACAGATCCTTTTCTATCTAAGCTCCTAGTCAAGTTCCTTTCCCTTTTAAAAAATGAATTATGCATTCTCTAACCTCCCTTTCTAGTGTATCTCATATTTTACATTATCTCTTCCTTTCAACTCATCCCCAATCAAATTATTTTACCTCACTCATGCTTTCTCAACAATATCTCGAGGAGTTATATAAAAACCTACAATTTTTCGCTCCTCCTGATGATAACACCTCAGTAATACCAAAAGCTAAAATATAATTTCACATTTATACCATTAGTTTTGAGGAAAACAGAGAATCAAGTTATTAATGATTCCCTAACCTTATAAGTTTAGATTTCTTCCCTTCACACCAGACTCCTCTATTTTGGGCATTAGAGTTATAACTCTTCCCAGTGAGATTATTCAACAAGGAGCTATAAAATAGGCTCGTACATTTGTATGCTTCTTCGTGAACAAAATATTAACCTTCCTAATGGTGCAAAGATAGGTGTAAACTCACTGATCAAAGTTAGTACGAGAAATCATACTTATAAATGAAAATAATTATTCTTATTCAAATTTGTTGAACCTTAAAACATTCAAAAGGTATTTAAGTTAGAGCCATACCGTATTCAAAGTAGGTACCTATTTTATAGAAAGGGGATACCTAGATTAAACTTGAAATATTTTAAGCTTAAACACATCCCTATATAGATTATGTTTCATAATTTGTCATTGGAATATTGGAAAACTACTAGTTTTGGTTATTTATCAAGCTCAATTGGGAGATATTTGTGTCTTAATAAACATACAACAGTAATGAAGATGGAAGGATTCTCCAAAATCTAGAAAGAGGTTAATATTAGCTTAAAACTACCTAAAATAATGAAAATCATAAGATTAAGCAATAATAGTAAGATGATGGATGATGAAATAGAGATAAGTCACTAGTAGAAACCTTAAGATCTGAGAAGTCATAAGGAATGGATGGAAATTAGTAAAAGGTTCATAGTTAGTTCATCAGAGGAATTATTTAGTACCTTTATAGGTGCTGATACAAAATGAACCCACACCTTAGATAATGAGTGAAGAAGCTTTTTTATCAAAGTATCTTAGTTGCTCTAGCTCTGATAAATTTGTAAAAGTTGCTCCAAAAGTGTATAAAAAGTTTGGCCCAATTATACCTGAGGAAAGATAGGGATTTAAGGGAGTCTTATATGCAAAACTTGCATATAATAAGTGTTAAAATAAATCATATCGTAAATTTGTCAAATGAATATATAAGGTGACACACAAAAAAATGCCTTAGACTCGTCTAATAATAAGAGAGTGAGCTCTCCAGTTAAGCAAGGTAAAGAAGAATTCATTGATACCAACATTAAAAAGAAACTAGGAAGGAAACCAAAGACTAAAAAGGCATCAAGCACTTTCTCCCTCTCTACGATCTTGGCATGTAATGTTAAGGGCATGAATTGATCTAATAATTTTTGCATAACAAGGCTCTTAAAAACTAAAATCAAGTGTAGTACGCTTTAAACTTACATATGGATGTTTAGAAAGGGCAAGGAGGTAATACTAAACCACCAATCTCGCTATATGAATATGATTATTATTGGTTATGATCCAAAACGATTATAGTCCTTCAACAAATTGATTAATGTATTTTATTATTTTAAATCGTAAGTATACGATGAAGTTGTAGCTAGCTATACAAGTACAGGTCGATCCCACTAGGAATACATGTACTAGTAGTGGCCTATTTTCTGTATTTAACCATCAAATAAAATGATGACTTGATTTAAAATTAAACTAAACTAAAACTAAAATAATAATGGATCAAGGCAGATATATCACAAAGATTAATTCAATGTCAAATAACTAGTACCTAAGTAATGAATCCCCCCAAGATAACTTAAATGTTAACCCTTTATCATGGAATTCAATTAACAATTATTGGACCATGGAAACTCCTATCTTGTGTTAATATCTTTCTTAAGACTACTAATAATTAATCCTCAGTTGATTGAATAAAACCTCTTATAGCCCCTAAGATTGAATTACTTCAATTCATGAATTTCTTTGTTAGGTTTGACCTTAATCTAAAGGATTTATGTGAACCTATCTCTAGTTTGTACGTAACTCCTTCCAATTATGATGGATCTATTCACATAATAAGATTTTTCAATCTCAAACTTTAAAATAATATCCCAGACATATTAATTTTATAATATAAACATATAATTGAATCTAAATAAATAAATCAATTAAATTGTATTAAATAAAGAATCAAATTATAGTCTCCATCATATATCAGGTTTCATCCTACCGAAGCACTAAACAAACTTAGTTCCTAAACATAAAAAAAGAAGCAAACATCAAAATTTCTAAAGATTAATCAAAAAGAAAAGAATTCATAGATATGTAGATTCCCTTCTCTATAATGAAATCATCTTGAATCATTGGTGAAAGGTTGCTGTCTATCGAATCTTTTGAAGTATCTTCAAGTTTTACTCATGCTAGGTTCAAAACTATGTCTCTAACTCTAATTTTGGCTATAGCTTTTGACTAAGCCGCTTCTTTATCTTTTTCTCTTGTAATTACCTTTTATATTGCTAAACTATGGTTTCTAGATTATACATGGTTAGCCACACAGCTGTGTGAGTGACCATTTATCTCAAAAACACTTCATAGTTGTGAATTTATATGTTCAAAGTAGCTTATATAGGTAGGGACACGTTCGTGTATGTTACTTACATGATTGTGTTTCTCCACACTGGCAAAAACAATGTCTTCAAAGCTTTACATGTTTATAGTCCCCTGCATAGTCCCTATACATGATTGTATATGTTACTCACATGGGCGTATATCTATTCACACGGGTGTATGTATCCAAAATAACTCCAAATCTTCCACTTTATTCCATGATTTCCCTCAAATTTGTCTCCTTTCGATCTATAAAGGTAATTAAGACCTAAAAATACACTTGAAAAAAAATAAGTAACAAGAACAACGTAAAACTCTCAAATAATAAGCAAAACACACTCAATATAGACATAAAAATATAGCACAATAATCATTTATCAAGCACCTCCACTCTTAAGATTTTTCTTGTCCTCAAGCAAATCATAATCCAAGTCATCAATCTTAAAAACATCCATCCCTTATTAACTTCAACCTATCTATCCACATACTAAATCATTATATTACATTAATTAAATTAATATATAATTAGATTAAAGTTATCATATAACCAAATTTCATCAGTTAATATCAATAGCAATCAATTGATAATCATTTTGAAATTAAAAGCACAAATTTCACACCTTCACAAATGATTCACTCATTGCACTTAAAGTGTTTAGGGTGGAAAATATAACAAACTTTCAAATCATTACATAGAAGGATTCTTAATCGTAAACTTGCAATAAAATCACGTTTCTGCCACTTATAAGTAAACTAGGAACACAAATCAAAAGGTCTTTCAAGTAAGATGTAATAAGGCTTAGGTAAGGTATGGTAAGGATAAATAAAAAGGGTAATAACATTAAAGGAAATTCACATAAACAAGATTGAATAGAACTTAATTAGTTATAGCATAGATCCTTTAACTAATAAATTCATTTGAACAACATTAATTCTTCTCATTCTACAACAAATATCACAACTTTTCATCTCCTTTTCTTTTTTTCTTTCTTTAATATACTCGCAACACATAATTTTCAACTTTGGTTACTCCTAAAGGATACAAATAGGTTAGCTCAAAATCAAATAATATAGGCTAAAATAAAGGGTTAAATCTATGTACCTTTATCACTTTAATGCTTCTAGTTTTAAAAATGTGGTCTTAAAATGAATAATAAGAAAAAGTTCATAATCATACAACTATGTATAAAAACACACAACAAAGAATATAAAAGTATAAAAATGATGTATTAGCTTTTAAGTTCAAAAGCTCACAAATAGGCTTCATAAATGTGAATAATTTGCTATTTTCATTCAAATGAATCATCTCAATGTTTCCTAAAAATATGGATTATAAAAGAAAGTTTATTCTAAATTTTCATCTTTTTGTAAACTAATTTAATTCAATAATCAACAATAAACTAAAGTGTTTCAAATAGGTTTTAACTAAATCAAGATGTTAGTCAATAAGAATGAATAATAAAGATTATGATAAGTTTAAAAAAATGAAATGTTTCTTTGAATTTTTCATTAACACCTTCCTTACACTTAAATTTGCATATTGTCCCTATTGCACACAATAATAATACGAAAGAATCAAATATCAAAGTAAACACAAAACATGAAAAAGGTATATGTTGGTACTTCCCTGAATAATAACAATTACACATTTTGAATTTGGTGAAGAGTCCATCCGATATGATATACATTCATCCTTGCAAAATATAAACAATAAGGAATAAGGAGATAAAAGAAGATAACATTGAAATTGCAATAATAAATTTTCAAAGTAAGAAAAATATTCAAGTAATAAAAGAAACAAAAGGAAAATCCTAATAGAACATCTAAACTACCTCTGAAATTGTCAATCTGCCATTGGGTCTAGTATGTTAGTCACCATAGGATCCTCGAGTCTCTATGCATCATATGGTTGTAGAGCTAAAGATGATGTAGTAGTTCCAAATGGTGGAGGTGGTATGGACATCTCGAGGTGTCCTGCCATCTGCAATATGACCTCCATTCATCTATCATAGACCTCTTGTTTTATTATTTACTATAACAACTATATTTGATTCACACAGATAGTGCTCTAGACTCCCATAATCTACCACATATATTTCTCTAATAGAGCAATTTCTAGTTTGTCCTAGTATATAAGTGATGTCAGCGGCTTGGGCAATCCTACACTTGTTGATAAGTATAAATTCTCCTGTTTTACTACTCCTCACTTCTGTGATAGTGGTGAGTCCTATCTTGGTAGCTACTCGACTATATTTGGATAATCCCTATCCACTCTCAGTGTTGCCTGCTCATCTGAGACCCTGATCACTTGGTAGATGTCTCATATTGGTCATCATCTCTTGCATACCATATGTATATTCTACATAAAATCCAAATTGCTGGCAACCATAATACCGAGCATCCTAATCATTGGTAACCTCTTAAAGACTCAAATCCTCTATGCTAATCTCATTATATAAGGCCTAATGCATATCGTCCTTATCTTCTTCTCCTTGTTCTGAAGTTGAAAAAATTAAGTTAAGGTATGTCTTAGATGTATCAACATCCTCTTGCCCATACTTTATAGGTATAAAACATTTAGGTTGCTAAAAACTCCTAAACTACCTCGTCGCCCACTCAATGTATGACTTAGGATGCTATGGATGTATCTGAGTACAAGATGTTATAGTGCGGATGCTTTAGACTTGCATGGATCGTAGTTTGACTCCTCACTAATGTTTTGCCAAAAGTGATGGGTATACATCCCATACAAGAAAATCCTAGAAGCTCTATACTCTTGCATATGCATATAGTCTATGTCATAAAGGCCCGTCATCATGGAGAAGTCTATGTCGCTCATCCTAGTCATCTTTCTAAGCATCCTGAACAATATAGTACTCAGTCGAACTTACTCGTAGTGACCCTTTTCTATGAAGAACGTTGATTGGGTGTTTATTGTGCGTAAGTTTTAATATTAAACCCTCGATTATCCACAAGCAGACTATTTGTTAGCATAGTACCAAAGGTATAGATCCTATGAGAAGGGAGTTAATCTAATCCTAAAATGTAAGGCCACAAACAATAACATAAATCTAAATTGCATGAAACTAAAAATGAGAATTTAATTCAATCAATCAAATTAAGAATCAAATATGAATTTACTAATTATTAAGCAATTGTAACACACCCAAGAATCAACCGAAAGAATTTACCAATTGAGAGAATGGAAATTTACCTATCCTAACCTAACTGATTATGAATTATTTGATTGTTGGTTCCAGACTATCCTAGGGTTAATTACTCTCTCTCGAGTTATAACAATTAGTCCTAAATCATAAACCCTAATTGGATTATGGGAGTTGCAATCTCTCAATTTACAACCTTCCAAAACCCTAATTAGTTTTGAAGTTCTCTAATAAATGATCAGAAACCTATTTATAATCTCTCTTAGCACATTTTCTTGTTCTGATTCAATTTTTGTTCTATTAAATCACTTAACTCTCGTTAGTACAATTTAATCATTTTTCATTTGATTCACCCTCTAAGTTTATTACCAAATTATGAAATTGCATAATCAATCCACAATAAATCAAATAAAAACATAAACAATCATATTTTCATTAATTCAAGAATAAAATTCTAAAGGTGAGTTTAGAACATCCTCAACATTCTAGATCTTATCATCAACTACTCAATCCAATTTTATATAATGATAAAACTAAAAATAAATAGGAAATAAAATTGAAATGGAGGATAAGATGTAGCAACATCGGGAAACCTCCTGATCCAGGAAGTACGTCAAGTCAGCTTCTTCTCCTCTTCTCTCTTCCCTCTTCTCTTCCTCAATCTCTTGATGAATTCTCTCTAGGTTTTCTTAAGGTGACTGATGCAAAAGCTCCTTTCTGCCTCTTTTTCTTATTCTTTAAATATCCTCTTATGTTCTGAGCAACCCTAGTGTTTTTCGAGATCTAAAAGGTCCAAAAATCCCTCAAATTTTGACTTTTAATGTCTACACATTTGCCCAATGTAGGCCACAATCGTGGGCTATTTCCTAAGCTTCTGTCACAATCGTGGCCTGCATGTCACGATCGTGGGCTAACTCTCATATTTCTGACACAATTGTGACCCTCGTTCTTTTAACCCGAATGTCTCTGAAACTTCTCCTTTCTTCGATGTTGACCCTGAAACACTAGCAAACACATTAAGGTACCTCAAAAACATAATATTTAAGCTCAAAGATTTATACTAACCCATAAAACACTTAAAACACGAATAATTAACAATTAACATAATTCTAACATAAACAAATACTAAATGATTAAATTAATGGCTAAACACAGGCCTCAAAACACAATGCAATTTACACTTATCAAACATGGAGAGCACTATAGCATAAACTCCCAGTACATAGGCTCCATGATCTCGAAGAATCAAGACCACGCTCCAAGACTGATCAAATATTGAACCTACTAGACCAAGTTAAAAACATTCGTTGATCCTATATCTCTTATCCTTACATCGCTTAAACTACTCCTTGTGGGCCCTGGCATTGAAGATTAGCATCTCATATCACTCCAGTGGTTATGCTATAATCAGTTTTGCTAGTGGTGAGCGAGTTCCACTCAAGTCTCTAGATGAAACCAATCCTCTCTCTCTATTCCTTGATACCTCTTTTGTTCTTCATTGTGGCACGGATTCTTTTCTTATCTTTATTGTACCTAAAATTAAATTAAAATGTGAGAAAATAACAAATAGTAATATTAACAGACCGCTTTTCCTCACATTTAATTATTATGCTCACTACACTATGGAATTGCGAAACATATAATTAAAAATTAAATTAAACTAAAAATAATATAATTAAAAAATAATTAGAAAATTAAACTTAAAATGAAATTAAAATTGCAATTAACCAATAAAATTAATTTAAATATACAATTACTAATGCAATTCCTACAATTGTAAATTAAAAATGCAATTAACCAATAAAATTTATTTAAATATACAATTACGAATGCAATCCTATAATTGAATATCGAATTACACAATTTAACAAATAAACATTGTTGTACATCAATTCCAGAACCCAACTCTTGCTCTGATACCACAACTGTTGGGTACCCCGTCTCCGGAGCCCAACTCTTACTCTAAAAATCATACGACTTGAGCATGCGTATTACCTTATAGGGTTGTTTCAATGAACCCTCATTAGCTATCATCCCGCATAGGTGGCAAGTGTTGGACCCCATTTCCGAAGTCCAACATTCGGAATCGAAGGACATGGAGGACTCATCACCCAACTTAGAGATCAAAACAATTGGGAAAGTTCCAACTGGAAGTTTAGATCGGTTACTTTGGTACATTTATTCCTCATGGTCTTAAGCTTCTAAAGCCTCCAAAATCATTCGCTCAAGCTTAATGATTTAAAGACATACCTCAAATATTTTTGGACTGGTCTTGTCTATAACAGCCTACTGTGCACCACTTCCATCTGAAATGTAAACATCTTAGCGACTAAATTAGATTCCGATTTCTTCCTACCATTTGAAGCTCCATGTGTTGGGACCCGATCCGAGAACCGGATCCCAACCGGAAAAGCAAAAATGGAAGAAGCGGAGGATAATGCAAAACGCAAAACGAAAGCGGAAGCAAATCAAAATCGAATACGAATACGAACCCATATGAACCGAATCAAAGCAAAGAAACGAAACATAAGGCAAAATCAAATCGGATACAAATCAAATGACAAATCGGAAGCGAATGAATCGCAAGCGGAAACATAAATCGGAAGACAAAGCGAACGAAAGCGAAACGAATCAAAGACGGAACAAAAACTAAACCCGACATCCGAACATAATTATCGAAGAAAACGTTTGCATTGGAAACCTTAAGACATTCTAAATCCGGTATATTTTTTTTTTCTCTTTTCTTTTCTTTCTTTTCCCTTTTACTCAGTCTCATACAAAGCCATACTCCTTTCCAATTTCTCAATCTATTTGATCCTATTTAAATCATGACCATCAATTACACAAAATCTTACTAATCCTTTCTTTTGTCAATAG
>JANIJH010000225.1:29662053-29678068 GCA_024520975.1 Erythroxylum areolatum | reverse complement strand
TTTTATTTCTTTAATTTCTAACAACTTAATCAACTCTAATTTAAACATCATCCATCAATTAAATCTCCATTTCTTAAAAGCTAAAACCTCAAAATAATTTAAACAATATCTCCAAATAATTTAGACATGCTTAATTAAATAAAAAAAATTCAGGGGCCAACATGTTGTTTCTAGATTATCTTGATTCCTCTTTAGATGATAAAGAAGAAAGAATCGAAAAACAATATACTTCTGACTCAGAAGAAGAAGAAAGTGAAGAAGAAGAAGAGACTCACAATAAGGGGTAGTTACTGAAAAATGTGAGATTTCATTTACCTATTCTCTCCCTACCCATTCCTACTCCAAAAACTTCTGAAAGTCATAAACCTGGTCCCAAAGAGAAGAAAGTGCCTCAAGAGCACTAGGCAATAAATGATGATGGTTCAAATGAAGAACCTTATCGGTTGGAAAGAAGACCACAGACCAGAGGATCTTTTACAACACAAGCTCCATAAAAATAAACTACTGAAGCAGAAGAAAAAGAAAAAGATGAGTTAAGAAAAAGGAGAAGGGAAGAGCAAAGGAAAGGCAAAGAGCCCATAGTTGAAGAACACATTGAGGAAGTCATTGTTAGGGATGAACTATTTATAAAACAAGACCTATTTGAAGAAATCCTTAGAGCAAAAAGGTACAAGAAACTCATGGTCCATAAGAAGGGAAAATTGTAACCACAAATAAAATCATTTCAATCAATGGAAACTGAAGCTCACTATGAAATGCGATATAAGAAGAGAAAAGTGGTAGCTGGGCACATTGTGCCTCCTCACGTGTTCAATGATATTGGTACTCCTCTCTCTACTTTCTTTATTGCTATGGGTTAGGGGAGCCTTTTGAATTTGGATGATATACTGTGTGATGAATTAGTCAGATGTTTTTACACACATGTTCAAAAAGAAGAAATTGATGGAAAGCCAACCATCATATCTTTGGGCACGGGAATGTGAGATCTTGATAACAGAGGATATATAGGAAAACATTTTGTACATAGCTTCCATAGGTAGGACTTACCTTCCTTGCCATAAGTGGGACATTATTGACCTTAATTTGGAAAACGTTGTGGACTTTATATGTTTGCATACTGAGAATGCCCATGAAGGGAGACCTATATGTAGAAATATGGACCTATTATCTAGATGCCTTGCATCAATATCAACTACTTCAATTTTTCCAATAAGTAGCTCATTTGAAACATGTAGTCTCTTGGATACCTATGGGATATACAATCTATTAAAGAGCAACAAAATGAATCTCCCAACAATGATTCTGAAGTTTATGGTGGAAAAGGGAAGCTATAAGAACACTAATGGAGGTCTACCTTCTGGAATGTTGTTAACCAAGATCTTCTCATTCCTTTTGACAATCTAATGTGATATGAGCTGTAACATCCCGTCCTCATATTAAGGGTTAGAATTTAGATTTCAATAATGGAGAAAATAGCAAAGTGAGAGTTAGAATTTTTTTTTTTTTTGCATTTCATGCTCAACATAATGTCAGCATACATGCATGTGAATTTGAATTTTTGCACATATGAAAATAATTGTACATGCACTCATTGACATTTTGGGTATATTGAGTCGTAATGGGATATGTTGAGAATTGTAGTTATAGTGAATGAGCTAAATGAAATGGAGTAGAAGGATTAGAAATAAAAATTGAAGTGTTGGATTATAGTGAATAGAAGTCATCTGAGAGGTTACTGGGAATGATTAGTTGGAATGAATAGTTAAGGGAGTTAAATTTGATCTAAAACTTACATGAATAAATTGTACTGATCTAGATGGATTTTGACAAAATTGTCTCATGGAAGTTGTAGATCTTTCTTTTAGATTTCCATTGATCTAAAGTTTTCAATTTTTGGATATTGGAGTCAAATGTTATGGTCCTTATAAGTGAAGATGCTTAGGAGTATAAGATGTATCACCTAGTGATGACATGTCATCTGGTGAGGATGCTTCGTCTGGTGAGGACGTATCATCTGGTGAGGATGTATTGTCTGGTGAGGGCGCTTCATCTGGTGAGGACGCTTCGTCTGGTAAGGGCACTTTGTCTTGTGAGGACATATCGTCTAGTGAGGACGCTTTGTCTAATGAGGACGCTTCTTCTAGTGAGGACACTTCATCTGGTGAGGACGTATCTTCTGGTGATGATGTATCGTCTGGTGAGGCCATATCGTCTGATGACATCATATCGTTTGGTGATGATGTCATATCATCTGGTGCTCTATTCATTTAATTCTATCGTCTGGTCCCATTTTTTTGACTCTATAGATGATTGAATTTGTCTTTGGGCTCTTCATGAAAGTTGTAGATCTTGAAGTCCTATTTCAAACCCTCTAAGAATGACCTTGATCTGATATCTCCAGAGCAAGTTATGCTATTTGTCCCAAACAGGTTCAATATGATGGAGGACGGAACCTTGTTTGATTCACTCTTTATTATCCGACCTCTAAACGAAGTGATCCTTGAGACAATAGATTCCTCACACATTGTGCTATCTCTCCACAAAAATTGGTAGCATTGTGAATTGATTAGAAAAAGGTTTTGATTAAAGGAAAGTAAAGGAATCTATTGGAATAGTATGAACTGATGTTATTTTATTGAACATGCTTCAGCATTTTGAATATATCTGGATCTGTAGGGTTCCAACTAAGATGATTTTTGATGTGGAGTAAATTATAAATTATATGAAGAGGTCAAATTCTAATTCAGTCTCTAAGAAGTTCAATTTCTAGATAGAAGTTGTGCTTAGTATACTGTTTTGGACAAGAGCAGTCCAAAAATGTTTGAAGCATATCTTTCAAATCCCTTAACCAAATTGGATTGGTATCAATGGAAAAATAAGACATAGGGGAACATGTTTCTAGAAGAAATTGTTACAAAATGACTTCAATATTGGGGTCAAAAAGAACATGTAAAGTTGACCCGAAATGATGTTTTTATGGGAAAAGTCTGAAAGTGAGTAAAGGGATTTGACTTGTGATTACAGTGGTTTTATTAAGTCATAAACTTAAGTGAGTTTTAATAAAGGGAAGTGGATAAGTGGTTAAGAAATGGACAGATGTCCAAGCTTTAAAGTTAAGTTTTAATAACCTTGAAAGCCAAGCTGATGTCCTTGTCTTTATCCTTCTTGAAGCTTCTTTCCTTAGTTTTTTCTTAAACACAGAGTTTCTCATCAAATCTACACCATAATGAAATCTTGGTTTTTCCTATCCATTCCACTCATACATTTTTATTTCTTTCTTCTACCCTAAGAAAAACCAAACCCTCTGTCAACTTTCATGTTGATGTACGTGGTTGCATAAGGGATTAGGGTTACCTAATTTTGCAGATATTGGAGCTTCAAACAAGTAAGCTTGTTATGATTATGTATTTTTGTATGAAATGAAGCATGCATCGTTAGTTCACTGCTAAATGATTAAGAATAGTGATATTCTTATTTTCTGGAAAATGAGTGAGGAGATTTAGTGTGCCGTACATGGTGATTTTCTTTGGATTTGATGACTAAAATGTTATGGGATAGTGTTAAACTAGTTTTTGGAGTTGAAAGATCAATGAAAATGTGTATGTGATGAGAGCAGAAAAATTTTGGAAACATGAATATGTAATGCTCTGTTATGTTGATGTTTTTACTGTTCATATATATATATATATTTGTTTACATAAGTTTTGGAGTGTTTTTAGAGATGATTAAAAATGAATTTAGAGTTAAGAGATAGGTGTATGGTAATGTCTGGAAATGTGAAAGAATGAATAAAGTGATAGTTAGAGGAATAAATGAAGAAAATACAAATGTTAGAAATGCAGAAAAATTGAAAGTGAAGAAGTGCAGAAAATGTGATGAGTATTCTGGTTTTTGGATGATTATAAAAAATGATAGATTTTCAATCTAGTTGTGATTTGTGAGCTGAAATGAAATAGGAATGCAGAGGACAGATTGAGATGTAAGCAGAAAGTTGCTTGTAAGATATATAGATATATATATATACTTTATTTTACGTCTTCACTAGTCACATACGAGTATGTATTGAAAAATTAGTGGATAAGTTATTGACATCAAATTACCAAAGGATTGACTGTATGATTCAACAAAATGATGAGTGATTAAGTTATGAAGTTGGTTAGGTACTCGGTATTGTCACTGAGCATGCATTATATATAGTCCTTATACACAGTTGTGCATGAATAAATGCTAATAATTGTGCCATTATTAATGAGGTTGCAATGTATGTCTTGCACAAATGGGTTGTGCAAGTTAAGTGTCCATATTCAGGCATTTCCAGAAATTTGAAGCAAATGCTAATCTAAAACGTACTGTGAGTAGACCGAGATGATCTCACTTCATTGTTTGTTTTGTGTGAATTTTTTATTAATTGACTATTGGATGATGTTATGAATGTGATTAATTGTGTTGGTTTTCGTACAGAAGGTCCGATGAATGTGATGTATGAATAAAATATTAAAGTTCTCCTTGTATGTGAATTGGATGAAATACGTGATACATGACTTGATTATTGAATGCCAGACTATTGTTTGAAGATATGTGAATGTGAGTGAATAAGAATATGCAAATGTGATTAAGGCATTCCATTTCATGAATGCATGAAACATAATGGACTAAAGTAGCCACCGATCAGAGCTTAAAGCTCAAAATGTGAAAAGAGCCTCGAGCTTAAAAAGTGATTTAAAGCTTAAAGCTCAAAGTGTGACAAGAGCCTCCAGCTCAGACAGTAATTCAGTGATTCAGAGCTTAAAGCTCAAAGTGTGAAAAGAGTCTCGAGCTCAGAAAGTGATTCAAAGCCTCAAGCTCAACGTTTAATGAGCTCGGTATCCAATGGATATGGGACAATTTAGGCGCTCAGTCACAACAAAGTAATAAATGAAAAATGGGTCTCATGCACACTGCATATGCATAATATGAATGATTAAATTGTATTGATTGTGAAATGTGAAATGTTGTGAATGTGATTTATATGTTATATGACTGGGTGAACCATCGATGATGGTCACTCATTAAGTTCACAAAACTCACCCAAAATTTACAAATATTTTGCAGGATCAGAAGAATACCCCATTAGGCAAACGGGAGTATACCTACTGCATACAAGTAAGGGATAAAGGTCGAGATCAATTCACTTCTGCATTGTATTTCTTTATTTTCATACTAAATTGTATTTTCTGCAAATTATTGTATTTTGTGTATTTGAATATATAGGTTGTGTATAACTTTCCAATTGAAAAAAGGTTTTGCAAAAGAGATTGATCAAAGTGTAATATGTTTTGTTTCTGGAATGGGCCCTAGTGATTAATGAAATTCTGATATTTGAAAAATGTTGGTAACTCTTGTAAATGAAAATATTTCTGAATAAAAGTGAGCCCGAATTTTCAATTACTGATTTTCATGTACACATGAAAAAAAAATTTATACTGAATTTTGACTGATTAAGTACTCTAACATGCCACCCTCGAGAGGCACGGTCTCGGATATTACTCAAGATATCGGGCACGTGTCTTGCGGGAGTGGGGTGTTATATTTTTTATTTATAAAATAGTCCTTAAATTCTTTTAGAAATTGCAAAATAGTTCATTGTCATATTGTACAGTTGTACTGTATAGTTTATAAGTTTACATTAACCATGTTTCCAAAATTCATAATAATAAATAACAAGCACAATTAATATGAAATAACAATAATTTTCAGATATTTCACATATAAATAATAACTACAATTAATATGAGAAAAGACAATTATCATCATACAAGTATAACATTAAGAATAATACAAAGTATTTGAAATATTACAATTTTATCATATAATAAATAATAATTACATTAAAACATCAATTAAAAAGAATAATAAAGATTCTTAACTTTCTAATTATTATAATTTACAACAACAGTTCGTGGTGAGAAAGCAACCAATTAAAATTGAAACTTGAAACAAAAACATACATTATTTAATTTACTATTAATTAAATATATTATTAAATTATTTAATACCTTAATTATTAATAAGAATTTAAACAAGCTTAATTTAATATTACATATTTAATTAATTAAAATTAATTATTACTAAAATTGTAAATAATTTGATTTAATTTAAATTTGTAAAATTAATTATTATATTTTTAAAATATATAAATTTTAAATAAAATTTAATTTAATAATTAAAATATATTTAAAATAAATATTAGTTTACAAATAATAAATTTTAAATTATTTATTTTAAAAATAAAATAATTTTTATTAATACTGTATTAATAAATATTATATCAAAGATTAAAATAAATTTAATTAAAATAATTTATTTTAAAGTTTTATTTAATGTATAATTATTATGAGTAATAAAAATATTTATTTTATTTTAAAAATAAAAATGAAAAAATCACAATAAAAATTGAAATAAATAGTTAATTAAAAATGTTTGAAAAGAGGAGGAAGGGGGACGTTGGAAGAAATTTTTTTGAAAAATTTTAAAAATTTTGCTAAAAGGTCCTTCAATTTTTTAAAATTCATGGTATTAGTCGGTATTTATGACCGGTATTTTTGAACATAATTTTGTACCATTTTTCAGCCAATACGGTATGGAATTCAAATCTTTGACATGATCAATGTACTCTTTGCTAATTGAAGTCCCAAATGCAAAAAAAGCTTTCTCACACTTGATCACCTATTTTCTTTATAACTTAGCATTCTCTAGATTATCAACTAGTATTTCGGAATCAACTCCGCCAACCAATTCCCACCGATCTTGACTTCAAAGAAAAACTTTCATAAACATTCTCCGGTACTTGTAGTTTATGCCTATAAGCTTTTCAACACCATATTGAATGTTTGAACCATTCCCCCATGTGGATTCATATTATTCTTATATCCTATATATGCAAAAGAGAGAGAAAAAAAGTTTAAGTGGTTCAGACATATTAAAATAAAATTTGTGTATACGCAGGAGTGTAGATGACTATGTATACCTAAAATTTCTTTGAAAATTAAAAAAAATTCATTCAAATTTACAAAAGTTAGCAGCCCTTAACAAAAACACAAAAACATGGGCATAATCAAATGAGATGCTCTATAACCTAAAATAAGACACACCAAAAAATAATGAAATCCTACACTAAAGCTCCAAAATAACAAAATAATATAATCAAATCAAACAAAACTATCCTAATTCTTGGGTTGCATTTCAAGTAGCACCTGTTTAATGTATTTAGCTTAACCTATCATGTTCAAGGTAGCTTATGGAGATTGAGTTTGTTATTTCTTATCATAGCTTGCTTAATTAACCTCAAAGTAAGTTACATACTTTTTCTTTGTGCCACATTTTTCATCCTTCTTTCCACCTTGAATTGGAATCAGCTTCAATACATTTTTAGAAGAAGAGTTGTGCAAAACATTTGAACCTGAATCATCAAATCTATCACTAGAATCCTTATAATCATTCAGTTCAAGGGAATTATTTATAATGATCCCCAACCCTAAACACTGGCTTGTCCTTATTAACATCAATAATTGGATGATATAGAACTAGAGGTACTCGTATACCTTCTTCTATGTTAAGAATAAAAAAAATCAACTAGAAATATGAACTTATCAAGTTTAATAAGTATATCCTCTATAATACCTCTAGGATCCATTTGCTAATTGTAAGCTTATCCTAGTAGGTTTCGATTCACTTTATCCTAGTTTCCTAAATAAAGAATAAGGCATCATATTAATATTGGCCCTTAGGTTGCCTAAAGTCTTTTTTATTTTTAAGCCATTGATTTGATAAGGGATAGTAAAACTCCCTAGATCTTTAAGCTTCTCTATTAGCTTTCTTAGAGGAATCACTGAGCACTTTCCACTTTGCATCACGGTTGACAACTCCTTTAACTTTCTTTTGTTTGCTATTAACTCCTTCAAAATTGTAAACACTTCAACATCTACACAAGAGCCTCAACAAGGGGTAAGTTAATATGGAGTTGTTTAAACACTTCTAGGAACTTACCAAATTGCTCATCCATCTAAGCTTTTTTCATTTTGGTGGTATAAGGGATGGCCAAATGAAATTCCTTGACTTTTTGAAGGTTCCCTTCACCTTCAGCTTTCTTTTTACTCTTGGTGTTAATCTCTTTCCCCATTTAGGTTTTGTTTTCCTCATGCAGCTCTTTTCCACTCTTAAGGGTGATTACCATCATATATTTAGGATTTATCTTTGTGGTACTAGACAAACTTCCTTATGTTCTTTCAAAAATTAACTTAGCAAGTTGGCCGATTTGAGTTTTCAAGTTATGTATAGAAGCCTTTTAATTTCTCAATGAAGTCTTTATGGATTAAAATCTTACTTCTGAATTTTAAAGAAACCTAGATGTGGTGTCCCCTAAGCTCACTTCTTTTCTTGAGGTAAGTGTTGCTAGAATTTTGGTGGAAGAATGTTTCTTAACTGCCCCTGATTCCCCTATGAGAAATTTAGATGATTCCTCCATCTCAGATTGTATCTATTGCTCTATGCATTATTCTGGAGTCTAAGAGCATTCTCTATATAATCCACATGCAAGGGCTATAGTGTTTGACAATCTTGACTTGGATGTCTTAAGCCACACACCTCACACTGCATAACTTGGAATAATTTAGGACTCGTAATTAATCCATCAATCTTCCTACTCAACATTTTAACCTGGTTCTCCAGTGTCATAACTATATCATCATTATAGACTCCCATTGTCTTAGTAAGTCTATCATCTACCTTGTTTTTTGATTGAGCCTATTGTAGAAGGATTATATTTGCATCAACAATGGTAGACCGTGATGCAAGCACTTCCTTAACATTTCATTAAATCTTGCTCATATGTCATAATGACTCTGAATCAACCTAGGAATAGGATGAGTTGTCATTCATCAATTTAACAGTCTTAGCTAGTGAAAAATAATTCAAAGAAACTTCTTTGCTACTTGGTCCCAAGTGGTAAGGGATTATTTAAATAGAGAGTTCAACCATTGTTTCGCACTGCCCCTCAATGAGAGCGAGAATAATTTTAATTTGATTGCATCACCATTGACACCATTAATCTTAAAGGTATCATAAAGCTTCAAAAAGTTTGTGATATATGAATTAGGGTCTTCATCTTATAGCCCATAAAAGTGGGCATATCATATATTACACCATCAAAACAATACTTAGTTTAATCTCAAAATTATTGGCATCAATAGTTGGTTTTATGATGCTAGACTTCATTCCCATCAAATTCAGTCTAGCATAATTAAACATAGTCCTTAGTTGATCTGCCATAGTTCCTAATTCTTAGGTGTTTTTATAATCTTTAATGTCCTTCATTTATCAATCTAACTCAAACTCTTTAAGTATGTTTCTTTGGAGATTTATATGATCTATGATCTCTATCTCTAGACATAAAACCCAAAACTTGTATAAGTAATAAAACCAAAGAGTCTATAAAATAAGAGAATAAATTAAAAACAAAAAGTAATAAGAAAAAAAATAATTAATAATGGCTAGATTAATAAAAGCAAGGTTTTTCCTAATATTCTAATCTCCACAAATGGTGTCAAAAACTTAATGTAATTTTAAGCTTCAAGTGCATGGTGTAACTGTAGCTAACACTGATAAGTACGGTCGATTCCACCATGATTACAAATACTAAAAATGGCCTCTTTTCTATTATCTAAACATAAAACAAGATGATGATTTAATTGAAAACTATGTTAAACTAAACTAAAACTCAACGCAATAATGAATCAAGACAAATATATCACAAAGCTAATCTAATATCAAAGAACTACTACCTAGGTAATGAATCTGCCTAAGATCTTTTATTAACCCTTTACCATGAAATTTAATTATTGATCACTAGATCATCAAAATTTGTATCTTATATTAATATCTTAATTCGTATCTTATGTTAATATCTTTCTCAAGACTATTAACAACTAATTCTCGGTTAACTAACTGAAACTTTTTTCTAGTTAAAACCCCTAAACTTCTTTCTATCAATGATGGGGTGACTAACATTGATATTATATTGAGAAATAAATGACCTAGGTGGTTTGGACATGTTAAAAGTAGACATCCTAAAGCCCTAACAAGAAGATACGAAATGATTGTACTTAAGAACTATATGAGAAGAAGAGGAAGACCCAAGAAGAATTGAGGGAGGTGATTAGGAAAGATATGTGCCTACTAAAGCTTATCAAAGACTTGGCCCTCAACAAAATTTTTGGAGAACTAAAATATGGTAGAGTACCTTACATTAAAAAAAAAGCTTCTCTTTACATAGGCCTTTAAACCTTTTCATTATATTTCTATGCCCTTTTAATTAGCCTAAACCTCCAACCAAACATAGCCTTAAGCAGTTATTTGTTTACGCATTTGTGTATTGAGTTCTTCCAAACTTTTTTTTAGTTTCTATGGTTCTATTAAAAATATCATCTCTATTAATTAATGGTAAGGCTGCATGTCGTCGTTATCGTTGTTGTTTTTATTATTGTTAATGTTGTTATTGTTGTATATCTCTACAAAGTATCTAGATATTTTTATTTAGATAATTGAACGATATTCATTCAAGGTGTCTAGATATTTTAAGAGGTACTTCTCGAAAAAGAAGCATATAGATATCTTCAAAATTTTGAATTGTTCTTTTCATCCTTTAAATACACATATATAACCCATTTCCTTAACTTTAAACATGAAATTAAAAACAATTTTATATTCTAACTTAATAACTACTTAAGAGCAATTAATATTGCATGATGGTAGGTGAATATTTGACTATATTTTTACACTAATATTTGATGTATTTTGCTTGATATTTTATACTTTTATTATATATTTGATACTTAATTCACTCTAAGTATGTTTGCATAGTATAATTACCTTCATGGACTTAAAGGAAACAAATTCGGACTAAAATATGACATAAAACGAAGATTCAACGCATAAAAGGAATGCATAGTTGTGCATCTGCCCATGCACATCTCCCATGCTGTGTTGATTCAAGATTTTAAGAGAATTTGGGTTATGCATGAAACCATGCATCGGCCAAAACCCTAGAATTTAATATAAAAGGACGTGAATGAAGGCTTATGAGGGAACCAGACTTCAGAAGGTGATTCTAAACATGGACATCATTCTCAATGGATGATTTTGATCCAAAGAAGTGAAAACATGAGGAATTTATCGAAATATCCATCAGAATACAAAATCAAACCTTTGCATCGTAAGAATATTCGATATAAGATAATCAGGGAGATTTAAAATTATAAACCATTGTTTTTAATTCATTTTTCTTCCAGTTTATGTTTGATTTCGTGGTCTATCATGTATAACCAAATATCTTATTAGTGTTTAGGCTAGATGAACCCTATGTTAATATTTTAATATGTTTTGATTCTTCTATTAATACAATTTTTTATTGATCTATTGCCATTAAATTACGTGTTTAATAAATGTTCTAATAGACTTGGGAATATTAGAAGTTGAGAATATTACGTGTTTAATACATGTAAAGATTGAGAAATCCTATGTTTAAATCGATCTACTGTAATTGAAAGGAGTTGATGGCAACCCTAGAGATAGGATGACATAAATATTTCATATTATGGTCAAACCTAATAGAGGGACTCACAAATCAGTAAAGCAATCCTATAAACTTTAACCTGAGTAATTTGGTTGAAGATCTTATGATTAGTTATTTGTAGACTCAAGGGTAGATATTAACGTACTATATGAATCTCCATGGTCTAATAAATCAATAAAAAAATTATGTAATAAAAGATCAATTTGTTAAAGGTTTACAGAAATTCAAAACCTAAATACTAATTTTTGATATCAGTATTTTTCTTTAATTTTCTAAGTGAATTCTTAATTCTCTGTTCAATATTGTTGCCTATTTTATTTTACTTGCTTTAGTTTTATTTTCTTTTATTAAAAATTAAAATCAATTCGTAGGCTAAATAATAAAATAATAGTAACTACTAGTATTCATTGTCTTTGTGAGATTAACCCTTATTTCACTACAAGAATGTTTAGATTTACCGACGAACAAAACCGACACTAAATCTAAGAATTCTGTCGGTATTGATGTTTGCCAACGGAATTGGGCAGCCGACAAAGCCGCCGTTAATGCAAGCATAGGTAATTTTAACGACGAAATACAAATGATATTTCGTTGGTAAAAAATACGGACGGAATAATCGAAACTGTCGGTATATCGATGTAAATATATCGACAGATTAACATAATTGGCTAGTAAATAAAACAGACAACTTACCGACGATATACAATGTTCCGTCAGTAATATGCAGATAAGTTTTCGACAGCTTCCTTATTCCATGGGTAATATGTTAACATCTTTTCCGATGGTTTTCTCTAATCCGTCGGTAATTGGAAGTTAGAATTTTTTAAAATCCCAACATTAAAATTTGTTTAATGATCTTATAAAAAATGCATAATTTGAACAGTTGTGAATTATCTGTGCATATTAATTTAATTTGTGTATATATTAAATTGGTAAAACAGAAGTTATTTGGTAATATAAAGTTCAAAATTTGTTAAGTGATAATAAAAACATTCAAGTTTACTTAACATATCTTTGTAATTCAAAGCAAATGACTACAACAATCCTAATGTCCTAGTGATGAAGGGTGCTCAGAGGTGCTACCCTTCCCCTTCAGCTACTCCAACTCCTGTCTCAGTTGAGCCATCTGCTCCATTTGTTCTTGCATGTGAGCCATCTGCTCCATTTTTTCTTGCATGTAAGCCATCTGCTCCATCTTCTCTTGCATGTGTGTCATCTTCTCCATCACCATATCCATTATGGCCCGAAGCTTAGTGACTTTCGACGATTGTGCTTGTCTGGATGACGTTGTTGTACTGGACATGGAGGATTACGAATAACAAGTATTCACAAATGAACCTAACCCAAATATCCATCCACGACGGTCCCTACCACCGACAACATCGAAATACATCTGAGGCTCATCAACAAATTGTTCCTCTTGAGATTGTCGTTGAATGGTTTGTTGTATTTGGTCCTATTAGAAACTAATTTTAAGAGATTATTCGTAATCGTAAAACTAAATGATTATAAAACAAATAATAATAAGGCATTAAGTTCACATACATTAAATTATCTACATCGGCTGTTAACGAATGTCACACCGTCATACTTCTTGATGTGAGTATGCAAAAATAGTTGAGTAGGTGTAGGAGGAAGACCTAAAGACTTTTCTTGCATATTTACCCTAAATGTTTAGATGTGAACTATATTTAATAAAAATTTCGATAGAGGTTCCCCTAATTTTATGATATGCCCCCTGTTGAACAAATGAAATTCAACACAGTCATATATGACATTAGGTATTTATATCAATACCATTATCTATAATATAGCAAAGTAAAACATGTACAAAATAAGTGTGAGGTTTAGATGCTTACAAGTCTCTGTGCATACCCATGGTGGGTTATTGATCCTCCCGTATGTACAGGAAGACTCTCTAATCCCAGGCTTCCACAGCTATTAGTGGAGTTACGCCTTGAGATTGCCATAGCCGCAGGGCTTCTCCAATACTCCTGCCATTGACTCCATATTTGCTCCGAAATAAAACGCGGTCGTACACCAACCTTACATATCGCATTAATGAAGTTGCGATAACGTGTACGAGCTTGTCTCTCCTATATTCTATATATGTTGGTGTCGATACCAAAATCCTAGAAAAATTCTTTCTGAAATAAGAAGAAAAAAATTTAAAATAAACTTAATTATAAAGAAGTAATCATTAATGTGATTTCACTTACAAGGGGCCATCAATTACTATGTACTTTCTTCCGTCCGGTCCCTGATCTCCAGGCTTGCGGACATCTCCGCCTTCCGATAAAGTAGTATTGGACAATATATGAGTTGGGGATGGAGATACGGATGATGTAGTATGTCTTGCAGAAGGTGATGCCTTATCTGCTGCTGTAGGTTCGGGAGAGGGAGGAGGTGAGCTAATGGGAGCTGCAAAATGTGACGATCCACCTACATAGTAAGTGCCACCAATCAAGCCTCTAAACCTGGGCTGCATAACCTCACGTTGTCTCTTTGGTCCCATATGATGAACCTAACAATCATTGTTTATCGAATTTTCTACTTATATAATAATTTGAATTCAATATTTGATATAATATATGGAAAAGGAAATAAGGCAATTTGTTTAATGTCATATCCAAGTACAAATGACGAAAATGACAGTGTTCAATTATAGAACAAAAACAATAACCCTCATTCAATAGGGCATAGGACAAATTCTTACACATACAACAATATATCAACGTTCAATTGCTTATGTACTATATTGCAACGATAAATTAAAATGATAAAATTATTTTGTTTGATTCCATATGACATGGGATTCGGTAAAAGTAAATGAGTCCCCAATGTCTGGATTCCCGAGAAGTGTCCTGGCCTGTTTAAACGCACCAATTGAAACAGTGATACTTCTTCCCTCAGCTGTATGCTTTTGAACACCTTCTCGCAACAACGTTTCTGCTATAGCTAAACTTGTTGAGGATACACTAAATTTGTTGTCGATCTTAGTATGAAAGACTAACTCTCCAGATAAACTACTAGCGGGAACTGATTTACCTAAAACATAATCATTATATAACTTTCGTAATGTCATATTAGAAAACAGTTAAATGAACCAATAATGGATATTAATGCATACATGAATATTCGGACGAGGTTTGCAAAATTGACAATTTTTGCTTAAGAACCGATCTCCCTATTCCTTTATATACTGTAGTGATATCGCTCTCGCCTCTATCGGCATACATATCATCTTTTAGATTTAAGGAAGCTTAAAACATATAGTATAGTCCATCAAATGTGAATATATATAATCATTTCATTAAAGGAAATGAGATGTACATAATAAGGAAAGAGATGTTATCCAGATCATACTAAACACCTTGAAGTAGAAGATCAGCTATAGAAGGCAAATGATCCTTAGTATATGAAGTGGTGATTTTTCCTGCATACTTTATTCTTTCGATTGGAACAATTTTGCCACATTCCTCCCAACAGAAGGAATTACTACCATCCGGAACTAGTCACCATGTCAACATTCCTTGAATAAGATTTGCAATGAAATTCTTTACATAATGTAGTGAAAAGGAAATAATTTATCACGTTCGTTAAAAAATTCAATTACAAACACAATTTAATCACTATCATAACTTAATTATAAAGTACAATCATCTTCTTCTTCGGGTGAATAAGAATCAAACCCGGGCTCCTCTTCAAATCCCTGACCCTCGTCATCCTCTCTAGATGAAATATCAACAAATTCGATTGATGGATCATTTAAAGGTTCATTATTTTCATATGTGATAGATGCATTTATAAATGTGACATCTTCTTGAAATGCTTCAGTGTCAACTCTATGCTCTCCTTTTTTATGTGATTGGAAAGCACCTCTAGGTTTAGCTGTACAAACCACCAACCAATCTATCTTATCTCATTGTAAGCTTAGAAAAGAGATATAACACACTTGTTTCGCTTGCATTGCCAAAACAAAAGGTTCAAACTGTCTCAATCTTCTCCTTATGTTGACTTCAACTAGATTGTATCGACTATGCACTTTGGTTCCAACATTTAAAGTCCGGTCATAGTAGTCACATTTAAATATCTCACATCGCTTAATTGGCAAAGCAGGGTACTCAACTTCAAGTATTTCTATTATTTTACCATAGTAATCTATCAATTCTCCCTATATGGCAACTCCACTTTTTATTGTTGCCATGCTATGCCCATGATATTCTGTATGGTATTTGTATCCATTCACAAAAAACATTAGATACGATTTAACAATTCGCAGAGGTCCCTTTGAAAGATTACTAATGAACTTGTTCTCTATTGGATTTTTTACAGCCTACATAAAAGAAATTATCATACCATTAATGTATAATGTCATGGGAATACTTAAATATGGTATTGAACTAT
>JANIJH010000225.1:29638768-29650189 GCA_024520975.1 Erythroxylum areolatum | reverse complement strand
CTCAAGGCATAAAAACTTCTATAACACAATTCATATCCGAAAACACTCATTGAATTCATTTTAATATTTCTAATTTTCACCAAAAGTTCGGGGTCCAACATCAAACTTCAAACACGAACCTTTGTCACTTACTGTCGAACAGATCTTGAAAAATTCACCTAGTTGCTCTCAACAAAATTGATCTTCTTAGGGCCCAAAATTAAGTCCGATTCTTAAGCTAAAAAGAAATTCCATGTCTCCAGATTAATAAGAACCAAAAATCACCTCAATCGGACCTCTCTAGATCAAGAAATCACCAAAGTACTAAAACATGTTCAATATTTCCATCCAATTGTCTCAATTTGATTTAATCCATAATTTCCAACTTAATCCTGAAAGCTCTAGATTTTTCATAAAAGGGTATAGAAATTTCTTAGAAAACCAATGATACGAAAAGCAATTAAATCAGAGGTCAAACGAAAAAGTTACAAGCAAAAGAGTGAGAGGAGGTTAAATTTGGAAAAAGAAAAATCAGAAATTAAAATAAAACCAAAGAAATGGCAAACGGCGTCGCCTAGCACGCAGAGCGAGGGCCCCTGCGAGTTTCGAATAATTTTTTTTTAAAACAACAATACGCCTGAAATTTTAAAAATTCATAACTCTTCACACCGAAATCCAAAATTTTCAAATTTGGTATCAATAAAAAGATAAAAGGAAGCTCTACAACTTCCATGAAGGATTCAAAAGCTAATTTGTTCTCTAAGGGAGTCGAAAGTTACTTCAAAGTTACTGTCCAAAATAAAAATATCCTATACAAAGACAAAATTTTCAAAAAATCATATCTTTTAACACAATGACCCAAAAATATCACATTTTACATCAATGGAAATATAAAAAGATGATTTACAACTTTCATGAAGGAAGCAAAAATCAATTTAGTCTCTAAAGAAGGTAAAAACTCTTTCAAAGCTACTGCCTATAAAATGACCATTTAAACAGTAACTGAATATTTCCAAACGTCATAACTTCTTACTTCTACCCCAAAAATGGCATACCATACCTTAATGAAAAGATTACAAGACAATCTACATCTTTCATAAAGGATGAAAAAATTAATGTAGGCTTTAAAGAGGTGGAAAGCCCTTCCAAAGATACTGCCTAGATAATACCCTTTTCAACAGTAACTGCATCCTTTCAAACCTTATAACTTCTTAATCCTAAGTCCAAAAGTGACATATTATATACCAATGGAAAGCTCTAAACATGAACTACAATCTTCAAGAAGACTTCCCAATCCAATTCAAACTCTAAGAGGGTCAAAAATATAGTCAAAGTTTCTGCCCATTAGGAAAATTTTGACAACATCTCCCCTAAAATGTTTACTAGCCAAAATCTTCAAACACACCCCCAAATTTCTAGTACCTGCACAAAACTTCGTCCTCCACATTCTTCAATCTCCCAAAACACAAACCAATTCATAGAAACTCAGAAATTCATCCCAAATGGCAGCAAACACAATTCTCCTCTTCTAGCTATTTTTCCAACTAAACAACAATACATTTTTATGAAACATACACAAGATACATTAAAACTCAAATCTCTTACATTTACATGAAAACATAAGTTATTACAAAGCTTTAGAGGGCATTTTAGCCCTAATACATCAAAAGTATCAAAAATCAAAATACAAAGAAAGGTCATTTCTCCAAAATGCTATCTAAAGCCTTGTTTTCCAAAAGATGACTTCAAAAGTAACATATATAGGAGTAATGCCTCAATCCCGATCTGGTTACTCGTTTTCTCGCTTGTCGCCTGTGGAGGAAAAAATGGGGGGTGAGCTCGACGGCTCAGTGGGTAACAGTTTAATAACTAAGAAAGCAAGCAAAACCGTTTAAGAATTATTTTCAAAGCAAACTTTACATAAACATTTTTGCCATAAAGAAAATTTTCAACATTTTCAATTGATCAAAGCATTCACCAAATCAACATAAACAAATTAATATCACATAAGCACATATAAGATGGTTTGGGTGGATCCAAACGGAACGTACTACACATTCCCGCAAAGCGGTTATGTGTAGTCGTGAACTTATGGGAGTCCGTGAGGAGCTCTAATGCCACTAACGGGCAGGCGGGAGAAGCCTATGAACAGACAAGTGCACTTGACTCTTAAGGGACTACCACAAACCCATATAATCATGCATATCACATAATTCACACATAATTGCCCAAAATGGCATTTTTTCGAAAACACATGTTCTAATCTTTTTCACTTGACAAATAATTTTACAAATATTTCCACAATGTATTTACATACAAAAGACACATAATACAAGTTTAAACCATCCCAAAGAGTATTAAATACAACATTGGTAAGTCATTGGAAAGCAATAAATGGCATTTATGTCAAGAAATTTAATGTGCTTATTAACTTAATTATTAAACTATCATCCACCTTAATTCCTTTAGTTTTAAACTTAGTCAATTTACCTTCCCTCTAACTCCTCTTGCCTCTTTTGACCTTCATCAAAACACAAAATTCCAACCTAATATGAGTTGTCAAAATTGGCAATTCTTAAGAAATGAAAGCATGAAATTGATCCTATAAAAACTTTATCCATACTTTTCCTAAGCCATTTAAACCAAAACCCATCAAAAATTTCCAAAGAATTTTCATACTCTTACCTTAAGAAGACACCCACGAAATTGCTTCTTGCTTCTAATAGAAGCTTAAACCCTTCATCTTCCTTTTTCCTTCTTAAGAAACTCTCAAATTCTCTTTTCTAAAGCAAGAATTGACAAAGCCTTAATCTCCTCTTCTTCTTCTTCTTTTTCTTTTCTCCACCGAAGGTCTCCCTCTTTTCTTTTCTTTGTAAGTTTCGAAACTCTCTTTCAAAAGCCTTAGCAAAATTTGTTTCTAACTTTAAAGCCTAAGCCTAAAATTACATAGTTTCATTCTTCCTCCTTTTTACTTGCAAATTTCGTCCCCTTCATTTACTCATACGACTACAAGCCTTTGCTTCCTTCCTTTTTGTTTTAATGATTATAATAAAGACTAGATTACCCCTCCTTATTAGCCTTAAACTTAAAGAACCTAAGTGAACTTCCTAAATTACTCCCACATCATCTTATTCCTTTAATTTCTTACAACATATCAAACTTTAATTTAAACTTAATTTCTCCATTTAATTTCCATCAACCTAAGCACTAGACCTCAATTTATTTTAACTAAAAGGAATTAGGCAAACTAAACCTCAAAATAATTTAAACAAACTTATTTAATAAGAAAAAGGAATCGGGACCCAACATATTCAAACGCTAACTCAAACTTCTTTACATTGGATAGGACTGATTCTTATAATTCATAATATTCATCTTAACAAGAGTTAGGAAGAGATTGAAATTGAGCTATTATTTAGTCAATCATTCATAGCTTTTACTATTTTCTTAATGTCATATTGATACCCCGTTTCACAAGGTTTTCAATTTTCATGATCACGGTCTCTTATTGTAATTAATGCCGCTAGTTTTTCTAACCTAGTTGTCATTTGCCTATTTCAATGCATTATTTCTCCTTTTAGACTTTATCTTTTTTTATTTATATTTAGTATGGGCCTCTATCTTATGTAAAGAGAAATATTATATCTGGGTATATTAAATTTTGTTTGTGATTTTCAACTTTTTAATTTAATTTTAATTTATTATAAAAATATCAAAATGTTATTCATAAAATGAATTTGAGACGATATATGTATAGATATTCTATATAATTATAGAAGACAAAATTATTTGCAAAAAATAACGACTAATTTGATGCGGATGATTATATTCTATATTATTAATAGATTAATATTTTCACATGATATATAATAATATAATAAGCTAATAAAAATATCTATACAAATATCGTCTCAAATTTGACGTCGCTCGTTTTTGACGTCCGGATCGGGTCGAAGTGATTCGGGCTCCGGGCGAGAAGCACAATTCCCGATGGAAGAATAATTTGATGTGTTTCGATCCCAAACAAAAAATAAAAGGAGCTCATTCATAACTCCTTTTGTGATTAGTTTTTCGAAGGAGGATTTTGAGCTTTTTAGGTTTTCGCTGGCGAATTGGAATGTCTGGTCTCCATCGATCAGCTAGTGCTCCGTTGAAGAACGGCGGTCTCCCTCCCCAAGAACTCCTCGACGATCTCTGCAGGTCTCCAATCCTCGTTCTGTACTTGTTCGTTTTACTTGACTCTTTAAGAGTACGATCTTTTTTTGTCCTAAGTGAGTCTATTCACCCTTTTAGGGTTTTCAGTACTAATTGTCATCGGTTGTTAGATATAACAGTCATAGGATTGAAAAATATTATGATATTTGTTTGTTGTTAAAAACTCTACTGTTGAAACTTATAATTTATCAATATCATCCTGCTGCAGTCGATTTGTTTTAAATGTTCCAAAAGAAGATCAGCAGTCTTTTGAGAGAATTCTGTTCCTGGTGGAGTATGCGCATTGGTTCTACGAGGACAATTCAGTGGAAAAAAATCCATCCTTGAAGTCTTTTACTTTGAAGGAGTTCACATCTTTGTGTATCCTTTTCAATTTGTCTTGAAATCTCTTTGAAGGGGACCCTTATTTGTTTCTTTTCTGTTCACTTATTATCTAGGGACCCTTGCTTTGTTTGTTTTCTTCACTTGTGAACTAAATGCACCATTCTCTTTTGCTCTTTCTGTCCACATAGTTTGATTAATGCAGAGCTAACCGCCAGTGTTAGTTACTTTCTGGTTGTTGACTGTGTGATTGCTTGATGGATCATTCTCCCTTCAAGCCTTTTTCTCATGAATCAGTATTTGAGCGAAGAAAACAATTAAACCACTATTGTGATTAAATCACATTGTTACTGCCCTCTTTTCTTTTTGTTTTATTTTCCCCTAGAGTGGAATTGTTGGAGAGTATGAATGTCATGGGCTTTGATTTCAGTTTCAGATGCATTTGACAGTTGCTTGGGATTGCATGAGTTTTCTCCTGCAGTGTTGTCATCTTAATTGAATATTTATGGGTTCTAATTTTATATGTTTATGAAAATCACCCTTAACTGCATTTACGCGTGACATCATGTGGATCTTGGGAGACTTATGTAACAAAAATGTACAGGCCTGCATGAATATGGACTCCCTGGTCGCAGATTTCCTCCCTATATCAGTTATGTGGCTATGTACCTTTATGAGAAGAAGTTTAAGATCCTTGTTGCAGATAAACGAGTAATCCTTGGTGTATTGAGTTTTTGGTGTTGTGACTTAATTAGGAGTCTTTCCTGGTTCATAATTTCTTTGCATTATTTTACATCTTGCTTCCTTGTATATGTTTTTTTTATTGTTCTTGGCTCCATTGATATCCTTAACATATTTCAGTATTCAACAGTTGTGATGTTTTAAGACCCTATGTTGCTCATATAGATGACATTTTTAAGGACTTCACCTCTTACAAGGTTCGAGTTCCTGTGACGGGGGCAATGATATTGGATGAAACCTATGAAAGGGTGAGGCCTATTATAAATGAATGCTGGAAACAATATTATGATCCTTTTGGTGCTGACTGTATCATATGTGAGATTTTGTGTTAATTTGTAGCCAATTCCTTTATTTTAATCCATAGTGTTGTCTGACTTGGCTGCCTTGATCTTTTCTTTCCAAATTGCAACAGCTTGAACACTTGTTGGAGATAGCTATAGTAAAATTAGTATTGTTTGATTTATCTGTCACGTGTGGTAGTGCTTACTAGTGAAAGGATGGAAAGGGACAAGCTGGAGTTTTCCCCGTGGGAAAAAAAACAAAGATGAGGAAGACCATGCATGTGCTATACGAGAAGTAAGTTGATTTTATGTAATCTGCAATTTACAGCTTGATAGCTATTTAGGTGGCCCTAAGTTGGAGTTTAGTTTTTCTTGCTTAGTTATTGATATTAATTTGGGGAAACTAGCTGCACTTTCAATAAGATGATATTCAATTCTCTCTTTATCTCTTTCTCAAACTCTCTCTCTGTCCTATGGACCCAGTTCTTCACTTCGTAATTGTATCAGGAACTGAGTCACTTTCATTCTTGCATTCAGGTCTTGGAGGAAACAGGTTTTGATGTATCAAAGCTTCTTAATAAAGATGAATATATTGAAGAATTTTTTGGACAGCAGAGGGTTCGACTCTACATAATTGCTGGTGTGAGGGATGATACGGCCTTTGCTCCTCTTACAAAGAAGGAGATCAGTGTATGTGGTGAAGAGAACTTAAAACATTTGCAACACTTAGTAATCTAATACCATCTTTCTGAAAAATCTGAAATATGTGGGGGACTAGAATTTAACATCACGTCACATAATATTGGGAACTGTAAATGGTTTAATAATTTGAAATGAGCTTCTGCCAAACTTTCTAAATCCAATTATGATGTCAGGGCTACCCATGACTGTTTGAGTCCTATGTCTGCCTTGCTATTGAGTGACAACCTCTTTAGATTTCAGAATCCTGTGCTCTTAATGTCTAAAGTTGCTGGTTGTTGAAAAGCACTTAGAGCATACCTTTTATTGTCTGTTTGCAGGAAATTGCATGGCAGAGACTAGATGAACTTCAACCAACAAGTGATGATGTTATTTCACGCAGCATCACTGGCCTTAAGCTTTACATGGTTGCCCCATTTTTATCGTGAGTTTTCAGTGTGCTAAATGGGTAATCATGTCTGCTATTCAGAGTACTTTCTGTTGAATTAACTGATTTTGTCATTATATGCAGGTCTTTGAAGTCATGGATTTTAACTCGTCAACCCCTAGTAGCTCCAAGAACTGATGCACCCGCCAAAGGTTTAAACTTCATTTTATCTTGGAACTTCATTATTGTTTTTAGTGTTAAGTGAATCTCGCAACTCTCAAAGGGTTGGTAAAGAAGGCAATAAAAGTGTGGCTGCGGTCTGTGGTATTAAGCTGATGACCTAGTGGGAAAGTCAGCTAATTGTGGTATACTACTGTAGGTTTTTTTTTTTTTTCTTACGAGTTCTTATTCGTGCTGTCCAGGTATGTGCGTGTGGAAAGCAAAAAACACTTCCATAGGAGCTAGCTCTGCAATACAAGAGAACCAACCAGCTAAGCCTGTATCTGACAAACCTCATCCTGACATGGGTCCTGGGAAGAGCTTCAGAAATTTCAAGTTTGATACTGGTGCGATCCTGCAAGCACTGGAAGCCGGGTTTTCTACTTGATGCTAAAACCGCAAAATATTTTGTATATGCTCTGTGCTTCGGTAGCTTAGTTCCTGACCTTTATAACCAATTGACATGAATCGCCTTCTTAATCATCTTGTTTGGTTATATCCAATGTAATTCAGGGTTTTTGGGTGTGTGTGTGTGTGTGTGTGTGTATATGTCCCTGTACAGAAGGCCTTTTTGCGATTGTCATAGCTCTGGAGAGTATTCTCACTAGGTTGCGTACTAAAAGCCTCAATTGCCTGTGTATTGTATTTACCATGATTAGTGGTTTACTTTTTGAATTCTTCAGTTGAAATTGATATCAGCTTTCTTCGCTTCAGTTTTTTCCTTGGTTATAGGGGAGAACACAACACAACACAAGCGGCAATTAATAGCCAAAGTGCATTCTTTATTCTCCAGTTTAATCAACTCAACAGTATCGAATATTATTATACTGCTTATATCAATTACATTGTTATGAATCTATCATGTATATCTGATATAATTGCAGGTTCGATATGTTTCCTCACCGTGAAGCTATTGATATTAACCTTCCTGTATTCTTTCCAACTATTCTGGACTAAATAAATTCGGGATCGAGTTGGTTAGTCATGTTTCTTCACTCCAAATCAATGATACTTGTTATTCACCAAAACGGCTCCAAATTTTCTCATTTATTCAGCATTAATTCTGTTTCACTCATGCACAGTCATAGATTAAATGGGGCAGAGGATTTGATTCCCACCAAAACACCAATACAAACGACACAACCTCGATTTCGCTACTTCTGTCTTTTCAAGGATTCCGAATGATACGCATATGCTCGGTCACTTTAATTAGACGCAATAATTATGCAATTTATTTGCCTTTTGCACAACGTACTTCTTTATTTTCTTTCTTAAATTTAGAAAATATTAGAATTTTTAATATAGGTAAAGTGTAGAATTCATTAATAAGGATTAGGCTTAGGTCAATCATTGTCAAAATGACTAGGTTGGCTCTTACCACTTATAAACTCTTTAACATTTTCATATTTAGTCAATATTGGATACTCTAACACTCCACCTCAAGTACAACTAGGACTGGACATTCAGTTATCACTTAAAATAAATGTAATGATAATTAGACCGGGCCGTTGGGACTAGACATTCAGATGGACAACTAGGAAATTAATAAATGCGGACCAAACTTGTTCTAATATCATGTTAGAATTTTTAATATGGGTAGAGTGTAGAGCCCTTTAACAAGAATTGGGCTTTGAGTCAACCATTGTCAAAATGATTAGAATTAGTCATTTGATTAGTTGACCCTTACCATTTATAAACTTTTTAACATTTTCATATTTAGTCAATATGAGATACTCTAACAGAAAATATGGTGAAGTTATATTTTTGTCGATATTGTTATCGATGAAGGTATAACCACTCTTAAAAGAATAAGCTATGCAAGATTATATGTATTGGTGGAGTTCAATCTGTGAGTTCATTATGCTTATGAGATTAAATGAAAATGGTGAACTGTATGAGGACTTTATATTAGTCTCACTAATGGAGGCCTTAATCTTCCAACCAAAAAATTGACGCAATATGGCTTGATGCTCTTGTTGGATCTGAGAGTAAAGGAAGATATCATCAATGTAAATTAAAGCACTAGATAAGATATTGTTATAGGTCCTTATCATGGCTCTTTGAAATAATGATGGGGTGACTTTTAGCTCAAATGGCAGACTGTCCATTGATATTGGGCATTGGGAATGCAGAATGTTGCCTTATATTAATCTTTTAGGTCAATACCTAATTACCAAAGTCTATTTTTAAATCAAACTTTGAGAATATTTTTTCTTCTTTTAGGAATAATACCTATGTATTAATCATCTTGAAGGAAATGATTTAGAGGCTTGGATTCATTCCTAGATGAGTGACCTTTGTTAGATTAATGTCCCCATTCTTTTTTAATGGTAATTGGACATAAAATTATGAATTCTACCACATTAGATGCGGATGATTGAATTGGTTATGACTTTCTACGCAATATCGTAAGAGTTGGTCCCTAATATATTTATATCCAGAAGGAACATCTTGGAGCTCGAACATGTTACAGTCCTTAGTGTACTCACGAAAATCTTGTTTGTAACAAATCATTTTTAGAAAAATCTGTAACTTTTCTATTTGGCAATAATAATCCATCTCAATAAGCATGTCAAGACCAGGAAGATTGCTTCCTAATATTTTTGTCCAAATGATACAACTTGGGAAGAACTTTATCCCAATCCCTCTCTTCGTAATAAGATCTATCTTGAAGGATTTGTCGTCCACTGTAGTAAAGTATTCTTCATAAGGTTGTCATTCTTCTATAGGAAGAATATGTGGTTTCATTATACTTCTACAAAAGTCTGTATCTATATAACCAATAACTGGGATTAGTATATGATAGTTTTCTACGAGCAATTAAAGATTGACATATTTTCGTGTGAATTATTGGCTTCTTGGGCTTTAGCTTAAAACAAGAATATTTCATCATGTACATTGGTTCATCATCTTCTTCTTTAAGAGAAGACTTCATCATCAAAAGATTCATGATCAAGAATTGCAAACAGAGTCTCTTCATTTTCACTAAATTGTTCCTCAAAAAGAGATTTATGTCCTCGTTGTAGGATTTTCATATCTTTTTTGGAGTTTTTGGGGCATCTTTTACATAAAGACCTAGTTGTGTACAAAAGTAACACTGATCTAGCTTTCTGGTTTCAGAAGGACATTGCTTGAAGAATCTTATTCTTATTTTCTTCTTTCTATTGAAAGGATGAATTCTTATAAGTTTTCTTACAAAATGTTTCTCCTTTTTGGTGTTGCATCCATATTCTTCGTGTCTTTGCTTGTTTGAGTTGAGATCCACCTTTTAGAATAGCTTCGAAAAACTTATGTTGCTCACATAATTTGTCCAGTGTCATCAAAGCTAATTGGTATGTTTCTCCTAGCGAGATTTCGCACATGTCTCTGTGAAGAGAAATGATTGTTCTTTGTAATTCAGGCCGCAACTCATCAGGAAGGGAAACTATAAATGTGTACCAAAGATTAACATCATTAAAGTCATTGAGTATATAATATTTTCTAGAAATTCTTCGAAAATGCCTTTGTAAATCATTTCTGTTCATAGAGTAGCACTTCATTTTAAAGTACTCATGTCTACTTTGCCGATCAATAAGTTGGAAATCTCCAATGAATTCTTTGTGGATCATTCCTAATAAGAAACTAGCTTATGAAAATTGTAAAACTTGCATACACCTATAATCACCAAGGCTTTGGAACTATTCTCTTAAAATATCATCAAAAGTGAATCGTGGACTTAAAGTAGGTTTGCAAACAAGAGTTACTTATGATTTGACTGGTTCAGTCAGTGTATCAGCATCATCAATCTTAAGTTCCACTTATGTGAGTGGTTGAGAAGAGTGTGTAATAGCCGTCATCATTTGAGATATCTGAGTGAGATTTATAAGTCGTAATAAGCTTTCTAAGTTTTCTATAAAAGAATTAGAGTCTTGGTTATCAAAGTTATCTGGTACTGTGTGATTTTTAGAGCTATCTAAAACAATTTGTAGGGTAGCTATAACTTCTTGGTTAGGCATGGGTTCTTTTGGCATGTCCCGCATGTCCCGTGAAGGAATTCTTGGTTAGGCATGGGTTCTTTTGGTGTATCTAGGGAAGGTCATTCTTTTGGTGGAGAAGATGGTGGTGTATTGATATGTAAAGATGGACATTTTGAAGATTTTTCTATATTTAGCAGGTTCAAGGTAGGATGGAGTATTATAGGTAGGTTTCTTTCCTTTTTAGAGAATTTTACGCTGTACTAATATTGATCAATATGTCTTCTTAAATATGAATTAAGTTGGGTAACTTAATTGAGTAATCGTTAATGTAATTTTTGGACTTGAAGAGAAATAGCCTCAACCTTTGAATTTAGACCTTATGCCTGTTGAGATAGTCCATCAAGCTTTAAATCAATTCCACAAAGGACATTGCTTTGCACTACAATATTTTATGATTGCTAGTTTAGTACTTCTTCTGCTAGAGAAACAGGTACATAATTTTCATGTGGACTTGTAACATCCCATCCTTGTGGGAAGGTTAAAATGGTAATTGTGAGTGATTAATAAGAGTTAGAAATGCATTTCCATGTTCATGCATATTATGTCATGCACATGCATATGAATGGTGAAGTTGTGGCACATG
>JANIJH010000225.1:29580731-29592012 GCA_024520975.1 Erythroxylum areolatum | reverse complement strand
GTATAGACTTTTGTATCAGTTTCCTTTTTGAGTTTTGTTTAGGGGACTGATAGACTTGTCTATATTTCTGTTGGATGTTTTGTAACGAGAATAGTATTATGGTTTTAAAAAAATTTAGTGATTTCGATATTGTGGATTTTATTGTATTGATGCCATGTGGATTATAGTATTGATCGAATCGTAGTACACCCTTATTGTGGGATATGCGTCGGAACGACCCACGGGCGTCCCGGTGCGTACCCTGCGGTAAGGGGGCGCTACAGAGTCTTCGTCTTCGAGGTGCTTTTGAATGCCTTCAAGTATTGCCAGAAGACATTTTGTTTGGTAAAAAATGTTTCCAAACATGATATAGTTTCATTGTTGTAGATGTTTTGAAAAGTTTCTGATCTCACTGCTTAAATCAGGACTAGTAAGGGTCCAATTCTCTGCTACAAATTGACTAAAGCTAGCATGCATCAACTAATCTAATTGAAATTGAAAGGATCTAATTATCGAAGGAGAGTGCACATTGTTGGTAAGAGACACTAATAGAGGCCGATGATCTGATTTCAGGAAAGGTAGCTGAGTGATTGTAGTGTCCTTGAAGACAGATTGCCAGTCACTTGAACAGAAGGCTTGATCTAATCTAGCGAGAATTTGTCCTTTCCTCCAGGTGAACCGAGGCCTTGAAAAACCTAGATCCTGAAGTTGAAAACTTTGCAGACATTCACGAAATTAAGAATTTACTGTAGGTTGTAGTCGAGAGCCTCCTCGTTTATCAGTACTTTCTAACTTGGCATTAAATTCCCCACCTAAAAGCCAAGGTCTGTTGATAATCCTGGCAATTTTCTGCAGATACTGCTATAAATAATTTTGTAACGAGTACGTAGGGCTAGCATAAATTGTCGTGAAATCAAACGAAAAGTGGTCCCACTCAATATTGACATGCGCGAATTGTCGGTGAGCTAACAAAATACGAACCACAATGTCTGCTTTCCAAAGTAGCCATATGTCGCCCGAAAATCCCTCTGCTTCCACCCTATAAGATTGTGTAAAACCTAAGCTCTTAATAACTTTCGTCTTTTGTACTCCACTAGTACGAGGCTCAACTAGAGCAATAAGACGCAGTTTATGAATTCGAACGTAGTTTTTGATAATAGGCTTGAAGGTCCTACCTTCTGCCCCTTGGTAGTTCCATATGAATATCGACATAAAAATCGGTGAAAGGAAATTTAATCTATCTGCGAGTTGACTTCATTATTAGTCAGCTCCCGACCCTAACCTGTCATGACCTCTAATGGAGTCTCCTCCATCTGAGTATTAGGCTCAACATTCATTGTAGTGACTGATGTTGAACCTTCTTTTGGATCTGGTGGTCTCGGAGGGGGTATTTTATAGGTTTGACTATCTGATGTCGAGACAGGGTACGTAAGGTCTTAATTGGGATCCTCCTCCATGTCCCCATAGCCTAATTCCGCATGTGTGGGCAGATTGATAGATTGATCGTGTATTATAACTTCTGTGTGGGATGGGATGGATAGGGCCACGTGGTCCATTTTTTGCCTTGGGTTTTCTAGTTGACTGGGCTTGGAACGAGGCAGGAGCTACATTTGTCGGGTTTGGCCCATGATTTGGGTCTGTCTAGCTTGGCCTACATCATGTATCTGGAGAGGAGCATGCGGTGAAGTTTTGAGGCTTGCATTAAACGCTCCACTTCGCCCAACAGATGACACATGTTTTAATCTACTCTCTTTAAACATCGATGGAGTTAGGGATTTTGTTTTGGTTTGGGGCTGGATCGCCTTAGGCTGAGGTGCTGATGTTGGGGTCGCCTCAGTTGATTGAGGTAGGTCTAGTCCTTGCTCTAATGGCTCTAAATTTGTCAGAGTTGTGAATCTCGAGCCCTTAGAGCCGACATGGTGAGGAATGTTGTTGTAGTCTAGCAGTTGTGTCGTTGAGGTTGGCGGTGGTTAGCGAGGGCATCGAAGCACTTACATCCATGGCCCATAACTCTCTTGTCGGAGTCCAATTGAGGAAGATTCAGTCGGTTGTCGGGTGGGTTGGACGTTATCGGTCCACTAGAAGGTTGTTCCTTCGCAGGTGTTTTAGGCGGTCTCGTGGGGCAGGTCATGGTCTCGTGACCGACTAAAAACCCCCACGAAGGACTTGCCCCACTAGATCGTCTAAAACACCCGCGAAGGAACAACCCTCCAGTGGATCGATAACGTCCAACCGACCCGCCCACAGGAGAAACATATTTGAGGTAGTCCTTTGTAGGCTAGCCTGATGATTTCGCCATCTAGCTCCACGATGGGTCAGAGCATGGAGCTGAGGTTGATATCCACGGCCACCCGTGTGAACTTGCCCTGTTGGGTGAGTTGTGTGAGGTTGTTAATTTTTACTGTTTGACCCACCAGATTCCCAAGAGCTGTGAGGATTGGAGGGTGGTATCTGGCGACTGGTAAATCGGGAAAACACACCCAGGCTACCGCATGCGTTATTTTCCTAGAGGAGGACCGAAATTCAGGATATCACGGTTGAACTGATAAGGCGTGCCCAGCGATGATCCACAGTCCCTGGGTAAATGTTTGAACATAATCTTCCTCCTCCATGAAATTAACGAGGTAAAATTCATTTTCTATATCAACAATTTTCATTGGGCCCTTTGATTTCCACATTGAGAGCAGTCTAGATTTGACCATATTGAATCCTAGTGTTCGGCCTAGTAGTTTGATAATTATTGGATTTGCCCAAATTTTGTCGAGTTTTCCTTTGAGTGTGTTGGAAAACTCTAACCCTATGTTGAATTTTCCTTATATAACAGATATGTCTCCCTCGATGATTTCGATGGGGTCCTCTTCAGGCCATTCTATATCTTTCTCTCCTCTGCTAGTGTCTGTTTGGCCAGTGACCACCGAACTGTAGCTGGGCGGGTTGCTTTATTGTGCAGGTGCAGAAGGTGGGGGGTCTTCATCCCTCTCACGTATGCGTACTTTTTTGGTAGCTTGGAGATCAATTTTAGTTGAGTTGAGAGCATTTTTGTTATAACAATGGGTGGAGATTAGCAGTATATTGTTGGTTCTAGCCGAGTAATCACTTGTTTTTCTTTGTGTTTTGTAATTGTCTTATTCTATTCCTAATCCTAACAGACAAACTAGTGACCATACATGAACATCAGACTATATTAGTTATGTGTTCCTGACTTGCCGGTAGTCAAGACAATGGAGGGGACACTTGGTTCATATAGGACAATGAAAATGGAAATGGAAATGAATATAGTGATGAATGGAAATAGATATAATCATTATAATTATGATGGCTGGTTAAGATGAAAGAATAATTACCGTTATCATTGATGGTGGTTGGTTTGTTATAAAAATGTTGAAAAATAAAAATTTGTTAAAATTTTATTTTATATCAAATTTTAAATATATTTTAATTGATTATTTTTAATTTATGCATCCTATTTATAATGATTGAATGTTTAAAACCAAGTATATTGCAGTTTTTCCTTTTCAATAACTCTTGAAGAAAAAATACTCTAGTATTTTTTTGCATTAACATATCATTAGTTACATAATATCATCAAAATATAGTTTAATCATCTAAAATATTGTGCAATTCATTGATATCCACTATTCTATTGCTATAGTCAAATCAAGTAACATAGTTTAATACAATTTACTTTCCTTTGATAATACAAATGATATTATATTTTAAATAATTAATGGATAATATTTTAATTAATTACATTGTAATTAATTAATTATATTTTAATTAATTAGAATTTAATTAATTAATTATATTTTATCTTGATTAATTATTTTAATTAATTAGATTTATCTTAATTAATTGTATTTTATATTTTAATTAATTACATTTTAATTATATTTAATTAAAAAATTAAAAATATTAGTGTTGATAGGGATCAAAACTATTCCTCTCACACATAGACAGTATGAATTATTACTTAAAACTTAGGTATGAAAAAATATTCAATCAATCATAATAAATAATCAACTATTATCATTCATTCTTTTCCCATTAATTTATTCTTGCATCCTTTAACCAAGCACTCCCGAATTGGACTGGAATTTTGCTATTGCAATTAACAAAACACATGTGAAAAGAAGCAGAGCAGTGGTGTAGTTGCTTCTAAGCAAGAGTTTCCTTTCAATTCGGGCAATTAAACTAAGCGACAATAATGGTGAAAGTGATTAGACAACGAAAGACTACATCTTAACAAGAGGAATGCATATTTCATTTTGTAAGCCTACCATACAACATAAAAAAGAGAACATTTGCAATTGCAAGGTCAACAACAATGGCTCCTATCACCACCCTCTTGTTCTTGCTATTCTCTTCTTTTTCTTTCTTTTGGAATTGGAACTCACAGGTATCGGCCTTCCGAGCCTCGGCCTCTTCTGGGGGCTCGCTCTTATTCTCTACTCTGGGACTGGGTTTCGTGCTTCCTGATGTCCTGTAACGTGGGGAATATGAAGACAGTAGAAGAAATTGATGTCTATTACTTTCGTTTACTTCATCTACATTTTCCCATATTTGATAAGTTTTCTTTTACCCCCGTCTTTGTGAAACTTGCCAAATCAAAGCAAAAGCCAGAATTCAAATCAGATGTCTACAAAAACCGACTTCATTCATCAGTTCGTCAATTTCTTCCATTTGAAGGCCTATTGGGCCTCACTTGCATAGGATAGCTCCTGCTTCCTAGTATTTTACATATACGACGTGTCGTTGCTTACATCAATCTCATCATTTAGTCTTCGTTTATTCTGTACGCATCATCTAGTTAAAGTTCTTTTCCATCCCAACTAAACTACGTTTCTTCCAAGAGAAAGAGAGAGAGAGATGCATCTATGGCCATCAATGAGAATAAGGGACTCGTTCAAGATCTCCTACTTGAAAAAGTTAGAATGGAACCTCCAAAGAATGGATAGCGAAAAGCGATCTCAGAGAAACGGAGACCACAGCGAGAGACTCTTGAATGAAAACTGCGACCAACAACAACAGAACGGAGTTGATGGTGGCACAACTTCTACGGACCCACCTACCTTAAAGACTCATTCTTTAGGAAAATCTGTGTCTATTTTAGGAGAATTATTGATGATTCTCTCATGTTGCTACTGTTGTTTCTGCTGTGGAGGTATGTTACCTCTTCTGTTTTCTAACCCTTTGTGTCCTTCCCTTCGTTTCTATTTGCATAAGAATTCGTGTGGGTTCTGTTTGTTTGTGAGTTTGGTATGTGGGTATAGATTGCGTTTTTACTCTGAGGACCAACATGAAAGTGAGCATGTAGTTTGTGAAATTGGTTTAAAGAGCTTGACTTGATTGTATTTTTGATGGCTTTAAACAGTATGAGAGAAAAGAGGACCTTTATTTTTGGGAAGAGCCATCTCACTATTCTATATGGGTGGTGGAGTGTCTTATAATTCCTTTTTTTGTTTTCTGAAATTGGTTGGTTTAATATGATCTATTGTGTGTTTAACTTCTTTCATAAGTTCATTTATTTCATAGTTAGAAATTTGAGAAAAGAACTTGGTAGGACAGGGCATATTTCTTTTGCAATGCTGTTTATGACAAACTGTTTTCAGTTTTCATTTGTAAATCACATAGAGATCATGCTGACGACCTTCCAAGAACTGGCTGAGAGCAGTTGCACTATTTTGTGGTGACTTTGAACTTTGGCGGTTTGAAGTATTTATGATTTGAGCATGTCTTTTGCAGAATATTCATTTTGAGCTGGATTATGTAATCCAGTAATGCGGCTATGAGCTGTATTGAGATGTGTTTTCACTGGACAATGACGAGATTGAAACAGTGTAAGAGAAGCCATTAAAGTTTTTAAGATGAGAAGATGAATCGAACTATCTAAGTACTTTTTAAAACAAAGCATAGGAACCTGTCCAAAGATGAAGCTATTGAACATACAAACCCAGCTAAATTAGCAAAATGAAAGATAGAACTTATCTCGAGATAAATTTATTTCACAGTAATCACGTTATTGCTGTTTCTTGTTTCCTTTTCTGCTTCGACTTTTGATTGTTCCTAGGGCTAATCTTTTGATAGTCTATAATGGCTCAATTTGTAAAAGGATTAAGACCAATTGGGAACCATTGTACTGGACATCTTGTGTAGTGTGGGTGACTGCTTGAAGGATACTCTTCTAGAAGACTATATGTGTAATATTTTTCCAAAAGGATTTCCTTGTTCTACCCTACTATGGATGGTAGGAGTAGCTAAAGAGCTGACTTTGAGGCTAGTCTGCTGTAAGCTTAAAACCATGTTTACACATTGTCGACAAGAAATGGAGTTGTATGTGAACGTTTTGGACTTGATGTATGCAGAAAGATCGGTGGAGATTAGTTAAGTTGTTATCGTTCTGGTGGCAAGTTTGATGTGAAAAGTATTGCTCAAAAGTTGCTTCATGTTATTGAGCTTAGACAATACACCAGTAACAATGACAAATGATACTCAGTCTTATTGTGAACCAATCATGGACTACCTTTGGTTTACTTAAAGAGGCTTATGTTGTGATGGTCTTTTATGTGTTTGGATTTGTTGCCACTTTGTAATTAAAATGTAGTTTTAAAAAGAACATATATCAAGGAAAGAGAGGTAGTTATTTAAGGATATAGGTCAAGGAAAGAGAGCTATCTAATATGTGAAAATAATCGTTTGAACACTTGAATGAAGTTATACTTTTTCTCTGGGCATCATAAATTTTATAAATCATGCATCTTTTACACCTTGTGTACGTCACGTCGTAGTTTCTGAACTATGTAAGTTGGAGCTGAAAGTTACTGTTACAAGCCATCTGTGATATAACCGTGAAATCTCTGTTTCAGCTTGCGCCGAAGATGATGACTAATGCGAAGGTGGAAACTATCCATGTAAATACGCAGTTTTCAAGAAGGTAAAATTAAGGAGAATGATCAGTAATAGTTTTATTTTCCCTATTTGTGTGGACTGTTTACCGATTGACTGTGATAGCGTAGAAACTATTCTATTTTTTTTCTTTGCATCGGATGTTTTCTGCAGAACTTGCAGAAATTTTCTTTCTGGTGATCAAGTAAAAATTGCTGACTAGAACTGTATTATATCTATCAAATCTATGAAGAAGGTCCTATTAGTTAAAAGAATCTGTAAACCATTAATTGATAAGGAATCAACTTGTGTAAGATGGATTCATACCCATTTTCTCAAAGGAAATAACATTCAGAAACCAAGGACCAATACTTCTTAAAGCCAAATTTTGTGTTAAGGTCACACGTCTGCAAGGAATTTGAAGTGTGTGTTTTATAACGTAACTGCATGGATTCTTGAATTAAATTAATTGAATCTCTTTTTAACCATGACAATCTTATTAACTTCTTTTACGAATTCTTACGATAGCCTTTATCCTAACCTAGAAGGATTTTGTGGTTCTCTCTCAAAGAACTCTCAATTTAACCCTCCTTATCCATATTATAACCTAAACATAATAATAAAAACGAAAACAAGAACGGGAAATCGTCATCATGAATCTTGAATCTTGAATTAATGATAAATCTTGATATAATCCTTGTTTCCTTCCAAGGTTGACTTTTTCTTCGTATTTGACTTCTGTAATTGGATTCTAGATGACTCTTATGATTTCAAGCTCTCTTATGGCCTAAAGCTCTCCTTTTTTCTAATGCCTCTTCTTTTAATAATTCAAACCCTAATTTTTAATCCCTAAGATGGCCCTAATACGGGTCTGTATACACTATGTTGCTTTTCTCCACATTCTATAACTTTTTGAGTAAAACAACACTGTCAATATAGGACCAACAAGAGGATTGATTTGGTCCATGTTATTAATCAAGGCTCAAACAACGTGTAGGGTACTAAATCAAAAACATAATGATCCATATTAGAACAAGACCTTAACATGGTGTTGTGTTTTTAGGTCTTTCTTCAGTTCTTCCAAGGTTGCTCCTAATTGACCCTATTCTTCTGAAATTCTCTCTTTTTCCTTGAAGATGCATAAATAAAATTTAGAATAAAATATCTCTCGTTCTGAGTATCAAATCTATTAAAAGAATCCAAAACACAAAAATAATACTATAAAAAAAATGCCAAAGGTAAAGCTTATTTAGCATATATTATAATTCAAATGCAACATTGGAAATAGTAAGAAAATTAGGTTTTGTTTTGAAGGTTGGCATAACTTTAGTCCACTATACTTCTTGTAAGACTAAATATTGTTAATAGCTTCCTTACCTATTCAAACTAAGCTTTCGACTATTATTATAAAGGGAGGGAAATGGAGTTGGCTAGTTTATGCATCAATAGGTTTTTCAACTATAAGGGAGAGCTTACCAATCCAAAGTTCCAAGCTTGAGGTAAAAGCCTAATTGATCTAAATCGAGCATAAGTCTAAGATCTTTATTAATCACTCTTATATGGAAAATTTTGTTTTCCTGGTACAAACTAGTTTGGAAGCTGCTATATCCTTATATCCTTTTTTATTATCTAGTTAGAAATAAAACATAGGTTAAGAATAAAAGATAATTTCAAGTTCAATATTTGTAATCTCTTGTGTTCCATCTACAATAAGGAGGAAGAATCTAAGGACCATTTATTTCTCAACTGCCCATTCTCTTCTACATTATAGAAAAGGATCCTACTCTTTTTGAGATATGATAAAGATAAATGGTATGATATAGTTGAATGGGCATGCAAGATTTAGTGCATAACGAAAGATGAAATTCTATATCTAGAATGGGCTTTTATTATACAGTTTATGATACATAGAAGGAAAGGAATCATAGAACTTTTAGAGGCAGAAGGTAGGATGAGTACTCATTAAGGCAAAGAATCATTATTTGGAGTAAGAACTTGCTAGTGGAAGGGAAACAAATACCAGCTACTCCTTATTATAAAACTAGAACTTAAACTAGCTCTTAGTTTATAGCTTCCAAAACTAACTTTGCCATTTGAGGTTTAGTAGTTTGTGTTAAGATTTGTTTTAACAATATATTTTTATTTTTAAACCCTATGTAGTTCTTTATTACTCTAGCTAAGTAAGTAAAAATTATATAAATGTTCCTTTTAGGCATTCTTAGGCCTTATATATATAACTTCTTTTATTGTTTTTTTTTTCTAGAAATTGAAAATGTATATATCCTTTTAGAGTTTTTAATTTATTCATTTTCAATTTCTAGAAAAAATAAAAGAAATTGAATATAAACATAAGCTCTCTTTTTAGGTTTCATTGTATTACACATAAACTAATCAATAGAGTAGTAGCTTAAAAACCATATATAGGCATCTAAAACTAATATGATCCTTGATTTGAAGCATGAGATTAAGAAGATTTTATGATTATGGCATGGCTATAAAACTTTTTAACACTAGAGATTAGTGATACATGTATGTTATGTGTCATTGGAAAGGATATTTAGGATGCACTCAAAAGGACGTATTTTAAAACTAGAGACTTAACCCAAGTGTACAAGCTCAAAGTAAAACTATAGTTGTATATCAATGGATTAGGCCAATTATTGAATATGCCAATTAGTTGAAATTCTTATGATAGGATAGTAGGAATCAAGATGCCTTTAACCCTTTGAGTTTTCCAAGAAAACTAATATGTGAGTTTGAAGAAAAGGCTTCAAGATGCACTTAATAGGGGTGGTGAGAGAAGTAGCTACATGTGTTGAATCAAGCCAAATTAAAGGACAAGTATTGGTTAGCTTGATTCAAGCTAATGTTAGAAAAGACTTGAATGTGAAAATGGCCTCTAACCTAATTGTGTATCAGTCCATTTAATTTGTTAGACTAGTCAATAGTGAGATACAATCTCTAGGGTAGCTGCTGGACCTCGCTTTGGGAGCCCAGCATTCAGAGACAGATGACAGTCAAATCACATTGTAAATTTTTTCTTAAACATTTAAAGCGCGTGCGAAAAATCGATAATCAAAACGGCCCGATTTATTTAAAACAATTTCAGTCATAAAGATGCAATCATTGTTGAACACACCAGAGTTTCAGTAATTACATGGGCCCATTACAGAATACAATGTTTGTTTTCATAATATCTTTACATTTCAAAAATCACCCTTTTCGCCTTAATACAAATACAAATACAAAATACAAAAATACAAAATACATATGATACAATTGAATGCTTATGCTTAAAATGATTCCAAATACAAAAATGCTGAACTAACTTAATTACAAAAGCCTTTAACTATCTTGGAGTCGCAATGCCTTGCAAAGATCTCTAATCTTCTCTTTCTGCACCTGAGGAGGGAAACGTGGGGTGAGTTACACAGTTCAGTGGCTAATATATTTATAGCCATTGGCAATTGTCCAAAGTGATCAAGCATATGTATATATATATATATATATATATGTCTAGTATTTATACTTTATTCAAGCAATTTAAACATTCATCAAATTTAGCTCAAATCACATAACACTCAATATGCTTCATACTTGACAAATTTAAAATGCAATGTACGACAAATGGCTCGAGAGTTCCATAAAACAGAATGAGGAAACCGAAATTTACCCCATGAACAGAATGAGTCCACTTTTTGAAGTTTATATGTCACAAGCGGGCAGCCGGGAGAAGGCTTTTGTCAACGTACATGTGACGAACAAAATGGTTTCACTCTCACCCAAGCAGAAGCACATAATCATGCCCAAATCATTTTATCAAATGCTTTCATGCTCTTTTCTTTCTTTTCATTTATACAAAACGCCATGACAAATATTAAGACATAACATTGATCAAAATCACCATTTAAATACATCGAGATATCATGTTTCTTTGACGGTATAACATAATCAAAATCATCATGTATTTTCAGCAAGTCAATTTTAAACAATTTAACACATATTCACATATAGGCAAGAATTTGCTCAATCATACAATAACTATAAATACATTACCTACACATTTCCTTGCAAAAATATAAGTTAAGGTTGTCTTTTTCCTTGCTTTTGGGTAAGATTCTCTTGATTCTTCACTAATTGAAGAGATCTTTAGCTCAAAGGGAAGCTCTTCTCTTCCTCTTCCTTTTTTCTTTCTTGAACAACTCCAAAATCTCTTTTGAACACTAAGAAAAGTCAAACCCTAGCTTGTTTTCTTTTCTTTCTCTTCTTCTCTTCGTATTTCTCTCTCTTTTTCATGACATTCTCTCTTTTCTCTTAAATTTCATTCTTCTCTCCTGCTTATTCTTCCATTCATGTTTTTCTTCTTCATTTATAAGCAAGACAACACTTCTTCTTCCAATTATGCCCTTAATGATTGAGA
>JANIJH010000225.1:29561196-29573815 GCA_024520975.1 Erythroxylum areolatum | reverse complement strand
TGTACTGAACTTTATAGTAAGGTTCATTAGGGTTTACACGACACATTTTATATGTGATCTTTTGATCAATTAAGGACTCTGAAGGTTGACATTTTGCATTTAATACTTTTGTTATCCAGTTGTGGTTTAATGCAAAACATAAAGGTGCAACTTTCTTGTCATATGGTTTGTATAGAATGTGTCTTATCCCGAATTAGTTATATACTTCTTCGTATCATGCTAAATAAGGTATGAAGGACCTGATGAATGAGCAGTCATACATGGTGTGACATACAAGTTTAAGCCATATTTCCATAACTAGGATTGAGAGATTGATTAGGGAAACCATTTCTCAATTCTTGATTAAGATGATCTGGAACATGTACTGACCGTTACAGGGGTAAGTTGACTAATAAGGATACTGAGGTCAACTCATATTTCTAACTTGTTGAGTCTGATACATAAAGATGTCGGTAGATCTCATACAATTGCATTGTGCAATTATAAAAGTATTATGACAATTCTTGGTGATTGCTCCCTTCAAAGTCACGTGTTCTTGCTTAAAGTCTGAAGAACCAATTGGAAAAATTCATCAAGATAGTCAGATTTGACTGCGGAGGAGAATATCATGGCAAACATGATGTTTTAGGGCTTTAAAAGGTACGTTTTCCAGATATATGAAGTCAGTTAGAATAGTGACTTAGTTCACTGTGCTAAGTAATTCTGAGCAAAATGGTGTGTTGTCGAAAGGCATAATTGACCCTAAAGGACTTAAAGAAGTCAATGCAAAGCAGGACTAATCTACCTATCTAGAAATTGAAGAACTCAGCCTTGCACACAATTGTGTAAAGGGCAGCCCTACTGAGGTAGGATAATCCTTATAAAGAAATTTTGCATGCTCGTTCCCTTCATTGCTATTTAGTAAAATATCTCAATCACTTTAGGGCTATAGATTTTACTATAGAGAAGGAGGGACCAGAATAGTGGAATTACAAGCAGCTAAGTTATTGGAATACCATGTCTATGATGATGATGGGCCCCTTGACCTTTTGGACGATAGTAGGGCAGATACTACAGTTATCCCGTACCCACTACTCATACAACTAGATTCGGTAGATCTAGACTTTTGTATCATACCTGTACAGGAATAGGAACCCATACCTATGCATACAGAGCGATTCTTGGGGGTACAAGATCTAATATGGTTAAGTAAATCCAATGGAGTGAGATGACCTGACAATATAGTCTGTCAGGTGTACTGGACTATGATATTAGACATATTAAGGATCTAGTTACTTTTACAGAAGCTGTTTCTGGACTCAATGAGGATGTGTGGTGGGATGCGATGAATGAAAAAATGCAAGCCATAAAGCATAGTAAGGTCTAGGAGTTAGTTGATTTGCATCAGGAACTGCAAGCTAGTCAGTTGTAAATAAAGTTTAAGACCCAAAAGGATTTCAGGATAAAGTTCAATGGTTTAATGGCTTACTCAATTGCATAAGGGTTCACTTAGGGGAAAAAGGTTGACTTTGTGTTGTCTTTTCTCTCGTATCCTCGAAGGATACATTTTGAGTGATAAAGCAATTGTAGCTTATGATGATATAGAATTACATCAGAAAGCTGTCAAAACCACCTTCTTGAGTAAAAACCTTTATGAAGTGGTCTATACAGTCTATAGGGTCCCAAGATCCAGACAGTACTGACATGGTTTGCAAGTTATGCAGATCAATTTATGGTTTACAGAAACCTCTTGAAAGTGATACCTTACATTTGATGAGGTTATGGCCTCTTCCGATTTCATGGAAAATAAGGTCAAAAGATGCCTTTACTATGAAGTTGAAGGGAGTAAAGTTATCTTCCTATGATTGCATTAGAATGGTAAATTGTTCACATCAAGTCATTTGATCATGTTGTATGAGGACAAGCAACTTTTGGTCAAGAACCTTGACATAAAGGACCTTAGTATAACATCTTTTGTCCTAGGTATTCGGATTTACCAGGACCTATCTCAACACTCATCAAAACTCTGAAAGAATGCATACATTAAATATGTGTTACAAAGGTTTAATACGGTTAACAGCAAACCTGTCGTAACACCTGTCTCTCACTGCGAGAGATAATCTTTGGTACAATACCCAAAGAATAAAGTAAAGAGAGAGATTATGAGGAATGTTCCGTATTCTAGTACAGTGGATAGCTGATGTATGCTAGGCTATGTACTAGATAGGACATTGCATTTACTGTTTGACTGTTTGGTCAATATCTGGTTAATCTAGTTATAGACTTTTGGAATGCAATCTAGCGAGCGTTGAGATACTTGAAGGAATCAAGGATTATAAGTTGACATATAGAAAAGTCAACAGACTAAACCTCGTAGGGAATTCAGATTTAAAGTTAGCTACGTGTTCGAATGATCGAAAGTTCACTTAAGGTTACAGCCTAAGTTTGCAGATGGTACAATGTCGTAGAAGTGTGTCATAGAGACACAGGTAACTTCCTCGACTAAGCATGCAGAGTGTATGTCAAAGGGTTGCTTTGCATACGATTAACTCAAAATTTAATTTCTGAGTGGTTTGTGGTCCATTCAGTAGCTAGACCCATTTGGTTCTACTGTGGCATTCTTCTTACAGTGTTGTTTAATGACAACGAAGAATATCACAGGGTCATAGTAGTTAAAGATCAATTATTTGGTCATAAAGATGTTGACATGAAAAAGTGACATTAAGGTTTGGAGCATTTAAGGACTGAGAAATTGTGAGTCGATCCTTTAACTAAAGGACTTCTCCCACTTGTTTTTGTAACACAAATATATAATACGGGTGTTTTAATGTCGTTAGACACCGTCGATTAGGGGATTGTTAGGTTTGCTCCATGTATATTTGTATATTTTAAAGTATTATGATAGTATGATGGTTCATTGATGAAGATGATCATCGTTTATCCTCAGTATTACATGTCGTCATACATTGTCATAATACGTATGAAAGTCTGAAGATTTGTGTCAATCTTAAGCATTTGAAGGTTATTGGGCATATATACAGATTGACCTTGTGCCTATGTCATTTAGACGCATACAGTTTAACATAGATATCTATAAAGTTTTACATGACATAGGAGGATATACGTTTTTAATCCTATTAAGGTTCTCTAATGCAGTTTAGCATTCAGTTGGAGAATATAAAGATTTTCTCTAATGCTGTTTAGCATTTGGTGAGAGAAAACATGATTTCTCTAATGCAGTTTAACATAAAGCTAGAGAAATTGAGACCTACAAATGAAGATGATACAATTAGATCATAAAGGTATCATCGTAGTTTGCCACACTCCATTTTTCCGTTCATGTTAGTGAGGTATTAGGTATTCGTGATTGTATTAGATCTGTGTCACACAGGACACATGCATTTGATGCTTTTCGATACCATAAGCCTTGCGGGACAGAATGATGGACTTTCGTTATCTTTGGATCAAATGTTTGTTTTTAAAACTTAGTCAACCATACAGTCGTGTGGCTTAATCGGGGTTTTAAAATTATTTTTAAACTAGAGTCTATTGTAATTAATGCTAGTCCAAATGAGAGATTGTAAGACATTTTGTTCATGTCTCATAAAGTTGGAAAAACATTAATTACAATTTTGGTTTTTAAATAAATTACCGGTTAAGTTACGTCATTTGATCCTGATAAAGATAATAAAGTGGTCCAATAAATGATCTAGATTAATGGGTTGAAGTCCGGGTGAAAAATGGGTCCCGATTACTGTAGACCAGGTCCATATCGGCCTTGTGATGGAGAAGCCCGATATGGAAGTTATATAAAGATAAGGTCTCCTGCAGTTACTCAAGAGAAAGTTCACGAGCATAAGAATTTCTGACCCGTTAGGGAAGCTCGAAACTTGAGGAAACTGTAGAAAGGCCTTGCCTGTGAGTCGGTGATCACTTTCTACTAAAGGTCCCGGGAGATTCGGAGACGTTTGGAGCTCGAAATCGGCATCAGAATTAGAGATAGAACCGAAATCCAGATATTCCGCATTACCTTCGTTTTTAATCCTGTCATATAAATCCGGAGTACGAAATAAGGCTTTCGTTACGTACTAACATGCTTGTCACCTTAGATTTATCATGTAATTTATAGTTTTTTTTTCTTTTTACAAAAATGAAAAAAGAAGAAGAAAGAAATGAAGCCTATCGAGAACCGGTGTAAGTAGTAAATATGCAAGAACTACCTCGTCGGGCTTAGTTCAAGCTGTCTCCATACATTTGGTCCCAAAGTTAAAAACTCTTGAACTCAGTCTGTGTTGGCCGTTATTTTTTTTTTAAACATAAGAAAGCACAAAACAGAAAGCACAAATTACAAAATATGTGGGGGGACGTGACCCCCGGCTCAATCCTCCAGAAGGAGAGTGGTACATCCAAGAGGTGCTATATCAAAAAAAGTGAGCCCGCTCAAATCAAAAGCATGGGTCGCGAGCTAGTCAAAAGGTGTTGGCCGTTGTTTGATTCGTAAAAATGATAAGATGTTTGGTCGCACCACCACATGGAACCAAATCAATCTCTATTAAGTCCCCAGCTCTCACTTTGACTTCAGCATCCTTATCAGAACAGCATTAAGTACTCCCAATCTAAAACGTGAACCACCAGATTCCCACCCACCAGCTCTGGAAAATATAAATCCAACGCAGGCCCAAACACGCTCAACATATTTCCAGTTTCTCTTAACACACTCGTCAAAATTAACGCTTGTTTCCTCGCAACCACCGCACATGACGGCGGTCCAGCACCCAGTGTCCGACGCCAATGAGAACAGCCCATTTGGCACGCGCTCGCCATCTGAATTCTACGCGCTCCACCATGTCACCCACTCCTCCGAGTACATAACCAACTCCCGAGGCCTCAAACTCTTCACTCACTCATGGTCTCCTCTTCCCCCGACCAAACCCATTGGCTGTGTCGCCATGGTCCACGGCTTCACTGGCGAGTCTGGTTGGTTGGTTCAGTTGACGTCAATACTCTTCGCCAAATCAGGCTTCATCGTCTGCGCTATTGACCACCAAGGTCACGGCTTCTCCGATGGTCTCGATGGCTTAAACCACCATTTACCAGATATTAACCCCGTCGTCGACGATTGCATCCAACACTTTGCTAAGTTCCGTGAAGCCCACGCTCCTAATTTGCCGGCGTTTTTGTACTCCGAATCACTCGGCGGTGCTATAGCATTGTATATTACGCTCCGGCAAAAAGGAGCGTGGGATGGACTGATTCTGAACGGTGCCATGTGCGGGATCAGCGCCAAGTTCAAGCCTCCCTGGCCGTTGGAGCATTTGCTATTCGTCGTAGCGGCGGTCATACCGACTTGGCGCGTGGTACCCACGCGTGGGTCTATACCTGACGTTTCGTTCAAGGTGGAGTGGAAGCGTAAGCTGGCGTTAGCGAGCCCGAGAAGGACGGTGGCAAGACCACGCGCGGCGACGGCACTTGAGCTGATGAGAGTGTGCAAGGAGCTACAAGGGAGATTCGAGGATGTGGAGGTGCCATTGTTGATAGCTCACGGGGGAGATGACGTGGTGTGCGACCCAGCTTGCGCCGAGGAGTTATATCAACGCGCAGCTAGCAGGGATAAAACCCTGAAAATTTATCCAGGCATGTGGCACCAGCTGATTGGTGAGTCGGAGGAGGACGTGAATAAAGTGTTTGGGGAAATGGTGGAGTGGCTGAGGACAAGAGCTGAACGGGCTCAAAAGGGCAAGGACAATGTAATTGCGTCGGAGGAAAGTGGCGCGTGACAAAAGCTGTAGGTGGAGTTTCGTTGTTAGAGCGGTGGGTTTGGAGTACCTGATCACAATAATGTCATGAAATTTTAGGTGGGAGGAGGTGACGTTTCGTGAATATAGGGCCATAACAGATTATATCAATTAATTGTCTATTGTTTCTCTGTGAGATTATGTCATGTGTAGCTGTTCTTCTGGTTAATTAAATGGAAGTTTTAACTATAACGCTACTCTCATCTCATTAAATTATCAAAACCGTGTCCAAAATCAGGTTTTTAATTGATACCTACGATTCAATAGTTTCCAAATTCAGGAATAACTCTTTAATTCCGTGCAAGTAAGTCTAAAGTTTGTAGCCTTATACAGCAAAAATGGAACGGAAAATGTATACTCTTCGATAAATTTATAAGAAGACGTTTTTGGATCGTAGTCATTATTATTATTAGCCGGTAAACCCGAAAGAAAAAATATATGTAATTAATGGTTTAGTGACAAAACAGTTGATATCGCAATACTAGGGTAATTGCTCTACACCCGCTTCATTTGGATAATTATCTACAACTTTTGTGTCGTTTAAAAACTATTATTTAGTAGCATTTTCACTTTATCTTTTACCATTAACTCCCGTTTTAAATTTTTAGGATTTTAAAAATTAAATCTTTAGAACCATATTAAAAATAAAAGTCTCCATTTTTTATTGTATTGAAAAGTCAGAAAAATATAGTTTGAAGATTTCATTTTTTTCAAATTAATTGTAAGAATAGGTGTATCATTATCAATTGAACAAAAATTACTGACAAAGTTTTACTTTAACCACATAAGAAGACACTTGTCAATTCTACAAGATAAGAAACTTGCAAAATTACTTCAATTTGAGGTCCACGTAGCCTCAAAGGATCCTTACATAATTTAAATTGACAATGACTTATATTATACTTATTGATCGAAACTGCATATATGGTATAATTTATCTGTTACATTGTTAACTATCTTTTATTAGAATGTATGCCTTTCATTAAATATTATACAGATAATAGTTCAGACTTACCTAAGCTTAGGTTCACTTGTTTATTTATTTAATCTACCATTCAATCTCACATTTGGCATGTTAAGAAATATTAGATGAACATATCATTTCTTTTATGTTATGAAATTACTAATGACCTTTTTTTACCCTTTAATATACTTCACATCGACCCAGTGGTTTAATCATTGAACTCTTTTTTATCACCTAGATAATTCACTTAAAAGTTGTCTCATCTCCTTTCCTACAAAATTAATAAGGGAGGCGATCACCCATGTGGGAAGACATCTCATTCCAACATTTATTCTACAATGGAAAGCTTAATTAAAAATCAAGAATTCTTATATTTCTATAATTGAATTTTCATTTCAAATTAATTCTAGAAAATGCTGCTTAATTCTCAATTAAACAAATATTGCACAAAATATTCAATGACAAACAAATTATCATTATCATTAGCAAATATTATGAAAATTCATGAGACATCCATTTCTCTTTATGTTACTATGTCATTGACATAGTTACTTAATATCTATGTGTTTGATTTAATATTGATATTTGAGCTCTCCAGTATTGTCTTTTAACGTAGTTGTTTATACTCCATATAATGTGTATGTGACTACTAATTGTTTTAGAATAAGGAACCATCTTTATTAGTTATTCTTCTTGTGGCATACATGGATTCTTCATATTGTTTAGATGCTCACCTTTAGCAAATTGGCATCACAAAAATGCTTTATTGTCTTGCATACAAAGTTCTTCAAGTATCTTGTTGATATATATATGCTTTACAGCAATAAGAAAGCTCTACTTGAATGATACTTAGTGATCTTAACTGCAAAGGTATATGCAACATTAGCCATATTCTTCATTTTGATCATGGTTAATAGCAGTGTTTTAAAAACCGGACCGAACCAGTCGGTCGGATCGGAGAATCGGTGATCCGGAGTATGAAACGGTCCGGTTTAGTCTGTATTTTTTATAGGTAATTGGCCTATTCATTTTATGGTCGGACCGGTAAAAACTACTAAACTAGTGAAAGAAAGGACTGGCCAGTCTATTTAAAATGTCTTGATTTTGATGATTTCAACTTGAATGAATATTTTTTTTAAAAATCTTTTTGATGAAATATGACTAGTGAGCTTTGTTATCTTATTTTGTGTTAAGTTTGATGAACTTTAAAAAACTTGTATATTTGAAGTTTGAATATTTAAGTTAAGTTACAATTAGACAAATAAATAATTAAATAGTATATTTAAAATTTTTCTTATATATATAATATATAAAATAAACATTTATATATTTATTAGTCACTGGTTCGATCACGATTAAATTCCGATTGAACTATAAACTCTTGAATCAGTTGCTTTTTCGGTTTAGTTATCGGTCTGGTTTTTAAAACATTGGTTAATAGCTAATTTGTTTATTCTCTTAACAAAGTTTTTATTATCACTAGCTAATAACAATATCATTTATATGAAATAATAAAATTATACATTTATAGTTGGATCTTTTAACATATACTAAGCAGTCTTTTTTAATCATAGTAAAATCATACAATAAGATTATAGTACTAATGTAATATACCACACACTTCTAGATTCTGTTGGACCATAGATTGAGTTTAACAATATTAGCATATAATGCTCTTGTCCTTTCTGAATGAAACTTAGTGGTTGTATTGTATAGATTCCTTTATCAAGTTCTTCATTTAAGAACATAGTATTTATATCCATTTGATGTATGTCAAGATCCATTCCCACTACTAAGGCTAGAATTAATCAAACCAATTACAATCTCAAAACAAATGAGAATTTGTTTTCATAATCAATCTCTTCCATTATATGTATCCTTTTGGTATTAGACATACTTTGAATATTTCAAAGCTACCATCAATCTTTTACTTATCATTTAAAAAAACTCATTTGTTCTTGATGGTTACATAAGTTTTTAGAAGATTACCCAAGTCTAATACTTGGATCGAACTCATTAAGTTTCATTCTTTTTCTATTATTGTAATTCATTCATCCTTATTAAGAATATATGGATCCTTTTCATATTTCTCGACTTATTATTTTCTTTTGAAAATACTATAAATGTTATTCTTTTCAACTTCAAAGTTATATGAGGAATAATCCACTCACAATATAGGTATAATGAAGATTTGAGAAACAAATCTCTCTACATTCATATTGCTCCCACTTGAATTAGATAGTGGTAAAGAGCTCCTATTGGGTCGTAATTATCATTGATCAGAAACCAATTCATCATCTCCTAAATTGCTCCTACTTAGGTGAATACTATTTAATTTGTCTTATTTTACAAGACCATTCTATCTCTCTTATAGAGATATGTTTTGAACTTATCTTTTCTTGCTTTAGAAAATCATTATATAAGAATGTGATATCCTATGATGCAAATTCAATTGCTTATTTATTACCTTGTTCACTTTTAAATATATACCCTTTAGAATGTTCAAAAATATCTTTTATAGTCACTCTTCTTCCCGTTAAAACCTAAATTCCATATTTATAAGAGGAAGCATGAATATGGATAACCAATAAATTCTTAGGAAATCAAATACATTAAATTAGGTTTATTATTTGTCCATATCTTAAATGATGTTTTAGGATATGATTTAATTGGCACCCTATCAAGTACATATTTGATCGTCAATGAAATATCATCCTAATAGATGATAAATAAATTTCCCTTACCATTTTAAACCTAACTATGAGAAGAGTGTTATTTCTCATCTATGCACCACCGTCTTATTGATGGATTTATATGAAAATAATTAGCTATCCATTCAATTTTCCTCGTATGACCTAGTGAATTGATCAAATAAATCTTCTTATACTTAATCAGTTCTTTAAGTTTTTATTGACTTAATCTTATTGATTCTTAACTAAAGTCATATACTTTTTGAAACAATTAAATGTTTCAAATTTTAAGAAATCAAATAAATATAACTATACTGATTGTAATTATTGATAAATTTAATGAAATAAATACTTTCATGACAAGCTCTCACATTTGTTTAACCATATTTAATGGATTTCATGCTATTTTGTTAGCCAAACAATTTTCATAAGAAGACTATTTTACTTTATGTATGTCTTCTAAAAAAGTAATTGATTTATTTGATTTTATCCAATACGATCAAGTCTAGCATTCAACAAATTGGCATAGATATTATTAAAATAAATGATGTTATTAAATAAAAACTAAATTTATTTATTTAGTAAACAACATCTAATACCACAAAATCATCAAACATAAAACTGTGACTATTATAATTCTAAAAACATTATCATTTCCACCGTTGTGGAAATTAATATCAGATCCAAGGCTAACTAAAACATGATATATGTAAGATTTTTTCTTCGTAGGAGGTCCTTTCACTTTCCCATTTTATTTGGCCTTAGTCCTTCTTGGAATCCTATTTATTGTGGAAGGCATTCATTCCACTCTTTAGTTAGACTTAACATATCGCTTCCTCTTCTTAATTTTTAACTCTTTATTAGTATAACTTAGTCATTTATGCCTTAGTATATGGCTCAAAAAGCTTAAGAAGTTTATTGAGAGGTACCTAATAACATCCTATATCATCTTGATATTCATATTACGAGTTAAGTGCATTTGCAAGTGCTCCTAATTTAAAGTTAAGAATGTATAAAAACTTACACTAGGTCAATGAAAAATAAGGTATAACTAACATCCTTCAGTTTACTATTTTTGACATTAACTTCACATGCCTCAATGATAAATTCTCCTATTTCATATTCTTGTTTATGATTTATTTATTTATTAAGGTCATGTATACGCACGCTGTTAGATCCCGTTTTCAGAGCCTAACATTTGGAGTCGTGAGAACGTGAGCTTGTTAACCTGTAGGGTTATTTGAAAGAACCCTCATTTGCCATCATACCAAGAGGGTGGTGTGCCCACACCAGTCAATCACCAAAATCACGGTTTGACTTCTTTAAATCAATTATAGCTCTTAGTCTCTTGTTTATTTTGAAGCAATAACCACCTCAATCGGAGCTCTATAGATGAAGATATACTTAAAAATCCAAAGTGTGTTCATAACCTAGTTATGCCCTTCCAACCGATCCCTCATTTTCCTTCCATCAATCTTTTTCAAATCGACACCAAAAGCTACAAATTTTTGTGGAGAGATAGGAAAATGTGTTAGAAATCTATTTCTTCAAGAATCACTTAATTTGAAGGTCAGGTTGTGAAGTTATGGTCAAAAGAATCACCCATGATCATGTCCTCAATCACGTTGTACCTATCTCAAAAAAATTGGCATAAATTTCACTAGAGATGTTGGATTGAGTTTATTCTTAGACGGTTTGAAAGAGGATTTCTATAACTACAACTTTCATGAGACTCCAAAGTGAAATTTTGTCATTTGGAGGGTCAAAACATGGGCCGTGTGAAACTACACGGACAGACCATGTAACCTTCGGGTATAACACTTTTTCTGCATTAGGAATACACGGCCAGTGTGAATCTACATGGCCTGACCATGTAACCTTCGGGTGTAACGAAAATTTTCACTCTCCAAGACCCCTCCAATGGATCCTAAACCCATTCTAACATCCCTTTGTTGGATCCCGTTTTCAGAACCCAACCTCGAAATCATAAATCGAAAAACAAAGCAGCGAAAACGAAAGAACGGAAACAAAAAGAACGGCTCAAATAATACAACGGAAACAAATCAAAGAAAACGCGTGCGGAGGCAAACGAAGGAAATCAAATCCAAAAGAACGGAACACAAAAGGAGCCATAGAAAATCGAAAGAATCGAAAGCGCGTGAAGTGGAAACAAATCAAAAGCGGAATCGAAGGAATGGATTTACAAAACCTCGGACGTAAATCAAAAGCGAAAGGCAAAGAGCGTGCAATCAAACTTCAGGTCAGATTAACTTTGAAATTCCGACATCAACATCCGAGAATGCAAACTTTTAACCAAAACAAACGTGTCGCGTTGGAAAACTCTAAGACCACTTGATTTAAACCAATCCAATTTGGTATAAATTTTTTTCTTTTTTCCAATGGACACTTAACACACATATCCATATATCCACAATTCATACACAAATAACCACTTCAATATTTCCAATCCATCAACACAATCATCGGACCTCCTATCCGGAATCCCAATACAATCAAACACATTCATACCTATAGCACTTCAATAATTATCAATCATTAAAATCTTCGGACCGCCTGTCCGGAATCCAAACGCAATCAAATCATAATCATATACAGTCACATTCACATACCATAACCATACACAAATTTATCCCAATTCCATACGCAAATCCATCATTTATTTACATTCCAAAATAAATGCATTACTAAGATAATAGTGGCCTTTTTAAGCCACAAATACAACATCAATTTCATAAACCATAATATAAAGATACAAAAAAATCTCCAAAATACACAACGTAAGCCTAAGCTCTCATTTTTATAACAATTTAACTTCAAAATATATCATATACTTAAACAAACGAATATCTTGACTTTCTTTCATCCGATCTCCTGCTCGATACCTGGAGATGAGAATGAAAGGGGGGATGGGGTGACCTTTACAGCTCGTGGATAACATGTTTATAACCGAATAATAAGCAAAAACATTTTTAAAAACAAAACTCATTTCCAATTTATAGAAATTTCACGGTAGGAAATCATCAAATGTTTATTTCTCAAAATTTTTCAATTTTTCAAAACATTCATGAACAATTCAAGAACATGTATGCATCGCATTTATTAACAGAAACAAAAACACATAACACATCAGAAATGGTTTGGGTCGGTCTAGAAAACAGAACGTACTACAC
>JANIJH010000225.1:29547835-29561096 GCA_024520975.1 Erythroxylum areolatum | reverse complement strand
CTCAAACTAACCTTGCTCAAATAGAACATTAAACACAATCATTCAAATTCATAAATTGTCTTTTTCTTTGCACATGATCAATTCACCATAAAAAAATCCTCACTTAAAGCTATTTTATAATTCAAAATCCCACTAAAAGATCGGGGTCCAACACCTTTTACTCATAATCTTCCCAAATTGAACAATTTTAGTGTGATATCACTTCATATACTCTAGTCATTCGGTATAAACATCCTATGTAACATTACCGACTTATAATAATCATATCTCTCAACACCGATATCCAAAAATTGCATACTTTAGGAAAGCTAGAAAAACAAGCTACAACTTTCATGAGGACAACTTTGTCAAATTCATCCTAGATTATTGCAGTTTTTCCCTGAAGTCAAAACACAATTCCTATCTTTCTTTTCCATAATAAATCTCACTTATATGTAACAACAATTTGTACTCAAAATTCATCATTTCAATTTGATAAATTCTTCAAGTGTACCTAATTCCAACTTAACCTCCTCCTTAATTAATTCATATCTCAACTCCGCCTCATCCATACCTAAATTCACATTTCATCTTGACAATCATCCATACACAAATTCACATTTCAACTTGACAATCATCCATACACAAATTCACATTTCATTAACATCATAAAATAAGAGTTTTACAAAACTTTAATCGCATTTCCAAACCACATTACACCATCGATATCAAAATCTAAAATACAAAAGATACAAAAACCCAAATAACTCTCGAAAAACGTCTAAAGCCTTGTTTTCATAAAATCTAACTTAATATACAAAAACATTGCAAAAGTGGAATGATGCCTCGACTCTTGGTTACTTGATCTGATTCTATTCACCTGAAGATGGAATGGAAAAAGAGGGTGAGCTTGAAAGCTTGTGGTAACAAGTTTATAACGAGAAATAAGCAAAAACCATTGAAATATTTATTTCCATTGAAAAAAATTTCACATTGAAATCCATGTAACACATATTTATCAAATTCACAACTTATCAAGCAATTCAAAGACATCATAAATCATGAATTCATCAAACTTGTCAAAAATCATAAACATATAAGCACATCAGAAATGGTTTGGGTAGATCCATAAACATGACGAACTACACAATTCTACAAAATGGTCCTATGTAGTCGTAAACTTGAGGGAGTCTATGAAGGAGCTCCGTGCCACTAGCGGGCAGGCAAGAGAAGTTTTTAACTTGGTCAACGTGCACGTGACAATCTTGAATGGATTACACCAAACCTACATGACATGTAATTCATGACTTGAAAATCGATTGCTCAAATGACACATTAAACTTGTATTTCATGAGCACGAAATATTTCATATGTATTTTCGAAACTTAATTTCATAAACATAAAGTCTTTTTAAAATCATTTCTATAGCACAATTCATCATCAAAATTCATACACCAAAACATGTAGCAATTTTGAAAAAAATTAAAAAGCACCAACAACCGCAATTATAAAGCAATGGGAAATCATTTTATTCTCTTAACTAAAAGAAAACATAATGGCTTATTATCCAATTATAAACATGAAACCCACCTTGAATTTCCTTGTTTAATACTTGCTCAAAGAGACCTCTCCCCTTGCTCCTCTTGCCTTCCTTGATTTCCTTTATCAAAGGCAAAATTCCCATTCAATAGGAATATCAATTGAGAACCCAAAGGAACATATTCATAAAATTGATCCTAGAAAGCTTAAACACATACATTTCTTAAGCTTTATGGACCAAAATCCTTTAAAAAAATCAAGAGATTTAGAATAACGTTAACTTGAATCTTCACCAAATAGTGAGATTGTTGGCTCTAATGGAAGCTCTAATCCTCCTTTTCCTTTTTTCCTTTTTGAATAACTTCAAAATCACTCTTTAGAATTAAGAAAAATCAAAACCTAGCTTTTCTTCTTTCTTTCCTCTAAAGACCGAAACTCACTCCCTCTTCTCTCTTCTCTTCGTTTCTTCTCTCCTTTTTCTATCATCAAATCACGTTTTTGCTTCTTCCTTAAAAGCAAGCTAACACTTCTTATTTCAATTATGCCATTAATGATTGAGAATTGTCCAATTTGCCATTCCTTCAAAGCCTTACGACTTTAATGCTTAAGTGATCTTCCCAAAATGCCCTCATACATATATACTCTTACCACTTACTTCAACTAAACCATATTTTAAAATCCCACTAACATTAACATAAGCATTAACTCCAAATAAAATAATTAATCTAGTAAGACCTCAAAATTATTTAAATCATGCCTAACTCCTTCCAAAAATCAAGACGTTTTCTGATCAGGTAATTGAAGGAATTTGATAACACTTCCTTCTAGAAAGATGTTTCTCATTGTTTTAAGTTTCTAATAACACCAAAATTATTCAGTTTGGTTTAGAAATCTGAAAGTTATATCCCAAACATTTTCGAACTATTCTTATACTGAAACAATATTCTGTGCTCAAATTCCGTTCAAAAATTGAAATTCTTAGGGACTGAATTAGAACTCAATTTCACTCAATAATTTATAGCCCTATCTCTCTAGTTTAATCCAAATTAAGAATCACCTCATTTGGAAAACTAGAGAAAAAGTTATGGCTAAAACATCAAAGCATACTCAATGAATAAGTTTCAACTTATAACTTCCAACATTTCACATATAACCCATCTTGTACATAACTATCTTTTCTACTTCACTTCAAATTCAAGAATTCTTCTTTTCTTTACACATAACTAATCGCTAATAATTTCTTACTTAATAGTTCTAACTTCCAAGAAAAGTTTGGGATTCAACACATGCACACAGACACACACAGACACAGACACAGACACAGACACAGACACAGACACAGGCATAGAAACACAGACACACACACAGACACACACAGACACAGACACACATACACACACACATGCACACACACATACACGCATGCACACGCACACGTATGCACATGCACACACAAACACACATGTGAACACGTGCACACACACACACACATGCACACATACGCACACGCACACGCGCACACGTACACACATATGCACACACGCGCACACTTACACAGGCACACACACACACACGCACACATCTGCACACACCCACACACCCACTCTCTCTCTCTCTCTCTCACACACACACACACACACACACACATAGAGTGAGTGATCATAATGTAAGTGCCACTATAATATGTTACCACTATGAATTCCATGGAAAAGTTTTAAATATAATATTAATTTTTCTCAAACACAAAATTTCTATAATGAAATATTTAATATATGATATGTTATGAATTTCTAATTAATTTGATGCAATCTTCTAAAAAAGTTTAATTATTTGCTTAATTATCTGTGGAATTAAAAGATTTCGAAGGTTTCAATCATCATACACATAATAGTTGATCAATTATTTAAATTTATTTGTTTATAAGTATCTCAAGTATGATATATATAACACATACATATAAAAAATTAAAACAGAAAGAACAATGCATTTTAATAAAAATATAACATTTAAAATTTAATATCTTCTACAAACAACTAATGCCACAAAAGTACTATTAGAGATCAAATAAAAAATGACTAACACTTTCTAATTTAAAATATAAAATTTGATGAAACATATGAATATAAAATTTGAAAAATTTTACAAAAAATTAAGTCAGTTAGGTCTTCCAGTGAATCGTTGAAGTTCATATCTGGTATTAGCTTTATGATCTCCTTAGGCCAATAAAACAAAGACCTCCAGATACTTCTATTCTCTTATGCTCTTTCAAAAAAATTTGCACCACCTAACTATATGTGTAAATATGATTAGATAGAGTATTCCACACTCTGATAGCAAATCTTCATGTTAGGGCATGAATGTTTTACAAATTCCTTCATATTTGGTCATGAGAGTAGTGAAGCGCTGATAGTCATTAAAGATGAGACCTTGTAATATTATTCACCAATATAGCATTTAAAATCAGGTCTACTATAGTAACCATACATTAATAATCCAATTGTGCCTTCATGAAATTTACACGATTTCATTGTGTTAGAGTTCAAATTAAAATCGAGATTCTCATTTCAACCATTTTCCTTAAACGAATTTGAGGAAATTTTTTTAACACTTATAGGTAATAAGTTGAAATATGTCCTAGAATATGAGCATATCACTACAATTAAGCGCTCCAAAAAGCATGAAATGTAATTCCTTTTGAAATTTTAAACTTATAATTATTCAATGTAATTAAGTAAAATATAGACAATTTTTTAGAAATTAATAAAGGAAAAATCAAATAAAATAATTATTTGATGAGAAATGTCCTCTAAACAAATATTTTAAACATTTATAACACATATATAAATATGTCTACATCATCTTTATATAAGTTTGTAGGATGTGGACAAGTTATAACATTAATAATATAGGTCAAAGGTTCTCTACACTAGCAAAATTATTTTTTCTTCTTTTGATGGACCTTAATAAAGATTGAACCTTTATAGGCTTATGAGTTTGGTTGAATATATGTTAAATAAAATAAAGATTATCTTATGAGTTTGGCAGATAATATGTTAAATAAGGCTTATTTTATACTCACAATACGTTCACTTATTCTTGTATCCAAACATAAAAAATTCTTAATTTAGTTTTAAGTTAGTCTAGAAACCAAACACCCATCTTATTTTTATTTTTAAAAACATAGCCACACCTTATAGAAACAGAGCAATGTTGCCCCTCCTATCTACATAACAGCCAAAAAAAAGTAGAACCAAACAATAGAAGAAATAAGATAGTGACAAGATGATGATGCCATCCCTCACAGTCACTATATTTCTCCTCTTTGGTTTGACTACCTCCATTCACGCCAAGATGACAATATTACTATTGTTCACACAATCCACCACCAATGGAGGTTTAAGACATAGTTAGATTTTGGAATTTTATAATTTCAAATAATTTAAACCAAAAGATTATGTATTCTTCTCTAATTGTCGATGATATTGCTAGTGAGTAAGGCAGCAAGATGAAGATAATGGAGTGGAGAACACATTGGTTGAGCCAAAAAGGATGATTTTTCAATATATATGCTTTTATTATCTAGAAAACAAAGGTAGTGACTATCTAAAGTTTTCTTACGATAAAACATGCCAAATGAAAGTATGAATGGAATTTGAATAATATTTGAAATAAGTTTTCCAGATTTTCACAAGCAAGACAACCTATTCATAAACAAGACAAACAATAGGTTGCTATGCAACACATTGAAACTTATTCAACATCTTGGAAACACATTTTTCCAATTAGATAGGATGGTTAATGTACTTCCATTGTACTTGGCCAATATTCCTTTCTTATGCCCATTAAAATGTGATGAAGGAAAAATAGGAATATTTGTCAGAAAGACAAGGTAATAAAATAACAAGATTGCCAATCCATATTTTCACAAAATAAAAAGAAAATTAATGAGATACGAATATCAATTTCAAATCAGTGGCAATATAGAGTTATTCTTGTAATCATTTTTGTATAATAATCAAGATAAGAATTCATCTTCAAATCAATGGATAAAAATCATAATTATCAGAATATAAGTAAAATTTGCTTTGATACTAATGTAAGAATATTTCTTCAATTGTAGATAAAGTGATAGGATTAAAACATATTTTTACCATTGATCAACTAAACAGAAATTATTTATGAAATTTTGGTTTAATCCATATGATAAGAGACTTGTAAAATTCCCACATGATAAAAAACTTGCAAAATTTCTCTTACAAACTTTTCTCTGATTTCACTTTTTTTTATTCAACACTTATCATTATGGTAAATCATATCTTATATGTGATTTTTTTAAACAGTTTGATGTTTACAATTATGAAGTTTCATATTATTAACTTATTATGTGTGCTTATCCATTTATAATAAATAACATGTCCAAATTAATATATCATATAAATTACTCAAATATGATTTTTTTTGAGAAATTACTCAAATAAGATTTGTTAAGACCTAAATGATTAAGATTTTTCATTATCAAACAACCTTATTTATGTAATCAATTATATCTTATAAAATTGAGGAAAAAATTAAAGAGAATTAAATAGTCAAATTTCAACGAGAGGGTGAATATCTTGAAGACCTTTTCTATGTTATACATTTTACTAATTGCTTTAACTACAAGTATGTCAATAAGAAGAATAATTAGTGAAGCTAGAGTTTCATCACAATGAATATCAAATTTCATATTTGAAAGCATTATACAATTTTTACAGGACTTAATATGTTGGGCGTCGTTTCTGAAACCCAATCTCTTGCGAATATCATAAGACTTGAGCGTATCTTTACTACATCATACTCTTTAATACATTACATGCAAGTAATTTTCATCATTTACATTTCAATGGTTTTACAAAGCTATAATGGCCTTTCAAGCCACCTTACAACATAATCCGAAATCTCAAAATACAAAAGTTACTTGAACTACAAATTCTTGAAATGTAACTATTCCTTGCATTTTACAAAGATAACTTAAATTCCAAGATATGCAGAATTTGAAGTAACGTCCTTATACTCTTGATCACTCGATCTCTTAACTATCACCTGAAGAGGGGACAAAGAGGAGATGAGCTTGAAAGCTCGTGGGTAACATTTTATAATAAAAAGATAAGCAAAAACTTTGAAACCATTTCTACTTGTCATAGAAAACTTTCATTGAGTCTATAAAACACATGTTTCTCAAAATTCTTGTTTTCTCAAGTAATCAAAAACACAAACAACACAATTATGCATTTTTCAACACAAGTTGCAAAACATGAATGTATCAAACTTATTAAGATAACATGAACACATAAGCACATCAAATGGTTTAGGTGGATCCAAAACAGAACGTACTACACATTTCCCTTAAGGGTCCTGTGTAGCCGTGAACAGAACGTATAAGCACAATCCCACATAATGGTTTTGCGTAGCCGTAAACTTAAGGGAGTCCATAAAGGAGCTTTATGCCACTAGCGAGCAGGAGGGAGAAGCCTTTAACTTGGTCAACGTGCACGTGACATTTCTTGAGAGATCACCACAAACCCACATAACACATATATCATGACTTGTAAACTTGTGTTGCCCAAATGACACTTCTTGAATACTTGAGTTTCATGAGCATACAATATTTCATATGCACTTTCAAAACTTGATTTCATAAACTTGCTATTCTTTTCAGAAATCACTTGAAAAATCTCTTTATAAACAATTACACAGTTCATGTAACAAACATATAACAGATTTCACAAATCATGCAAAAGCAGAAGATGCAACACTTATGATGTAATTGAAATCAGTAAACTTCTTTGCTTTAAAGAAAAATAGTAGTAGCTTATTTACTCTATTATAAATAGGTACCCACCTTGATTTTCTTGCTTATAGACTTGCTCAAAATGTCTCTTCTCTTTGCAAACAACCTGAGGTCTCTAAGACTCTTTCCCGGTGTATCTTTAATGTATGCTCTGTGAGCTGATCTAACTGAAATAGGTCTCTTCGATCCCTTTAGTTCTTCACGAAATGAAGATATCCTTGGCTCAAATGGAAGCTCTTCTCTTCCTCTACCTTTATCTCTTCTTGAACAACCTCAAAATCTCTCTTATAGGCTAAGGAAATTGAAACCCTAACTTGTTTTCTCTTCTTTCTCTCATTCTCTTCTTCTCTTTATATTTCTCTCTTTTTTTTATGACATTCTCTCTTTCTTTTTCTTACTTATTTCATTATTCTCTTTTTCTTTCCTTTCCTTCCATTCACATTTTTCTTCTTCATTTATAAGTAAGACAGCACTTCTCCTTCCAATTATGCCCTTAATGATTGAGAATTGTCCCATTTGTCCTTCCATTTATGCCTTATGCCTTTTATACTTAAGTGTCTTGCCAAAAGCACCCTTGAATAATCTAACATGACTCTTTCTTCTAGAAAAGTGTTCTTCCTTGTCTTAAGTTCCCAAGGATACCAAAATCAATCCATCTGGTTCAGTGGTTCGAAAGATACACTTGACTGCTCTTGTCCAAATCAGTATACTTATGCACAGTTTCTATAAACATCTTAGAAACTGAATTAGATTTCAATTTCTTCATACAATATGTAGTTCCATGTCTCTAGCTTACCCCAAATCAGAAATCATCTCATTTTGAATCCTATAGATCTAGATATACTCAAAATACTGAAGTATGTCCAGTAAACATCCAATTCCTACTCTTCCAATCGATACCCTTCCTTTGATTCAATCTATCTTTTCCTAATCAATATTAAAAGCTATCAAAATCAATAAAGGGATAGAAAAAATGTGTTGAGAAACTATTAGTTCAAGAAGCACTTCATTTGAAGGTCAGATAACCAAATTTTGGCCGAAAGAATCAAACAAGGTTTGGTCCTTAATCACATTGAACTTTTCTCGGGACAAATGACATAACTTTCATTAGAGATGTTGGATTAAGATCTTACTAGGATGATTTCAAAGATAACTTTGAAATATACAACTTTAAAGAAGACCTTGAGGTCAGATTTTTATCATCTGAAGGGTCAAAATGGATCAGACGATAGGATTAGACGAAGCCAAAGGAAAAAGTAGACGAATGGAAAAAGACAGAAGAAGTGGAAAAATTGCTATAACTTTCCCTACAGATATCGTATTAAGATGTTCTTTATATGGTTTGAAAGAAGACTTCAAGATCTACGACTTTCATGAAGATCTTGAAGACAGATTCTATCTTTTGAAGGATAAAAAATGGAATAGAAGATGTAAAATAAACAGTAACCCAGAAGAAGTTCATGAACAATAACACAGAAGAAACGAAAGACAAAAGAAGAAAAAGGTAGAAGATAGCAAAACACAGAAGAAACGAAAAGCAGAAGGAGCAAAACACAGAAGAAGACACGTCAGCAAAATACAGAAGAAGACGCGTTAGCAAAACACAGAAGAAACGAAAAGGCAGAAGAAGCAAAAAGACAGAAGAAGCAAAAGATAGAAGAATCAAAACTAAGAAGAAGAAAAAAGATAGACGAAGCAAAACTAAGAAGAAGCAAAAGGCAGAAGAAGCAAAACTAAGAAAAAGCAAAAAGGCAAACAAAGAAAAACTAAGAAGGAGCAAAAAGGCAGACGAAGCAAAACTAAGAAGAAGTAAAAGGCAGAAGAAGCGAAACTAAGAAGAAGCAAAAGACAGAACAAGCGAAACTAAGAAGAAACAAAAGGCAGAAGAAGACACGTCAGCAAAACTTAGAAGAAGATGCATTAACAAAACACAGAAGAAGACACGACAGCAAAACACAGAAGAAGACGCGTAAGCAAAACACAGAAGAAGACGTGTTAGCAAAATACAGAAGAAGAAAAAGATAGAAGAAGCAAAAGACAGAAGAAAAAAAACACAGAAGATGAAGATGTCATCATAGAAGAAACACAGAAGACGATGACGCCATCACAGAAGAAGCAAAACTAAGAAGAAGTGAAACACAAATGAAACAAAACATAGAAGAAGATGATGTCATCATAGAAGAAATACAGAAGAAGATGATGTCATTACAGAAGAAGCAAAACTAAAAAGTAGCAAAACATAGACGAAGCAAAACTCAGAATAAGATGACATCATCACAGAAGAAGCAAAACTAAGAAGATACAAATCCTCTCTTGCACATCTTCCCTTATAAGGGCCATAACCTTAAGCTCAGACGTACAAAATTTTCATGCTAAATACCGTTGGATAGATAAAAGAAAAACTTATAACTTTTTAGAAGACACACTTTCTCTAATCTAGCCTAGATTGATCCTGAATTTCCCCCGAATTCAGAATACGTACTTTACATTCATCCATCAATGTACTACACGCAATTCTCAACTTCATGACAAACTTTAAGATTCTTAAAGATAGAATTTAAATTCGATGTCTTCATAAGAAATGTAGCTATATATTTCTAGTTTAATCCAAATTAAGAATCATCTCGTTTGGATAACTAGAGAAAAAGTTGTGGATAAAAGACTGAAGCTTACTCCATAAACATTTTCAGATCAACCATCCATTTTGTTTCACAATCTTTCCTTAACACAAATCATACTAAGATCACCTTTTCTACTTCATTTACTCCTCATTCTCAACATTATTTCAAATCAATATCATCTATAACAAAATTTATAATCCATGATTAATCACGAATACCAATAATAGAACATACACATATGAATACATCTCTTTCATCAACTTACTACACAAATGCAACTTTATTTTTGGCTTTCATTTTACTTCTAACTTTCACCTTAATTCTTTTCACTTCGAAATCTTTTATCCACCAAAAATACCAAGACAAAATATGAATCTATCCACATTTCTCATTCGCTACTTTACCCTTTTCTATCATTTCTAATTTAAGAATCTTCATTCATTTGTTCTTTACTAATGACTAATCTCTAAAATTTTTCATTCAAAAAGTTCTAACTTCTAGGAAACATTCGGGGTCCAGCATAATAATCTAAATTTAATACCTTATAAATCCATACAATTATGTGTAATAAAAAACTAGTTTCAATTAGTTTCAATTAAAATCCATACAATTATGTGTCATAAAACCAGGTCAAATTCCAAGAGAACTAAAAACTAGTTTCTTAATTTCAATTAACAAAACAAAGTGAGGTTTATGATTAATTAACTAAAATTAACAAGGAATAAAATTAAATTAAATGAATATAAAAGAGAGAAATTCAAGAGTACTTAACTTTGATTTAAGAAAAAATCTCATTACAACATTGATCATTTTTCTAAAAAGAATAATTTTCAAAATTCAAGTATTTATTGCAAAACATATTGAGATAGCCATAATAAGTCTCAAATTTTCCTAAATTAATTGATTCACACCAAACATTCAAAACCAAAACTTACCATTATTTGATTGGGTATGATAACATTCTATATCAATTAAATTACAGCAGATAACATTCTATATCAATTAAATTATAGCAACAAGCTTACTGAAAAAAGTTGAACTTAAATTAAATATTTGAGATAGCTACCACTATTCAATTTAGTTTTCTTGTTTCTCATAAGTTGAAGATGCAAATTTATAAATAACCTATTTACTACTTGTACTAATCCTTAATAACAATTACTTATCATTAAATTCATAGATAGCTATAGAATAATTAATATCAAATTAAGTTTTAGATTAATCAATATTAATTATTCATGAAATATAAGAACAAAAAACAATAAATACTTAAATTAAAACATGACTATAAGTTTAGAACAAAACTTTGCAAAGGTTACAACTAAAGTTTTGGATCCCTTTGACTCGAAATATTTGGGTTTAGTCTAACACCAAAAATAGAAGAAATGATGAAAGGTTGAGAGAAAACTATGAAGAAATGAAAAAGAGAGTGTTGAAGAAGGTGAAAAACATGTTTTTTTCCTCTCCTTTTCGTACTTTAAACCTAATCTACTTCTTTTCCTCTCCCTTACCTATTCTAAACCTAATCTACTTCTATCTTGCAAAGATCTCTATCTAAAAAAAATTGAAATCCTTACATAATAGGGATGGAAAGAAGTTTCCTAATTTAATTTCAACTCCTTAAGTGAATCTGGCATTAGACGTGATCTTGCCTTATCCATTTCAATAATTTGTTCACTTTTTCCAAAATTAAATATTTTGACCAATAATGCTCCAATTTGATGCAATATCCACTTTTTATCTCCTAAGAAAAGAAAAAAATTAATTTTCCTATTTAAACACCAAAATATATAAAAAAAAAGAGATAATTTTAATTAACATAACAAAATAATTTCTTATCCAATACCCACACTGGACTTATGCTTGTCCTCAAGGACACATCAAATGATTACATAAATCATCCTTATAATAACCCCTCATCTTCTTTCATATTATCCAGAGATATCCAAAATCTAATTTATATTAAAGGTTTAGGATAAAATAACAATCGAGAGAATAAGTACTTTTAGGACATATTGTTAGAATGAAAATACAGCATCTCTTGAATTCCATCAAAATCAAATGAACCAAGACTTAACACCCTCTTATGGATTTCACTTTATACACTCAAAGTGTTTTGGGTTCATTAAGCTCTCAAATCAAAGAATAGCAAGTTATTTCCATAAGCTTGCTCAAGAATCATATCTCCACCACTTAAAAAAATGAACTTAATGTATAAATCAAAGGTACATGATAAGAGTTATAGCGTGGCTAGGTAAGATATGAGAAAAAGAAATTTCCAAACTTATGAAAATGATTGTTAAACAATTCCTTCAATTTAGGAGCTCAAAATCATTAAGTACATCAACAAAAAGAAGGATAAAAGTGGCTTGTAATGAAGTTATCATGCAAGAAAAGAAATGTAAGGCTCAATTTGATTTTCGAGAGGTAGGCTTGTTTATGTAAAAAATGGTTATCCTAAGTACCCTTATCGTCTTTATACAAAAATTCATAAAAAATATGGTCTCACCATATATTCAAAAGCAAATTATAACATAATCAAGTTATTTTTGATAAAACACAACAAAAAGATATGTACGAGCATAAATGTGATGAATGCTCTTAGGCTCAAAGCTCACGAAGGTGTCAAAAAACATCAAGTCTTGCATACTTTCATTCAACAAAACTAAAGAGATACTTAAAATAATTTAATTGAAAATACTAATCATGCTTGTCTTTCTCATACATTAATTCTTAAACCAAAAATTTATCCTAAGGATTATTTATAAACAATAATAAGAAAATGATGAGGTTATCATGAGGAATAATCAATATATAAATCATAATATTTAGAGTTCAAGCATAAATCATAGAGTTCATTATAATATATGCACTCACTCTCCCATACCTAAATCTTAGATTGCCTCTATGTAGGCATAAGATGCTTATATGTCACAAAAATAATAAACAAAAATAAAGCATAGAGTAGAAGACTCCCTTGAGTTGTAAACATCTAAAAGGAGATGTACCATGGTGTTGGTGGACATGGAGGTACCACACCAATGAATTATAGCAAAGCATCCAAATTCTTCTCAAGTAGAAAAACTTTAAGTTCTAATCTCTCCAGTAGAAAATAATACTCATGTCAGATTGGTGGTGCTAGAAGTTACGAAAGTGGTGGAATATCACTATCCTTTTATTGCATTGATGATGAAACTCTCTAAGGTGATCACGTGGTGTTGGAACCCGATCCGGGGACCGGATCCCAACCGGAAAACGCAGAACGGAAAACGGAATCGAATGGAAACGAAAA
>JANIJH010000225.1:29518739-29547735 GCA_024520975.1 Erythroxylum areolatum | reverse complement strand
GAATTTTGGTTGGAATTGTGAATGAAAATTTGTTTGATATGAAAACTAAGTTTTCGAAATGTGCCTTCGGGCAATCCGATTTTTCAAGTGTGAAATGTGTTATGTGGGTTTGGTTAGGTCCCATAAGAGGATCAAGTGCACTTGTCTAGGCTTCGCCCGCCTGCCCGCTAGGGGCATTGGAGCTCTGTAAGGATTCCCATAAGTTCACGGCTACACCGAACCGCTATACGAGAAGGTGTAGTATGTTCTGTTCACGGCTGCACAGGACCACTATGCGGGAATGTGCAGTACGTTCTATTTCTGGACCGACCCAAACCAAATTCTGATATGTTATGTCCTTATGTGTGTTACTGTGATGCATTACATGATTTTGAAAATTGTTCATGAATTTTTGAAAGAAATTGAGATTTACATGATTTGAAATGGTTCATGAAGTTTGAAAAAAATTGAGATATTATGAAAAATAAGCATTTTGATAAATTTCTTTCTACTGTGAAAGTTTTAGAAATGGCAAACGTTTTGAAAAAAATGATTTTTTGCTTATTTTTTGATTTATAAACATGTTATCCACGAGCTGTGTAGCTCACCTCCCTTCATCCCCATCTCTAGGTATCGAGAAGGAGATCGGATGAAAGCGTGTCAAGACCTCCGTTAATTTGTATTTATGTTGTAGGGTTAAGATTATTGTTTGTAAGAATAAGATGTTAGACTTTTGTGAAGGATTGTGGAATTAGAATATTCTTGTGTAATTTCAGACTTTAAGATTAATGTAGTATCGTGGCTTGAAAATGTCACTTTTGTTTGGTGATGTAGTTCTTTTGGAGTATGTAAATAAATTATGGATTTTTGCGTATGGTTTTGTGTATATAGGATAGAAAAGTGAATTATGGTTTTTGTATATCAATTGCATATGTTTATGAATGGGATTGATTGTGGTTGGGTCCCGAACAGGAGGTCCGATGATACTGATATTTGAGAATTATTAAAGTGCTTTGATTATGTATGAGTTTGATTTGTGTTGGGATTCCGGACAGGAGGTCCGATGCATTGTGATGTTTGAGCTGAAATATCGAAGTGCAAATTGTTTGAGAATTGATGGTATTTATTTTTGTATAAGCGAGATTTTTATGGAAAATGAATGAAAAAGAAGAATGAAATGAATTGAGGTTGTGGAATTGATAAATTCCATTTAGAATTTTGTATTGTTTGGAAACGTGGGCACGCCATTGAATGTGTGATTGTTTTTATGGAAAAAGAAAAATAAGAATTGATTAAAAGATGAATTATGGGATAGGTATGTATAATAAGGATCTTATAAATTGAGTTTTTGATTGAGGATGAATTTCCAAATGGAACAATGAATTGCTTTGTATGAGATTGAATAAAATGAAAGAAAAAAATATACCGGATTCGGATTTGCTTAGATCGAGATCGTCTTTTTGTTTCCAACGCTAATTTTTCTAAAGTGTATGTTATGGGATGTCGGAAATTTGACTTTCAGTTGATTGTACCGTCTGTTTGCTTTGTTTCCGAACTAATTCGAATTTCCGCTTTGGAATTGTTTTGCTTTGTAATCCGTTCTTTCGTTTAATCCGCCACTTTGTTTTCCGATTCGTGAGTTCGTCCGTTCTTTCGTTTCTGTCGTTTCGTTTCGATTTGTGATTCGCCTTTCGTTTCGTTTTGATCCGATTTGATTTCTTTGACTTTCGCTTTCGATTCCGGTTTTGATTTGTTTCATTCGTTTCCGTTCTTTTGTTTTGCTTTCTGAAAAAAAAATTTATACCATTTTTGGATTGGCTTAGATTAGATGTCTTAAGGTTTTCAACGTGATATTCTTCTAAAATATTTATTCACGGATGTCAGAGTTAAGTTTTTGTTCCGCTTTTGATTTATTGCTTTCGTTTCCGAGCCATTCGATTTGTATTCGATTTCGCTTTTCGATTTGTTTTTCTTTCACATTTGTTCCGGCCCACTTTTGGGTTTAGCATCCGAGCCATTTTTTTCGCTTTGTTTTCCGATTCGTGAGTTCGTCCGTTCTTTTGTTTCATTTTCTATTTCCGTTTTTCGTTTTTTCGGTTGGGGTCCGGTTCCGAAATCGGGTCCCAACAAATTAATTCAAACTCAGCATTCAAACCAAAATTTACCATCAACTGATTAGATATAATAGCATTTCTTATCATTAAATGATAGTAATAAACTTACTGAAAAAGACTAGACCCAAAACTAAATAATTGAGAAAACTACAACTATTCAACTTAGTTTTCTTGTTTCTTATAAGTTAAAGGTGCAAATTTATAAATAACTATTTGCTACTTGTACCAATCCTTCATGACAATTATAGATCATTGGAGTTATGGATAGTTATAGAATAATCAATATCAAATTAATTTGTCAAATCAATCAATATTAATTATTTATAAAATATAAGAACACAAAACAAGAAGTACGTGAATTAAAATATGAATAGAAGTTTAGAACAAAACCTTACAAGGTTACAACTAGAGCTTTGGATCCTCTTAAATTATAATATTTGGGTTTAGCCACATATGAATTTGGTTCTAACACCAAAAATAAAAGAAATGATGAAAAATTGAGAGAAAAATTAGAAGAAATGAAAAAGAGAGTATTGAAGAAGGCAAAATAGTGTTTTTTTTCTCTCCCTTTCCTACTCTAAAAATAATCTATTTATATCTTGCAAAGATCTATATCTAAAACAAATCCAAATCCATACATAATAGGGTGGGAAAGAATTTTCTTAATTGAATACTAACTCTTTAAGTGAATTTGGTATTAGGTGTGATCTCACCTTATTCACTACCAAAATCTGTCCACTTTTTTTAAAATTCATGATTCTGACCAATAATACTCCAAGTTGATGGAATCTCCACTTTTCATTTCCTAAAACAAAACAAACATTAATTTTGCTATTTAAGCACCAAAATATATCCAAAACGAAAAAGATAATTCCAATTAACATAACAAAATAACTTCTTATTAATTAGTATCACAATTTTATAATCCAAAATCATTTACTACCTTCTAGAATATGAAAAAAGTAATCCTAACTTGTACCAATTTCCAGGACTTAGAACAAAGTTCCTGTAGTAAGAACAATATACTGATTTTGGATTAGTACTTATTAAAATTGTTTCTAAATATTAATGATAAAGAATATAGTTAAAAATTATATCTTGGCAACTCGAAACTACAAATATGAAGTAAAAATCAAATGAAAGATTTAAATATCTTAAATTCGTTAAGTTAATGATTGAATCATATAAACTTATTACATTATTATACTAAAAAATGGACAATACCTTAAGCACTTCAGTGTTGTTAATATATTATTAATTACTTCATTATCAATGTAATTCATTAATAAAGTAGGATGTGTGCAAAAACTTTACTTGAGAGAGGCCCACAAACTTAAATATAAATAAAAAAAGATTCAAATATTGTAAATTCTTTAAGTTAATGATATAATCACGTAAGCTTATTGCATTATGAATAAAGATAATACCTAAGACACTTCATTGTTAGTAATATATTATTGATATTCACTATCAAAGCAATTTGATAACAAATTAATAGGTGTAAATTTGGGTAAAAACTATACTTGAGAAATGCCTTCAAACATAAGAGGATTAACATGTTTTGTTATCATAAATGATAACCAATGATATACAATAGCTATACTATTACATGTCTTGAAATCAACAAAATATAAAGCAAGTGATCATCATTACTATATAACTTTGAGAGATATAAAGCCATTAGAGAATCCTACATATGTACATATAATATCTAAACATAAAAAAGCCTAAGAAAATCACAAAGTATAACAAAATAATTATATATATAATTATTGAATCAAATGATAATAAGTGATACTTAAAAAGGAGAGAGTGAAGTGGTAAAAATGAATTTTCAGATTTCCAAGAAAGTGATGACTTTATTATAGAAGAATGGGCATATTGTAGAAGTTACTAACAATATTATAAGTTTGGTACCAAACCTAAAAAATGGTACAAAACTGGGTATATTAGTACCTGGTACCAACAATTTTGTATCGTAACGGTTGATATTTCAAATACTAGCTAGTACCACAATTTTTGAAAATATGAAGGACTATTTTGAAAAAAAATTTCTTAAAACACCCGCCATCTTGATGCTACTCTCACTCTTTGGTTCTCCTCTCCAGTAGCTCTCCTCTTTGACGACTATGATCTCTTGTGACTCTCCACCATTGTCTCTTCCTCCAATTCTATATATCTCTCTCTCTTCGTCAACTCTCCACTTTCTTATGCGAGGCATAAGAAACTAGTGCAACAACCACCAACAATACAAAGCCAAACTTACACGTAAAAGAGGCAAAGAGAAATAAGTCAAAATTACCCAAAGATTTTAACTTAAGACCAATCCCACGACTGTATTTCATTGAACACCTCATAATCTCCTTCAAGAGTTCCTAATTCTTACCAGTGTGGGTCGTTAGATAGTTAAATAAGTCTAAAAGAATGAAGAACTTTGAGTGAATCAAGCCTTACAAGTGTTCCTCGACCCACTGGTCCCATGAACTCTTCTCCATCTCCATCTACCAACTTAATTATAGAGGCAGGAAAAGAGAGAGTTAGAGACACAACTATAATAGATGCAAGTTGGTGACTGGTGACTATTATACAACAGTCAAAATGTGTAGTTGTTTTTTTACTTACCAAACTCTTGACCAAAAGAAGAAAAAAAATGACAAGAATAAGAGATATGTGAGGAGAAAGTAAAGCAAACTCTAGAGAAACCAAGACATCTAGATGATTTTTTTTTTAAGTTCTAGAGACGATTTTTTTTGAAAGTTCTGGAGAAATCAAGATGTAGACACGTGGGTGGGCTATTGAGATATTAAATGTTTCTGGGTTGTGGAGGGATGTATGGCTAGTTTGCTTGCTTTTAAAGCATGTACAAATTTTCAATTTCATTAATATAATTTAATTTTTCAAAAAAAGAAACTATATATTATGGTAATTAAGAAAAACATTGTTTTTACAATGTATATGCATTTAAGTTAAATTTTTTAAACATATAATTTTACAAATATGCAAAAAATAATATTAATAAAAATAAATAAATTATTATTATTTTAAATTTCAATTATTATGATTTTTGGAAACAATTTGACATAAAATTATAAATTATGTAGTACAGTATATTAAAGGACTATTTTGCAATTTCAAAAAAATTCAAGGACCATTTTGTAAATTTAAAAAATTTATCATAAACGATACCTGGTATTGATCAGTACCAATAAAGTACCGTACTAAAATCACATCTGGTACCATTACCGATACAGTATTCATAATATTGGTTATAGAAAATAAAAGGACAAGCCTATAATAGGAAAAAGTTTGCCCTAATATGTTTTTATTGTTTGTTAACTTTAATCTTATCTTTTCTCTCCTTTTCTTTAAAAAAAGTTTACCCTAACAAATATTAATGACCTTAATTTCAATCAGAAAATTTTAGATTATAAATATTTAAAACTAATAAAATATTAAAGTAAATTATATGATAACACACAAAATTTTGAATTTTTTTGATGCAATTCAATTTAATTTTCAATCCAAGTATCATCAGCTATTCAAAATTGTACTAAATTAAAATTAATAGAACGAGTCAATCCAATTTTAATGAAAAAAGTTTACGCTACAGTTTGGTTTGTATTTTTCTTTTTGATTCTTTCAATTCGATTTAGAATATCTAAAATTAGTGCAAGACCTTATGTACATTGGGGCTCAGCAGCTAACCCTCTACTAGCTTACCCCAAGGATAAAACGTCGTCTTTAACATTCTTTAAGATAAGTTGAGACAATGTTATTTGTATCCCAGTTAACCATTGAGTTAGATAACGATGTGGTTCCACTCCACAAAACCATCTAGCTGGGTAACAAGGTCTAAACATGTGTGTACAAAATTGGCTCTCATCATCGCTGCTCTGTGAAGTTTTAAAGAAGCTCGCCACTCTCCACTATTAAGATATAGGTGATTATATTTTATTATTTAATTTTGGACATTATTTGATAATTGGACATAGTTGTGTTTATATGGGACTTTTCTAAGATAAATTTGATAAGGTTTAAAATCCTACTTAGGATGGTAGTCTATTTTTGGATAATATCTATCTAAGGAAGCAAATTTTATGAAATTTGAATTGATTATGGCAGCTGTAATATGGTTAGGATTCAAGGTTGAATAATGTCCTTTTTGGTGAGTAATATTGACATATTTTGGATGATTTGGGAGCTGAATTTCTAGAGATATTGTTGATGAAGTTTGGTAGCTGATTGTATTGAGATTGAAGTCCATCTGCAGCAAAACTTCTCTGCTGAATGACGCCACCTTGGTTGAAAGGTTTTGTGCTACATTTTTCTTTGATGTTTTTATTGTTGATTGAATGGTTTTGTGGCTAAGATTTGTCTCTTGGTTTATACGATACTTGGCTAGGTGATTTGGGCATATTTGTTGTGTTTTGGTTGATATCGTGTTCTTTTCTTAGCTGGGCATTCTTCTATTATTCAACGGCAATTGATGGTGTTCTTTGGGAATTTTACAGCTGATTTATTTTTTGGTTTTTCTTATCATTCTAGTGTTGTTGTTCATTATCCATGATGTCTTGATTGTTTGGCTGTCCTTTGCGGTTTGTGGTATACGAAAACTCCAGAATTTTTTATGATCTTAGTAGCTGCTATACTTGATTTGTTTCGTGACTTTTTATAGGCTATCTTAGTATAGCTTTTGTGTAACATCCCATCCCCATATTAAGGGATAGAACCCAGATTTCAATAATGGAGAAAATAGCAATGTGAGAGTTAGAAAATTTCACATTTCATGCTTAGCAAAATGTCAGCATACATGCATGTGGATTTGAATTTTTACACACATGAAAATAATTGTACATGCACTCATTAACATTTCAGGTATATTGAATTGTAATGGGATATGCTGAGAATTGTGGTTATAGTGAATGAGTTAAATGAAATGGAGTAGGACCAGAAATAAAAATTGAAGTGTTGGATTTTAGTGAATATAAGTCTTCTGAGAAGTTACTGGGAATGAATAGTTAAGGGAGTTAAATTTGATCTGAAACTTCCATGAATAAACTGTACTAATCTAGATGGATTTTGATAAAATTGTCTTCATGGAAGTTGTAGATCTTTATTTTAGCTTTCCATTGATATAAAGTTTGTAATTTTTGGAGTTCGGGATCAAAAGTTATGGAGTTTAGAAGTTAAGTTTTGATGAGGATGCATCGTTTGGTGACAACGCATTGTCTGGTGAGGACGCATCGTCTGGTGAGGACGCTTCGTCTGTTGAGGATGAATCGTTTTGTTGGGCACTGTTTTCAGAACCCAACCACTTGCGAATATCATAAGACTTGAGCGTATCTTTAGTACATCATAATCTTTAATACATTACATACAAATAATTTTCATCATTTACATTTCAATACCCTCAAAACAAAAGGGTTTTACAAAGCTATAATGGCTTTTCAAGCCACATTACAACATAATCCGAAATCTCAAACTACAAAAGTTACATGAACTAAAAATTCTTGAAATGTGACTAATCCTTGTATTTTACAAAGATAACTTAAATTCCAAGATATGTGCAGAAGTTCCCTTAGGCTCTTGCTCACTTGACATCTTAACTATCACCTGAATAGAGGAAGGAGAGTGGGGGTGAGCTTAAAGCTCATGGGTAACAAGTTTATAATGAAGAATAAGCAAAACTGTTGAAATGTTCATTTGTCGTATAAAAATCATAATGAATTTATAAAACTCTTCATTTTCAAATTCTCAGTCAAATTCACAATTATAACTCAACTTATAGTTAAAATATCATCACATAATACTCAATTATACACCATTCATGACTATGCAAAGATGCAATGCACAAACAAATGGCTCGAGAATTTCATGGAACAAAATGGATAAACCGAAGTTTATACTGTGAACAAAACGAGTCCGATTTCTCAGGATCTCGTGGCCTCAAGCGGGCAGCCGGGAGAAGGCTATATGTCGACGTGCACGTGACTAACGAAACGTTCCTCTCTTGCCCAAACACAAGCAAATTTATGCTCAAATCATTTCATCATACTTTCATGCTTCTTCTTCTTTTCCAAATATACAAAATGCCATGACATTTTTCAAGGCATAACATAAAATGTTTCAATGCATTTCCATCTTTATTTTGAAATTCATCAACAAAATTCATATACCAAAATATGTAGCAATTTTGCAAATCATTCAAAAGCAATAAAATCAACCTTTATGAAGTAATTGAAATCATTTTATTTTCTTGATTTGGAAGAAAACATCAATGACTCATTACTCAATTATAAACATGAAACCCACCTTAGAAATCCTTGCTCAAATACTTGCTCAAAATGTTTGTTCTCTTTGTAAACAACTTGAGGTCTCTAAAGCTCTTTCCTGGTGTATCTTTAATGTGTGCTCTGTGAGCTGATCTAACTGAAATAAGTCTCTTCGATCCCTTTGGTTCTTCACCAAATTAAGAGATCCTTAGCTCAAATGCAAGTTCTTCTCTTCCTCGACCTTTTTCTCTTCTTAAACAACCTTAAAATCTCTCTTATAGGCTAAGGAAATTGAAACCCTAGCTTGTTTTCTCTTCTTTCTCTCATTCTTTTCTTCTCTTTATATTCCTCTCTTTCTCCTTCTTTCTCATTTCGTTATTCTCTTCTGCTTATCCTTCTATTCACGTTTTTCTTCTTCATCTATAAGCAAGACAATACTTCTTCTTCCAATTATGCCCTTAATGATTGAGAATTGTCCCATTTGCCCTTCCATTTATGCCTTATGTCTTCTATACTTAAGTGTCTTGCCAAAAGCACCCTTGAATATTCTGACATAACTTTTTCTTCTAGAAAAGTGTTCTTCCTTGTCTTAAATTCCCAAGGACACCAAAATCAATCCATCGGGTTCAATGATTCAAAAAATACACTTCAATATTTTTGGAATGCTCTTGTCCAAATCAGTATATTATACACAACTTCTATCCGAAATACCTTAAAAACTGCATTGGATTTTAACTTTTTCATACCATTTGTAGCTCCATGTCTCTAGTTTATCTTGAAACAAGAATCATCTTATTCAGAGCTCTACTGATCCAGAAATCATCAAAATACTGAAGAATGTTCAGTAAAATATCCGATTCCTACTCTTTGAATTTATACCCTTATTTTGGTTCAATCCATCCCTTTCAAATCAACGCCAAAAGCTATGACCTTCAATGGATATGCAAAAATAAAAGTGTTAGGAATCTAAGGGTTCAAGAACCACTTAATTTGGAGGTCGAACAAACAAATTATGCCCGAACGAAGTAAACAAGATTTGGTCCTCACTCATATTGAACTTCTCTCGGGACAAAGGCATAAATCTCACTAGAGATGTTAGATTAAGATCATCTTAGAATGATTTCAAAGATAACTTTGAAATCTACAACTTTGAAGAAGACCTTAAGGTCAGATTTTTATCATCTGAAGGGTCAAAATAGGATTAGACGAAGCCAAAGGAAAAAGCAGACAAATGGAAAAAAGACAGAAGAAGTAAAAAAATTGCTATAACTTTCCCTACAGATATCGTATTAAGATATTCTTTATATGGTTAGAAAGAAGACTTCAAGATCTACGACTTTCATGAAGACCTTGAAGACAGATTCTATCTTCTGAAGGATTAAAAATGGGACAGAAGATGTAAGATAAATAGTAACCCAGAAGAAGTTTATGAATAGTAACATAGAAGAAACGAAAGGTAGAAGAAACAAAAGGCAGAAGATAGCAAAACATAGAAGAAACAAAAAGCAGAAGAAGAAAAACACAGAAGAAGACACATTAACAAAACATAGAAGAAGACGAGTCAGCAAAACACAAAAGAAGATGCGTCAGCAAAACACAGAAGAAGCGAAAGATAAAAGAAGCAAAACACAAAAGAAGAAAAAGATAGAAGAAGCAAAAGACAAAAGAAGCAAAAAGAAAGAAGAAGCAAAACACAGAAGAAGCAAAAGACAAAAGAAGCAAAATACAGATGAAGCAAAATACAGAAAAAGATGACTTCATCATAAAGGAAACATAGAAGGAGATGATGTCATCACAGAAGAAGCAAAAAGGCAGAAGATAGCAAAACACAGACAAAGCAAAACACAAAAGAAGATGGCGTCATCACAAAGGAAACGTAGAAGGAGATGACGTCATCATAGAAGAAGCAAAAAGACAAAAGAAACAACTTCTTTTACAGGGACCATAGCTTTCAGCCTAGAAGTCCAAAAATTCCATACTATATGTCGTTGGAAAGCTAAAAGAAAGACTTACAACTTTCTAAAAGACACACTTTCTCTAATCTAGCCTAGATTGATCCTGAATTTCTCCCGAATTCAGAATACATACTTTACATTCATCCACCAATGTACTGCACCCAATTCTCTACTTCATGACAAATTTTGAGATTCTTAAACACAGAATTTAAATTCTATGTCTTCATAAGAAATGTAGCCATATGTTTTTAGTTTAATCCAAATCAATAATCATCTCGTTTGGATAACTAGAGAAAAAGTTGTGGCTAAAAGACTGAAGCATACTCCATAACTATTTTCCAGATCAACAATCCATTTTGTTTCACAACCTTTCCTTAACACAGATCATACTAAGATCACCTGTTCTATTTCATTTACTCCTCATTCTCAACTCCATTCAAATCAATAGCATTTGAACAAAATATATATAGTCCATGATTAATCATGAACACTAACAACAGAACATACACATATATACATATTCTTCATCAACTTACTACACAAATTCAACTTCATTTTTTTGCTTTCATTCTACTTCTAACTTTCACCTTAATTCTTCTCACTTCAAAATCTTTTATCCACCAGAAACACCAAAGCAAAACTCGAACATATCGACATTTCTCATTTTCTACTTTACCCTTGCCTATCATTTCTTGGTTCAAGAATTTTCATTCATTTGCTCTTTACTCATAACTACTTGCCAAAATTTCTCCTTCAAATAGTTCTAACTTCTATGAAATATTCAGGGTCCAACACGTCTGGTGAGGATGCTTCATCTAGTGAGGACGTATCATCTAGTAAGGATGCTTCGTCTGGTGAGGACGCTTCATCTGGTGATGACGTATTGTCTGGTGATGTCATATCGTCCGGTGATGACGTCATATCGTCTGGTGCACTATTCATCTTATCACATTTTTGACCCTATAGATGACCGCATTTTTTTATATATCTTCATAAAAGTTGTAAATCTTGAAGTTCTCTTTCGAACCATCTAAAGAACACCTCTATCTGAGTTCTCTAGAGAAAGTTATGACCATTTTTCCAATTCGTCTAACCCTTTGTCTGGGTTCGTCTGATCCTATCATCTGGTCGCACTTCTGACCCTGCAGATGATAGAATTTGTCTTTAAGGTCTTCATAAAGGTTGTAGATCTTGAAGTCCCCTATGGAACTATCTAAATAACTACTTAATATGATATCTCTAGTGAAAGTTATGCAAATTACAAGATATGTTTTGTGTATTATTCATAACTTTCTTTTGGTCACTATTCATAATGTATTGTCTGGTCCAATTCTGACCCTTTATATGACAAAATATGACTTCAATGTCTTCATGAAAGATGTAGATATTGCATTCCTCTTTTTCACCCTTCAAGAATAACCTTGATCTGATATCTCTAGAGCATGTTATGCCTTTTGTCCCGAAATAGGTTCAATATGGTTGAGGACAGAATCTTGTTTGATTTCCTTTAGACATAACCTTGTCATCCGACGTCCAAATGACTTAATTCTTGGACCAATAGATCCATAAGACATTAAATTACATCTCCACCAAGAATCATAGCTTTTTGAATTGATTTGGTTGGTGAATTTAAGATGGAAATGTGACTGTGCTGAAGTATAATAATCGATAGGATTAATTTACTAAACATACTTCAATGTTTTTATTATATCTAGATCTATAGGATCCCAAATGTGATGATTTTTTATTTGGATTCAATTAGAGAAATAGGGCTACATATAACATGAAGAAGTTGAATTGTGATTCAGTCGTTAAGATGTTTAATTTCTGGATGGAAGTTGTGCTTAGTATACTATTTGGGACAAGAGCAGTCCAAAATTGTTTGAGGCATATATTTCAAATCATTGAACCAAATTGGATGATTTTGGTATCAATGGAGACATAAGACATAGGAGAATATGTTTCTAGAAGAAAGTAATACAAAATAACTTCAATATCAGGGTCAAAAAGAACATGCAAAGTTGACCCAAAATGCTGTGTTTATGGAAAAATTTGAAAATGATTTTATGGGTTATAACTTGTGATTGCAGCGATATTATTAAGTTTTAAACTTAATTATAAAATTATACTTAAGTAATTCTTAATGAAGGGAAGTGGATAAGAAATGGACAGGTTTCCAAGCTATAAAGTTAAGATTTTTATTACCCTTGAAAGACAAGCTACTGTACTTGTCATTATCTTTCTCGAAACTTTTTTTCTCTAAAGTTACTCCAACATAGAGCTTTTCATCAAAATTTCACCAAAGTTAAATATTGGCTTTCTCTGTTTGTCATCACTTCCACTTTGATATTTCTTCCTTCTATCCCAAGAAAAACCGAACCTCCCTATCAACTTTCAAGTTGATGCACGTGGGTGCATGAGGGATTAGGGTTACATAATTTTGAAGATATTGGAGCTTCAAACAACTTAAATGTCCACATTCAGGCGTTTTTAGAATTTGGAAGCAAATGCTAATTTGGAGCGTACTGTGAGTAGACCTAGATGGTCTCATTTTATTGTTTGTTTTGTTTGAATTTCTGTATTAATTGACTACTGAATGATTATATGAGTGTGATTAATTTTGTTAGTTTTCAGACAGAAGGTCCGATGATGTGATGAATTGATTTGGATATTGAAATGTTATTTGTATGTGAATGAGAGGAACTAAGTGTACATAATTTGATGATAAATGTGTTTTGAATGAGCATTTGCACGTAAGTAAAAATGTGATTCTCAACTTAATGTTGAATGCCAGACTAAGGTCCGATGATATGGGAATATGATTTGATGGGAGCATGCAAATGTGATTGAAGCATTCCATTTCATAAATGCATGAAAGAAAATGGCAGTTGTGACCTGAGTAGCCACCGATCAGAGCTTAAAGCTCAAAGTGCGAAAAGAGCCTCGAGCTCAGACAGTGATTAAAAGCCTAAGGCTCACTATGTAAAATGAGCCCTGTATCCCCCAAACAGATAAGGGACAATTAGTAATGAGCCCGGTATCCAATATATACTGGACAGTTTAGACACTCGGTCACAACAAAGTAATAAATGAAACGTGGGTCTCATGTGCACTACATATGCCTAATATGAGTGATTAAATTGCATATGCCATCGATGATGTTCGCTCATTGAGTTCGCAAAACTCACCCAAAATTTACAAATATTTTTCAGGACTCAGAAGAATACCCTGTTCGGCAAACGGGAGTATACTTACTGCATGCAAGGAAAAGATAGAGGTCATGATCAATTTGCGTCTGTCTTAGTGTTTTCTTATTTTTGTATAAATTTGTATTCCCCGATTTCTGTAAAATAATGTATTCCAAAATTTTTGTATAATGTGTTGATTGAAAATGTTTATGAATGAAATTGGGTTCGAATTGGTTATTATTTTCGCATATTATGTTTGTGGTTTCAAAAAAAAATTTATACCAATTTTTGAATGATTGAGTGCTCTAGCATGCCACCCTCACAGGGCACGAACTCAGTTATCACCCAAGATGTCAGGGGGCGTGGGGTAGGATGAAAAATGTCTAGCAATTTTTGTAAGATTGAAGCTATTTTGTTTATGATGTTTTAGAGATGAAGTGTCTGTTCATTTGTTGAATTTAATGGGCTGTGTATTCGTTGATTGCCAACTATGTCCTTTTCGGTTTTTAAACAATCTTTGAGGGCAATTTCAACAGTTGGTTTTTATGGTGTTTGCATGAGTTTTATTGCGCTGATCAGTTATTGATTGCACTTATTTTGGTGGCCATTGATAGTGAAGGAGTTATGTGGGCAATTTCAACAGTTGGTTTTTATGGTGTTTGCATGAGTTTTATTGCGCTGATTAGTTATTGATTGCACTTATTTTGGTGGCTATTGATAGTGAAGGAGTTATGTGAAAAATTCCAACAGGTGGTGTGGATTTTGCAGTTTAGATTTCTACAATATTTCGATGAAGAAAATTTTATTTTTGTTGGATATTTTTCTGCTGCTGTGAGTGTGATGTTATGGTGATAATATCGAAAGACTACATTAGATTTATTGGTGGATAACTTTCCGGTCTTTCATTGAAGAAGCTGGAATTATTAAGAAAGTTATTTTTCTTAAGTTTTTTTCTTTTATGTTAAATTTTGTTTAATCATTTGAGTTGTTTATTTTGTCATATTATCATTAAACATTGTTTGATAAAATTTTCTGTTGGGGTGTGAAATTCTTTCCCGAGTCTTAGAAACAATGCTTGTGATCATAGTCTTGACTATGACTCAAAAAGTCATTATAGACCATGCGTAAAATAATTTGTGCAGCATTATAATATATACTAAGTAATAACATATTCAATCATGGAGCTTCAATATAGTGAAGAGTAACGAGCTTCAAACAGAGGTGATGAAAATAAGTGGTTTTGTTCAGACGATGTTGTCCAACTCGGTGAGTAAGTGGGGTGGGCAAGATATCGTCTGATCTTATCTTGAACATTGTTGGAGATAATGTCAGGTGAACTTGTTGAATAAACTTAAATAGACTTGAAATTCGCACCTACACAGTGGACAGTTTTTGAGGTAACTTTAAATGCGAAGTTCAAGGGTACTTTCTGATGGTTCAAGTCTCAGGACAATTGAAGTTTTCTAGAAAGAGTTATGATGGTTTCAGTAATCAAGGGTTAGAATTTATGATGCTATTTAGTATTCTGTTTTGAGTTGTTTAGTTTTCCGTTTTGGTTTTAAATCTTGTACGAATTTTAAGAGTCAAAAGTAACTTATAAATAGGTTTATATTCTGTTGTAAGAAACAAGAAAAAAGGAAAATAGAGAAAGGTTTAAGAGAAAATCTAGAAGAAACAAAATTATTCAGTTTTTGTCTTTTTCAATTTGGTATCAGAGCCAGATGAAGAATGTGATGGGTCAAATGTTGCTACCCCGATTGATGAAGGCGAACTATGAGAATTGGAGCATTCAAATGAAAGCTCTTCTCGGGTCTCAAGATGCTTAGGAAATAGTCAAGACTGGTTTTGTAGAACCAGAAACTAACACAGGATATACAGCGGCTCAACACAAGGCGTTGAAAGAAACGCAAATGAAGGATAAAATGGCATTGTATATGCTGTTCCGAGCTGTTGATGAGTTAGGCTTTGAGAAAATTGCAAGTGCAACAACTTCAAAAGAAGCGTGGGATATTTTGGCGAACGTGTACAAAGGAGCCGATCGAGTCAAGCAAGTCCGCCTCCAAACTCTTCACGGCGAATTGGAAGGTATGAAGATGAAAGAGTCTGAAGGTGTATCCGACTACATCACATGTGTCCAAACCGTGGTGAACCAACTCAACCAAAATGGAAAAGCGTTAACCAATGCGCAAATTGTGGAGAAGATCTTGAGGTCGTTAACCGACAGTTTCAAGAATGTCGTATGTGCCATAGAAGAGTCAAAGGACCCAGCAACGCTCACAGTTGACGAGCTTGCGGATTCTCTCGAGGCACACGAACAACATAAAAAGAAGAATGAAGAGGAGACACTCGAGCAAGCACTTCAAACCAAGGCGTCAATCAAAGACGAAAAGGTACTCTATTCTTAAAATTTTCGAGGTAGAGGGGGGGGCGTGGTAGTATAGGTCAAGGAAATGGTCGTGGTGGTAGAGGCCATGGTCAAGAAGGGTATTATGAGCAGAATGAGCAATCAAGTCAACAAAGTTGGCGTGGAAGAGGACGCGGTCGTGGGAGAGGCGGCCGGTCGAATTATTCCATCATCGAGTGCTACAAATGTCACAAATATGGTCACTATGTGAAGGATTGCAACTCCGATAAGTGTTACAATTGTGGCAAGGTGGGGCATTTCTCCAAAGAATGTCGAGTCAAGAAAAAGGTTAAAGAGACAACCAATCTAGCAACAGAAGATGAGGAAGGTTTTCTCTTGATGGCTCATAACGAAGTCAACACCGACAATGACACGGTGTGGTACCTCGACTCGGGTGCAAGCAACCACATGTGCAGGTACAAACATTTGTTCAAGGAGATGCGAAAAGTTGAAGATGGACACTTATCTTTTGGAGATGCATCGAAGGTCGAGTTCAAAGGCCAAGGTACGGTTTGTTACTTACAAAATGATGGATTGGTAGGGTCAATCCAAGATGTGTATTACGCACCAGACCTCAAGACCAACATTTAGAGTATGGGGCAACTCATGGAGAAAGGTTACTCGGTACTTATGAGAGAACGGGTACTGCATTTGAAGGATAAGAAAGGGCATTTAGTCACTCAAGTCGAGATGGGGAGGAATCGCATGTACAAACTGAATTGGAGAAGCAAACAAGAAAAATGTTTGCGAGTCAACGTAGAAGACAAGGCATCACTGTGGCATCTCCACTTTGGTCACCTACATCATGGTGGTCTAAAAAAGTTAGCAAAGAAGAATATGGTGCACGGGCTACCCGACATGGACTACGAAGGAAAATTTTGTGAAGAATTGAAGCATGCGAGAACCTCGTTTCAAAAGAAGGCTGAATATCAGGCAAAGCAACCTCTCGAGTTGATTCATACCGACATCTATAGACCAATAACCCCCGAATCTTTCAGCGGTAAAAGGTATTTTATTTCCTTTATCGATCATTTCACACGAAAAACTTGGGTTTATTTTTTGAAAGAAAAATCCGAGGCGTTTGAGGTGTTCAAATAGTTCAAAGTGATGGTGGAGAAGTCAACTAGTAGACACATCAACCGTACGATCCAATAGAAGTGGTGAGTATACTTCGGCGGCTTTCATGAAGTATTGCGAGGAGCAAGGCATAAGGCGATTTCTAACCGCACCGTACACTCCTCAATAAAACGGTGTGGCCGAGAGGAAGAACCGTATCATTCTCGACATGGTTCGGTCAATGCTGAAGAGCAAAAAGATGCCAAAGGAATTTTGGGCAGAAGCTGTGCAATGCGCCATCTATGTGCAAAATCGATGTCCACATGCGAAGCTGGATGATCAAACACTACAAGAGGCATGGAGTGAACAAAAGCCAACAGTCTCTCACTTCAAGATATTCGGTAGTATGGCTTATGCACATGTGCCGGATCAACAAAGAACGAAGCTCGAAGACAAAAGCAAAAGGTATGTATTTATTGGGTATGATGGGAAAATAAAAAGATACAAGCTACTCGACCCGATAAGCAAGAAGGTTGTGGTGAGTCGTGATGTTCGAGTTAACGAAGCAAGCGAGTAGGATTGGAATAACTCAACGGAGATTATCATCAAAGTTGGAGAATCATCAACCGCTACACCAACAAACCCTGAAACTACTGATGATGAAGATGAACCGCAACAACCCAAAATGCGAAGTTTGCAAGATTTGTATGATTCGACAAGTGAGGTACACCTTGTATGTCTTTTGGCAGATGCGGAGAATATAAGCTTTGAAGAGGCGGTGCAAGACAAGAAGTGGAAAAATTCCATGGATGAGGAGATTAAAGCGATTGACCGCAACAACACATGGAAGTTAGTGGAATTGCCGAAAGGATGTTAGCCCATTGGTGTGAAGTGGGTGTTCAAGAAAAAGATGAACGCTCAAGGCAAAATAGAGCGGTACAAGGCGCGACTTGTTGCTAAGGGATATAAGCAAAAGGCGGGAATCGACTACGACGAGGTGTTTGCTCCTGTTGCAAGAATGGAGACAATCCGATTGCTCATTTCCCAAGCGGCTCAATTCAAATGGCCGATATTTCAAATGGATGTCAAGTCAGCATTCTTAAATGGTGTGCTCGAAGAAGAAGTCTATATCGAACAACCACCTGGGTATATGAAAATCGGAGAAGAAAAGAAGGTGCTGAAATTGAAGAAGGAGCTTTACGGATTAAAGCAAGCACCGTGGGCATGGAATACTCGTATCGATACTTATTTCAAGGAGAACGGGTTCAAACAATGTCTCTACGAGCATGCCCTTTACACAAAGAAGAGTGGAGGTAACGTGTTATTTGTTGCTCTTTACGTTGATGACCTCATTTTTATGGGGAACAATGATGCGATAGTAGAAGAGTTCAAGGACACAATGACACGAGAATTTGAGATGACAGATTTGGGCTTGATGAAGTTTTTTCTTGGTTTGGAGGTTAGACAAGGAGAGACGGGTATTTTTGTGTCACAGGAGACATATGCAAAGGAGATTTTGAAGAAGTACAAGATGACAGATTGCAACCCGGTATCGACACCAATGAAACTAGGTGCAAAACTCTCAAAGTTTGATAGAGGAGAATGAGTCAACGCAAGTAAATATCGGAGGTTGGTGGGAAGTCTTCGCTATCTCACATGCACAAGGCCGGACCTTTTGTTAAGTGTCGGCATTGTAAGTTGGTTCATGGAGGAGCCGGTTTATGCACATTGGAAGGCATTGAAGCAAATTTTGCGATATGTTAAAGGGACAGAGTCACTCGGGTTATTTTACTTGAAAACGGAAGAATTCAAGCTAATGGGATACACAAACAACGATTGGTGCAATGATATTGATGATTGGAAGAGTACATCGCGATACGTGTTCTTTATAAGCGACACAGCATTTACTTGACTTTCAAAGAAGCACCCGATCGTGACACTCTCGACATGTGAAGCTGAATATGTGGCAGCGTCTTGATGCGTTTGTCATGCAATATGGCTCAGAAATTTTTTAGGCAAGTTGGAGCAACAACAACTCGGTGCAACTGAGATACGAATTGACAATAAATCGACAATCGAGTTGGCAAAGAATCCGGTGAATCATGATATAAGCGAACACATCGATGTTCGCTTTTACTTCATCTGAGATCAAGAGAAGAAAGGAAGTGTGGAATTAGTGCACGTGGCAAGTCAGGACCAAGTAGCTGATATCTTCACGAAACCGCTACCGATGGTACTTCTTGAAAATTTAAGTTGCTCGGCATAAAGAATGGTAGAAACATTTAAGTTTATGGGGGAGTTTTGTTGAATAAACTTAAATAGACTTGAAATTCGCACCTACACAGTGGACAGTTTTTGAGGTAACTTTAAATGTGAAGTTCAAGGTACTTTCTGATAGTTCAAGTCTCAGGACGTTTGAAGTTTTCTAGAAAGAGTTATGACGGTTTCAGTAATCAAGGGTCGGAATTTATAGTGCTGTTTAGTATTCTGTTTTGAGTTGTTTAGTTTTCCGTTTTGGTTTTAAATCTTGTACGAATTTTAAGAATCAAAAGTAGCTTATAAATAGGTTTATATTTTGTTGTAAGAAACAAGAAAAAAGGAAAACAGAGAAAGGTTTAAGAGAAAATCTAGAAGAAACAAAATTATTCAGTTTTTGTCTTTGTCATAACTGACATAAAGTTGTCGAACCTCCAAGGAAGACATTTTTACAGAAGACGACGCCATTTATGATCAAGTTTGTTAAATAATTTAGCGGAAGTTGACGGTAGACGGCGATGATGCAAAAATTTAAAGGATTAAGAGATTTTAAATTATAAGGAAGTTTTTGATGATTGGAGCAATTAAGCTACAATATTATATTAGAGCTGTACCACAGGCTCACTGAGGTGTGTCTCGGGCCTATATTTGGGAACCTGAGCTAGCTTGGACTTCACTTTTTGCGGATACACCCATTGATGAAGCCTGGTGAGAGCGCGGTTTTGTCCAAATCAATACAAAGCCTGCTTCAGCTTCTATTTTGGTTAATCGCATGTAAGTGTAACTGTTTTCCCAGGGTATCCAAGAGGAGGTGAGCTAAAGCTGCTTCCATCGACAGGTGGGCAGCGGAATATTAGGACTGTATAACAGCTAAGAAAATTTAGCTGGATCATCCTCTAATCAAGCTATAAATGACACATACATAAAAAATGAACCAGAACAAAAGAGAGAATAGGGATATTGCTCACATTTTTTGTTGACCGACCCTTTATCGCATTTCTACACTTGATTAACTTAACCCATCACTCAGGAATTTTCATTTAGTTCGATGATCCTTTCTTTTTCATGTTTGGAATTCTTTCCAATCATGGATCAACTGAGAACAAAGATTGTAATTTCACAGAAAATTGTTATTTCTTTGTTGTTCCTGCATCTGTAAGAGACTTCCGATTCCTACTCTTGCTTTTGCTGATGTTATCTTGAGAAAATGGAAGATATACTTGGTAAAATGGGAGGTAGATTCAAAATCTCCATAACAGATTCCACCATGATGTGGATTTTACACTCTGCAATGAACAAAGCCTACGAAAGGGTTCAGTCCAAGGACGGTGCAATTGAACGTTTAAGTGAAATATCAAAGTTCTATGAGTTGGCTGTGATGCAATTAGAGGGCTGCCTGAAGGTTGTTCACGAGGAAGCGGAGAGCGGTCTGGAAAGCAGCGACGAAGAACTGCTTGGAGAACTCTCAGAGATTCGAGATCGTCTTGAAGGACGCCTTAAGGAGACAGAGAGAGCCATTTCAGAAAAGGACAGAGAGTTCACAGAGAGATTACAAAATGAGCTGAAGAATAGACGCACTTTGAAACTCAAAGAGAGAGAATTGGATTCTTTACGTGCCAATCTCCAGGTCGAGAGGACAAAGGCAGGGGGCATTGAGGAGCTTGTTCATGGGAATTGGGCAAGCAAAGATGAGGATAGAGACGAAGAATTTTCAGAGCTGAAGAGTTCAGTGGATCAGCAGGTGTTGAATATCAAGCAGAAACTTGACCCTCAATTCAGGTTCATCGATAGAAGGCGCAATAAAAGTTTTGATTGCATAAAGATTGAGCAAATGAGTTCTGACATAGATATCTTGAAAGAAACGATGGACATTGCTTTTGGAAAGATGCAAAGTGTTATGTTCTTCCCTGAGTTGGAGCCAACAGAGCAGCTATGTAGGTGGCCTATTGAGAGAGACGCAATCTTTATATTAATCAAAGGTTTTATGAGGGATACGGAGAAGAGATTCAATTCAGAAATGAGGAAGGAACAGAAACAAGTGTCAACTGATTTGGGCAAGCAACTGTCGAAGTTGTTGCAGGAGGTCAAATGCTTGCATGATCAACTTGAGCCTTTCAGCGCATCAAAAACAAAAAGTACAAATTCATTAGAACATGGCAGTTGTGGCAAATCTGATAAGTCTAGCCCGATTATAGAAAGATCACATCAAAATCAAAGGAACCAGCTTGGCGGAGAGGATACAGACGATAAGGGCAGCAATCTTGTCGCAAAAATGATTAAGAGTCACGAGTTCTTCATAAAAAATAAAAGCAAAGAGGTAAATTCGGTTAAGAGAGAAGTTGTTACTTGCCCATCCCCTAGTAAAGAAAAGGATCCAAGTAGCCCAAGACGAACGATCCAAGAGGTTATCGTAAGACTGGAAAGTTTAGTCAACTGGAACACAAGATTTGGTGATTCTCTCCGTGACAATGAAGGAGATGACAATGATGAAACTTCTTCAGTAAGGGGCTTGAGTGATCTAAATATGGAAAAACAGATCAAATCTCAAATTGACACTTTGGGAGATGTCTGGAAAAATTTGAACAAATCAGTTTCTCAGACAGCATATGAAAAACTAAAGAACAAAGTATGCCTGTTAAGGAAAGATAGAGAAGATGTAAATTTCCAGATGCTGATCATGGAAAACACTTATGGTGCTCTTTTAGAATGTGTGATGAGTCAATACTATGCTGAATTATGTCGAAATGACTTGGAGAACTTGGTCCGGGACTGTGTATGCAAAAGTTTCTTCAAAGAAATGGCCAACGAGTGGAACGAGACAATGGAAAAAGACAAGAATGAACTTCAGATTAAAGAAGAGATAAGTAATACTGTCTTCAGCGAGTCACTAAATCAAACTCGCTGTGCTCTTGAATCGGCTTTAACGGAAATCCGAACTTCAGAGTTTCAGAGAAACTGCTTGTTAGATCTTCATATAGAGGACAAATTGAGTGAAGTAATCTCATTAGCTTACTTTGAAGAAATGTGTAGAATATGGAATGAGGTTATACAACAGTGCAAAGCTCAAACTGCTGCTAAAGAAGAGCTGCAATTGATAGCCTTTAAAGAGACCATCAGAGATTTATGTGATACGGCTAATCACGTAGTAAGTGAAATCAGAAAAGCAAAAAGTTGGCAAAGCGATATGTATGGCTCCCCACTGAGTAATGATTCGTGCCAGTGCATAGATTGCTGGATGAGCGAGGATATCTGCCTGGTTTTCTTTAAGGAAATGTCCAAGCTCTGGAAAGAAGAGATAGATGCCTATAACTTAGAAAGTTCCATAAGAGAAGAAATTTTCCTACTTGTGGTTATTCAGGCAATGAATGAGGCAACTTCTGTTCTTGCAGAAGCTCAATCCCAGGACCACTTCAGAATTTCAAAGGATTTCGTCTCTTCGAGGAAGTTGCATAAAAATCTAAACGTTAGTGGAGAAGAAATTTTGACTCGAGATCAAAATTCTTCATCGAATATTCAAGCTGAGGATAACTTGATGCAAATTGCTAGTTCAGATATCAAACAATGCAGTCAAATGCCAGGCATTTTGGGACTAAAACAAAAACAGTGGGACAAGCTGAAGGTATCTTGTAGATTGTTGATTGAGATGGATACCGCTTCCTGTTCAGTAAGCAGCACAGTTCACAAAGCTTTGGAGAAATTAGCAATGAGTAAAGCAATCTTGACTAAGTTGACATTTGGTTTAGGCGTAGCACTTGAAGACATGGAAAGTTTTGGTAATTTAATGAATCCCAATGTACATTTCTTCAATAGCATGGAATATCCCTCATTCCAAAAGGAGAAAACTGAAAACGCGACCTCTGATTTTCTATTTTCACCCATCCTGGAACTTTCACAACTATTTATGCACTTCCAACGCATAACAGAAGAAAAACTCAGGCTGAACATTTTGAGGTACTTGGTTTTATCCTCCCTCAACCCTCGGCCGTCACCAACCACTTATTCATGAACTCTTGTTTTGCCATTTCTTTCACAGGTTAGATAAAACATTGGGTTATTTACATGCAGTTGCTGACCATGTTAACTATCTGAAGAGAAAGGAACGGCTTTACAAAGAGGCTTTTATTAGAAGATGTGAGAACCTCAGAAAGGCCGAAAATGAGGTGTTTGAGCTACATATACTAGTATTACTTTCGTTTTCCTATCTTTGCTTGCGATGTTGGACGTGTAATTACCTATCCCAGAATCGTTTTGCTATGGATTACTATATGTAATATCGAAGAGAGTAATGTCGGCTCCCTCCTAATCATTTTTCAGGTTGATCTGCTGGGAGATCGAGTGGATGTACTTTTGGCTTCGCTTGAAAAAGTATACAACACTCTTCATCACCGTTTTCCAGAGTTGCAACAATATCAGGAGGTGAGGCTATTAATTCTTGTGATCTTAATATAAGATGCTCTCTTTACAATATCCGCATCTTCCACATTATTCTGATCAGTCCCTGTTCATCATCTAGATACTGCATTCTGGGTTTTGATTATTTGATAATGTTTCTGTTTTTGCTTTCTAATACTCCTTGCAGGTGTCGGACCTCCTGGAAATGATTGGGAAAGAATTGGGAGAAAGTGTCCAAAAATATGTTAAGTCATGTTGAAACGTTAATCTTCAACAAAGGTTGACGACCAAATTGTTAGCTAAGTGACTGTTTTCCAGCCCGGGACGGGGGTAGGAATCTGAGATGAACTACCCAATAAGAGCAACACCAGTAGTAGAGAATTACATCGGATGTTTTTATGCTGCGTATCAGGAGTTTCTGAAAGTTGAGACTTTTAGCCTTGCTGGATATGAGAATAGATCCGAGATAACAGAGAGGCAAATAAGAGTTGAAATAAGACCAATGATTATGCAAGGTAATGAGACTTTTCGTATCAGTTACCTAAACACTTACAATGCATGAGTTTTGGGACCTCAAAAGGCACTCCATTCGTCTTTCCCTCTTCATATCGTATGTATCCTTGAAGTAGATTACGACCGTTGCTTTGATTCAAACGGATAAATGTTCATTGGAAGCTCTTTTGTTAATTTACAGATCTGTTCCATATATTATGTTAAAATTGGGCCCTCAAAAGTCTTCTTCCCTTTATGGTGTAATAACAAAAAGACTTGCACCTTCTCAATCTTACTCCTATTATGAAAAATGACTTTCAGACCAAAGAATTGAAAGCTGATTTCTCAAATGTTTACTTCTAATAGATCCAAGTGTAAGGTGGTATTGACTCTTGGGGTACCGTTACTTGGTAGATTGTATTTAAAGAAAGGGAGAAAGACAATGCAAGTTGTCCATAGCTTGCATATCAGCTTGCTTATGCAAGCCGTGGCGGTGGATGGTCTATAAAAAGACCCTTCCTCTCACTTTCTCATATACATATATGTTCTGATGTGATATGCGGTGAGTTTGTGAGACAGTTTTAAAGAGCCATTTCATGTGTTCCGAAAGATTGTGAGAGAGTGATTTTTTATGATATTTTTAGGTAACGTTTTCTTAGAAAGGACAGTGAGAAAATAATGATGGTATTATCTTAGAGATAGCAAATTTGAGAAATCCCTTGTGTGTGAATGTCACTATTTCATCGTGTCATTTTTCACTTTTTATACCCACTACTTTTATTAGTGGAAGATTTATTCAGAGTTTGTCTGGTGGACACAACTCAAATTAGAGATTGAATCATGTTAAATTTTTGTGTATTATTTTCTTGCTTATTTTACCTATAGGATCTAATTCATAGTTTTTCTCATCAAATAGTATCAAAGTCAGGTTTAGTTTTGTGTTAAAAGATTTCTCATCAAAGATGAAGGAAAAAAAAATAAGCAAGATGATTAGCCTAAATAGCTCAAACTACCACATATGGAAAAACAAGATAAAAGATCTTCTATTCCTTACGAAAATGCATTTACTAAAGTTTACCACAACAAAACTCAAACAAAAATTGTACGGGGACTGAGCTTTTGAGCATGAACATATATGCAGTTTTATTTGGTAATTTGTTGATGATAATGTATATAACCATATCTGCAATGAGACTCACACATAGACGTTGTGGAAGAAACTCGAGGAGTTATATGCCTAAAAAATTGGTAACAATAAATTATTTTACTTGACAAAATTAGTATAGATAAAATATCGAGAAGGTCCTTCTATGGCAGATTGCTTGAATGAAATTTAAGAGATCATGGATCAATCATTAGGAATGGGCATAAAGTTTGATGATGAGGTAATTGCCCTTTTCTTGCTTATCTCCCTGCCAGAGTCTTAGGAGACTTTGAAGATTTCAATTACTAATTTTGTAGTTGATGATGTTGTTAACATAGAATATGTAAAAAGAGGAATTCTGAATGAAGAGAAGATGCGAAGACCACAAAGTTCGGACTCTTCAACATGGTAAGAAGTTTTGCTCAAAGGTTTCAAAAGGAGGAGCAAATTTAGATGTCCAAATTCCAGAGATAAGAGTAGAAGAAGATCAAATAATTATGCAAACCTTGAATGCCATCACTACAAGAAAAAGGGTCATATCAAAAAGTTTTTCCAGAAGTTCAAAGAAGAAAAGAACAAAGGCAAATAAGTTAAGAAAGATGATAACAGTGATGGTAAACACGCACTAACAGCTACTATCATTGATGACTTTCACATCGTCTCATATGATAATGATGTGAATAGTGCATTATGTGAGTTCAATTAGATAGATGATAATGGTGCCACTATTTACGTCAAATCACATAAAGAACTCTTCTCATCATAGGCACTAGGAGATTTTTGTGGCTTTAAAATGGAAAATAACGGTTTGGCCAAAATCATCAGAAAAGGTGATATTTACTTGGAGACAGAAAATGGCATAGGATTGCCTTTGAAAGATGTCAGACATGTTCCTGATCTTTGCCTAAATTTGATCTCTGTTAGTATACTTAATGATGAAGGTTTTTTAGCACTTTCAAATATGGTAAATGGAAAATTACTAAAGGTTCCTTGATAATCACCAAAGGTAAGAAGTGCTTCAATTTGTACTTGATGTAAACAAAGTTGTCCAATGATATTGTGAATCTAGTGGAGAAAGATGATGCAATAGAATTATGGCACAGGAGATTGGTCATATAAATGAGAAAGAAATGATTTAGTTGGTGAAAAAGAATGCATTATTTAGAATTGAGCAGGTCCATTTAAAGAAGAGTGTTGATTGTCTAATGGGAAAGCAAAATAGAGTCGCTTTCAAAAATTCCTTTCCTTCTAGAATGAAGAATGTGTTAGATTTGGTATACTCAGATCTATGTGAGTCAATGCCAAAGTCACTAGGTGGTTCTCAATACTTTATGACTTGCATTGATGATTATTTTAGGAAGACATAGGTATACACCTTAACAACTAAAGATTAAGTGCTAGAAGTTTTCAAGCAATTTCATGCCTCAGTTGAAAGACAAATTAGGAAGAAGTTGAAATGCATTCAAATAGACAATGGTGGAGAATACACTGGACCATTTAACGTTTATTGCAAAGAGCATGGAATTTGACATCAGACTACTCCTACTAAGACACAGCAGTTGAATGGCTTAGCTGAGAGGAAGAACATGAATTTGATGGAGAGAGTTAGATGCCTACTCTCACATGCAAAGTTGTCGCATACATTTTGGGGTGAGGCTCAGTACATGTATTAAATAGCTCACCCTGAATCCCTTTATAGTGTGATATTTAAGAGAAAGTATGGTTAGAATGTTTCCTATGATCATCTAAAGGTATTCGACTGTAAAGCTTATATCTATATCTGTAAAGACGAAAGATCCAAACTTGAAGTCAAGACTTACCAGTGCATATTTATCGGTTATAGAGAAGATCAATTCAGTTATCAATATTATGATCCAGTCCATAAGAAGCTGATTTGGAGCCATGATGCTATATTTTTCGAAGATCAAACCATTGAAGATCTTAGCAAAATGAAAAAGGATGTTCCAAGAATTGATGGTAACTTGGTAGATTTAAAGTTAATTCCTCCAAAATTGGTGCTAAGACAATTTGGAGATGAAGTTGAAAATGGTCAGCTGAACATAGTTGATGATGATGCTCCCATTCAAAATAAATCAATCAGATGAAGATTCTGATGAAGATGAAGTTCAAAATCAACCACTAGCACTAAAGACTGCTCAGGTTCCAATAAGGACATCAATGCGAGTAAGATAAACCTTTACTAGATAATCCACTAATCAATACTTATTACTTACTGATGGGGGAGATCCTGAGAATTTTTAGGAGGTTATAATAGATGAACATAAAATGAAATAGGTTAAAGATATGCAAGATGAAATGAAGCCCTTTCATGAGAATAAAACTTTTGAGCTGGTGAAGTTGCTAGAACGCAAGAAAATTTTTGAAAAATAAGTGGGTGTTTAGGATTAAACACAAAAACACAATCCTCATCTAAAGTCCAAAACTAGATTGCTTATTAAAAGATTCAACCAATAAAAAGGTATTTGTTGGAACACTGCCCCGGTGAGTCACGTGTCCGACGTCCTATATGACATCTGGACGCGAACCCCACCCCAATGAGTCACGTGTCCGACATCCTACATGACATCTAGACGCGCATCCTATGAGGGAGGAATTCCCCACCAAGTCAAACCTCAAATACGTACTTATCTTATTTACTTCTGAACCGACTTTGAATACCACACCCAAATTCCTTCTTGAAATTGGAAGTCTTAGGGCCCAAAATTAAAATCCGATTCCTAAGCTAAAATGAAATTCCACGTCTCTAGATTATTCAGAACTAAAAATCATCTCATTTGGATATCTATAGATCGAGAAATCACTAAAGTACGGAAGCATGATCAAACATTTCCATCCGATTGTCTCACTTTGATTTAATCCATAAATTCCAATTAATATCAAAAGCACTAATTTTTTTATGGAAAGGTAGAAATTTTTTTTATAAAACCAATGCTTCAAAAATCAAGTAAATCGGAGGTCAAACGAAAGAGTTATAAGCAAAAGAGTGGAAGGAGGTTGGATTTGAAAAAAAAAAGAAAAATCAGAAATTAAATTAAAAATAAATAAATAAATAAATTTATGTGCAGCTCGCACTGCGCTTGTCTCGCGGCTGCGAGGCGCACGTTAGGGGCACTCTCGCGGCCGCGAGCACCTCGCGGTGTGAGGTGAGCGTTGGAAGCGCTCGCTCGCGACCCGGAGCCCTCGCGGCTGCGAGGTGAGCGCTGGAAGCACTCGTCGCGAGCATGCTCGCACTCGTGAGTGCCCCGCCCTGTTCACTCCAAAACGTAACTAAAACTTAAAAAATTCATAACTTTTCACACAGAATTCTAAAATTTAAAAATTTGGTATCAATAAAAAGCTAAAAGGAAACTCTACAACCTTCATGAAGAATTGAAAAACCAATTTGGCCTCTAAGGGAATCAAAACTACTTCAAAGTGGCTGCCTAAAATAAAATCATCCTACACAGTAACAGAACTTCAAAAAATCATATCTTTCAACTCAATGGCCTAAAAATGTCACATTTTATATAAATTGAAAGATAAATAGACAATCTACAACTTTTATGAAGGATACAAAAATCAATTTAGTCTCTAATGGAGGTAAAAACTCTTTCAAATCTACTACCTATAAAATGACATTTCAAATAGTAACTGCATTTTTCCAAATCTTATATCTTCTTACTCCTAAGCCCAAAAATGACATATTATACATCAATGAAAAGATCAAAACCTAAACTACAATCT
>JANIJH010000225.1:29508501-29518639 GCA_024520975.1 Erythroxylum areolatum | reverse complement strand
ATACAACATCACATTTTGATTAAACAAATACAAAATACAATAAAACCCACATGTCTTTCATTTATATCAAAACATAACTTATTATAAAGCTTTAGAGGACATTTTAGCCCTAATACATCAAAGTCTCAAAATCTTCAATTTACAAGGAAAGATCACATGAATAGTAACTTTTGTTCTAAAATGCATCTAAAGCTTTGGTTCTAAAAGCTAGCTTCAAAATCAAAGTAAAATAGGAGTGAAGCCTCGTTCCTGGTGCAGTCACTCGTTTTCTCGCTCGTCGCCTGTGGATGGGATGGGAAGAGGGGGGTGAGCTCGACGGCTCGTGGGTAACACATTAATAATTAAGAACAAGAAAAAACCTTCTTTAATCATTTATTTTCGAAAGAACTTTTTATTGATCAACCACATATAGGTTCTCAACTATTCAACTTATTAAATAATCACAAAAATCATACATCGTGAATTAACAATTCACTAACACATAAGCACGTAGAAAGTGGTTCGGGTGGATCTGAAACAAAACGTATTACACATTCCCGCGGAGCGGTCATGTGTAGCCGTGAACTTATGGGAGTCCGTGAGGAGCTCCATACCACTAGCGGTCAAGCGGGCGAAGCCTATAAACAGACAAGTGCACTTGACTCTTAAGGGACCACCAAAAACCATAAAATCATGCATTTCACATAATTCAAATAATTCACACATATTAGCCACAAATGGCTCTTTTTCGAGAGCAAATTTATAATATCACCTTCTTTAAAAAAATTCACTTTCACCTTCTTTTGCACTTGTCAAAACAATATGAAAATAATTCCACAAGTCATTCATACACAAAAGACAATTGGTATAATTTCAAATCATCTTAAAAAGTCATAAGTACATAATTTCAAAGTTATCGGAAAGTATTAAATTGCATTTACTGAAGGAAACTTAATTAGCTCATTAACTCAATTATTAAGATATCACCCACCTTAAATCCTTTTGCTTTAGGCTTGATCAATTAGCCTTTCTCTAGCTCCTCTTGCCTCACTTGCCCTTCTTCACACACAAAAATCCCAAAATTACAAGAGATTCAAAATTGAAAAAACCTAAGGAAGCAAAAGCATGAAATTAAACCTAGAACAACCATACCCATTCTTTTCCTAAGCTATTTGAACCAAAACCCATCAAAAATTCCAAAGGGTTTTGAAAACAACTCACCTTAAAACTCTCAAAATTTGCTTCTTGACTCTAATGGAAGATTAAACCTTCTTCTTTCTTTTTCCTTCTTGTAAAACTCTCAAAACACTTTTCTAAATCAAGGAAAGAGATAACCCTAACCTCTTCTTCTTCTCTTCTTCTCTTCACTCTCAACCGAAGCTCTCTCCCCCTTTCTCTTCCTTGTAAATTTTCGTAGCCTTCTTTCAAATAAGACCAAGCAAAGCTTTTCTTTCCTTCTTTCTTTTAAAAGAAACTAAAATGACCTAAATACCCCTCCTTATAATCCTTAACCTTTAACAACTTAAGTGAACTTCCCAATTTGTCCTTATAAAACCTCATTCTTTTTAATTTCACTAACCCCATACAAAAACTCTAATTTAATCTTAATTCCATCAACCTAAGCAATAAAACCTCAAATTATTGACATTCTAATTAAGTTCTAACCAAAACCCATTAATCAAACTCAACCTCAAAATAAACTGAACACATGCTTATTTAGTAAGAAAAGGAATCGGGGCCCAACAGTATTGATTTGGATGAAATATTGTTCACTAATTATGAAAATGACATCCATTTGTGAAGTGCTTAGTTTAGCAGCAAGTCTAGACTTAGAAATTGAGCAATTGGATGTCAAGATAACCTTTCTTCATGGAGATTTGGAAGAGGAGATATATATGGAGTAACTAGAGGGTTTCAAGGAAAAGGGAAAAGAGGACTATATGTATAGATTGATGAAAATCATTTATGGTTTAAAATAAGCACTGAGACAGTGTCGTACCCCATTACCATAGAGTACATATCGGAAGTCCCAGAGGATATTCCAGTACGTAACCTATAATAATGAGATGTTAGAGCAATCATTATAATCATTTAATCATGGAATCATCATTTATATCCTCTTATAAGAAATCATTTATAAAGACACAATATTTTAAAACCAAATTCCTCATTTCATTTCTTAAAAATCAAAATTTCATTGTACCTTTTTTCAATATCATCTTTAATATGTACATGATCCAAACCTAATACAAACTAGCTATAAGAAAGAGGAATTATACAAAATCAATATAATCCTTCAGTCCTAGCTGACCGACTTTTGAGCCATTTCTTTTTCCTCCCAAAAGTACAAGACTATACTTCTTGTAGCGTCTCTCAGTCGCTAATGTCCTCTCTCAATCCTGAAAAATCAACATGTAATTTTAGTGAGTTTTACGAACTCAATGAGATAACCATTATTGACGGTACACTCAATTCATACATCACATCACACACGTAGCATATATTTTACATCATTGCATTTCTGCATAAAGCATCACTTATCACTTTCAAAACAATGATACTGATCATTTCATTCATACAAATACACATCATCATCATCATCATCATCGCACCCAGTTTGAAATCCCGCAATGAAGCAGGGTCTGGGGAGGTCAATAGTACGCAGCCTTACCCCTACAAAATAGAGAGGTTGTTTCCGGTAGACCCATATGCAAATGTGACATGAAAAAAAAATGATGCAGGACAGAAAAGAAAATATTTAGAACAGTAATATATATGTATATATATATATATATATATATATATAACAAATATAATGATATAATAATTTTAAAAAAATAAAATAATAAAATAAAATAAAAAATATAAATATAATAATAATTATAAATAAATAGGAATAATAATACTAAATAAATAAAGAAAAATAAAATAATACGAAGAATAATAAAATAAAAAGATTAAAATATAATAATAAGAAAAATATAAATAATGATACTAATAATAATAATAATCATCATCATAATAATAATAGAAAAAACAAAAAACGTCAGGACGCCTAGCAGAAGTCTTTGCGGGCTTGTTAGGAGGCTCAATACCACAAAGTTGTCAGCAGATACCAGGGGTTTACGTCTCACAGCACCATCTGCGCCCCTCCGTCGCTGTCTTGATGTCTTGAAAGCATAGGAAACCTAAATACTCGTCGCCGGCGCCATCTTCAAAGCTCGTATCGCCATCGACCAAGAGCATCGATTTTATCCTTGCCAGATCCTCCTTGATCACTGCCGCCATTTCTCCATCATCTTTCATCTCCAAGTCTTTTCCTCCTTTTAGCTACAGTTAACTGGTGATTTGAGTTTGCACACAGTAGGGAGATTGACAGCCCTAGTGGCGCTCGGTGTAACACCCATAACACAATCAATAGATTAAAAGGCTCTACTAAAGAGTACACATATCAATTGTAAATGCAATGCACGTGAGATTCACTTTCATTTATTATTGTCGTTGTGACTGAATGCCTTTTGACTAGCCCATATCCCTTGTGGATACCGAGCTGTATCAGATAATGTGTCATATCTCTTAGTACATACCGAGTACATTCAGAACTAAGCCTAAGGTTCTGATCACAATCTGAGCATTAAATTCTTTTTACTGGTGACTCCATTCATAACTCTCATTACCTAGTCATGCATTCATGTATGAAATGCATCACATTTGTATATATTCACTTAATCATTTGATTTCCCTTACACAATCATAGTACATTGACAATACCTATTTGTCATCGGACCCTAGGTCTGACATTCAACAATTTGTTAAGAATCATGTATTTCGTCACATTCACGTACAAGCACTTCAAAAATCACATTCATACCTCAAAAACCTCAGACCTTCATTGTCCGGAATCAAACAATCAAATCACTTTCGTAAGATAATTCAAAACAGAATTTAAGCAAACAAATAATTAAGTAAGACTATCTAGTTACTCACAGATAGCTCTAAAAAGCTATTGCTCTGAAGTCTCGGCAACAGCCAGATGATGGCACTCAATATGCTCCTCTATATCATGCAATACATACGCATTGGTACACATCACAACTTTGCACAATTATAAGTATTTATTAATGCACATATATGTATATGAAATATACAATGCATGTTCAATAACAATCCCATGTATTTTTCTGTTATTCCAACTATATCATCAATCATATATCAAAACTCACCTAAGTATAATTTGTACTTAGGTTTACACCTTACTAAAACCATTAAAATCAAAATTCATAACTCATTTGATCAATTCAGATTTTTCCTGAAACATACTTTTGGGTTAACTTTGCATGTTATTTCTGAACAAGAAAATGGAGTAATTTAAGAAAACTTTCTTCTAAAAAATTGTTCTCCTATCTCTTAAGTTTCTCATGATACTAAGATCATACAATTTGATTTTGAAAGTTATACTCAAAATACTTCAGACTGAGTATGTTCAAAATTTTGGCTACTGCATGATCGTACACTCCAAGTTGTACGACTCATATCTCTCAATTACAATATCCAAATATTACCAAATTTATACCCATTGAAAGTTAAGAGAATAATCTACAACTTTTGAGGAGACAACTTTATCTGATTCAGCCTACATCAATACAGTTTATTCGACATACAGGACATGATTTTGGTCACCGGTAGTGCTACAACCTAAGCCAAAACTAAACTTCAAGCTAAATTTCAAGACCCTTAAGGATAGAATTCAAATTCAATTTCTTCTTAAAAGTTGTATCTATGTCTCAAATTTAGTCTCAATAAAAAATCATTCCATTTGGAAATCTACAAATTAAAATATAGTTAAAATACCGAAGCATGTTTAGTGAAAATATTCCATTTATCAAAATTCCAGGACTCCTCATCATTTTCGTCCTAAATTCATCACCTAATCTCTTCTAGAATGTATTCATATAGCCATAATTTTTTTAATGGAGATATCAAACAATGTGTTTTGAGTCTATTGGTTCAATTCTCATATCATTTGGAGGTCGGGGGAAGAAGTTATGGTCAAAAAAGTAAGGGATGTTCGAAATAGTCTCTCTTCAGTAGCCATATAAGTCACAATCATACAGAAGCACAATTGTGAGATTTTAGTTGCATGTGGAAAGTCACAATTGTGCAGTAGCACGATCATGCCTTTCCAAATTCTTTCATAAAGTGAACGATCATGCTTTTCCTCCTTCCGAAACTCTGCAGATTTCTTCTTCTTCATTTCTTTCACTTAAACCAACAGTTTCTAACTTATTTCTACCCTCATTTCGACTCTCATTTAACTCAAATCATTCTCAAACAAATCCAAAATCCATTACTTCTTATAGACATCAAAAATAGAAAAATCATTCACTCATCTTCTTCATTTTCTACATTTCTTCATTGTTGCAATTCTTTTTTCTTTTTTCTGCATATTTATTCACTACATATTCTTCTTTTTCTTCTTACTTTCATTTTAATCATTCTTCCTCATATCTCAACATCACCTTACACATATTCTTTATTTCTAAATTCATTTGAGTTCATTCCTAAATCACCCTAAATATTTTACGCACATGGTAGTGAAGAAATTAAAGCATTCACTTCTACTTTCTTCAAAAACTTTCTGCACCAATTTATACACGTTTTCATTGCTCTTTCAAACTCAATGATCATTTCAACAATCTCTTATAACATTTTTATCATCAAGACACACAAACAAAAATATCAATATATTCATCCCATACCCACGATATACATGTAAAATAACCATTTCTCATAATCATTTAATGTCAAATCAATCATCAAATTTATATCATATACCAACAACTCATAAGGATTTACAAGTACTTACTTGATAAAACTTCAAATTCTTCAAAATCTCAACAAGCCCTAATTCCTCATGCAACCAAGTACATCATCTTGAAGGTGGTTTGGGTTAGGTTTTTCTTGAGGCAAAAGAAATAGATAATAAAGTAGGAGTGGTAATAGATAAAGGAAAGCAAGGTTTAACTTTGGTGAAGGTTCGGTAAATTAAAGATCAATGAACAAAAAGCTTGAAGAAGAAAGCTATGAAGAAGAGAACTAAGTCAAGAGCTTAGTCTTTCAAGTTAAAAAAATAAGTGGGTTTAAAACTTGAATACTTGTACAATTTCTAAAGCTTTAACTAGGTTCTCATTTAACTAGTTTAATCTTCTCCTAAATTTACTCCAAATTCTCTCTAATTTTTCAGTATCATTATCTCACAAATTCTAAAGTTATCTCTAAAATTTCTTCATATCATTTTATTTTTTATTTCTATTTCCATTTATCAATTTACTTGCCACTTGGCATTTTTCCTAGTTCAATAATACCCAAAATTTTTGAAAATTTTCCTAAAATTCACCAAAAAGTCTAAATCAATACATAAATTCTCCACATTGATTTTCAATACAATTAATTCACAATTCTTAATAACATCACGTATCACATATATAAATCAATTATACTTAAAAAAAATGTCAATGAATGCATATACAATCATTTTAGTGTGCAAAAATAAATATTCAAGTGTAAGTGTATGTCATATTACGCATGAGCATGAAATGCACTTTCTAATTTATCAATAAACTCTAATATACACTATTCTAGCTTTAACAAGGATAACGGGATGTTATAATTTTCTCCTCCTAAAAGAAATTTTGTCCTCGAAATTCTTACCTGATTGTTCGAACAAGTGGGGATATTGTTTCCTCATATGCTCGTCCATTTCTCAAGTTGGTTTCTCAGTCGAGTGATTCCTCCAAAAGACTTTCACTAGTAGAATTACTCGATTTTTCAGCTGTTTTATCTGAGATCCCACTATCTTGATCAGCTCCTCGACATAACTTAGACTACTAGCAACCTCAATCTCTTAAGCCGGTAACACATGTGTCGGATCTGATCGTTCAGAGCATACTCATGTGAGATATATTGTGTAATTTAGACTTCTCATTTGATAAAGCTAACTTGTATGCCAATAGTCCTATTCTCTCAATGATCTTATAAGGACCAATGTATCTTGGGCTTAGCTTACCCTTTTTTCTGAATCTCAATACTCCTTACCAAGGTGACACCCTCAAAAGCACTCTGTCTCCTACACTTTATTCCATATCCCTTCGATGCTGATCTATATAACTCTTTTCTATCTTAAGCCATTTTAATCCGACTCCTAATTAGTTTCACCTTATCCACAGTATCTTGTATCAATTCTGGGCTTTGATCATTCTCAAGCCCTCTCTATCTCAATATAGTGGCGATCGACATTTTCTACCATACAGTACCTCATATGGAGCCACACTGATACTACTGTGATAGTGGTTATTGTATGCAATCTCAATCAAAGCTATATACTGATCCCAAGCTCCTTGAAACTCCAATACATATGCCCTGAGCACATCCTCAGCAGTCTTGATTGTCCTCTCACTCTATCAATCCGTTTAAGGATGAAATGCAGTACTGAAGTTTAACTTCATGCCTATAGCTGACTGCAAACTCTTCCAAAATCTCAAAGTGAATATGGGATCCCTATCTAATACAGTGGTCCTGGAACTCCATGTAGTCTAACTACCTCATTCATATACCTCTGTGCTAACTGATCAAATGAGTTATTTTCTCTCACTGGTAAGAAATGGTCGACTTAATTAATCGGTCTACTACAAGCCATATAGCATCATTCTGCCTTAGAGTCCTTGGCAATTCGATAATGAAATCTATAGTAATTCGTTCCCATTTCTACTCCAGAATAGGCAACGAATGTAATTTTCCAATTGGAGATTGATGCTCAGCCTTAACCTGCTGGCATATTATACATTTAACAATAAACTCTGCTATTTGCTCCTTTATTTTAGGCCACCAAAAATGCTACTTAAGTGTATTATACATCTTGGTGGTACCAAGATACATAGCATAAGTGACCATATGAGCTTACTTGAGGATTTCCTTTCTCAGATTATCCACATTAGGCACACAAGGCCTCTGTTTCAACCACATTGTCTCATCCCTTAGTTCAAACTCAGAACTTGGGTTCTTCCTAACTTCCTTAATGAGCTTCACCATATTGGGATCTTTACCATGAACTCTTTTGATTATATCATGCAACATCAGTCTGAACTTCAATGTAGCTATCAATGCTTCATTATGCCCTAAATTCAACTCCACATTCTAAGCTCTCAATTAAATCAAGTTTGGTAACCTCGATTCCTGAATCTAGGCTACACTAGTATTAGACTTCCTACTCAAAGCATTAACCACCATATTAGCTTTCCCTAGATAATACTTAATCGTTCAGTCATAATCTTTCAACAACTCTATCCATCTCCTTTGTCTCATGTTTAATTCCTTCTGACTCAGAGATATCTCAAACTCTTTTGATCAGTATATATCTGGAATGTCTCTCCATCTAAATAATATCTCCATATCTTTAAAGTAAAGACAACTACAGTAAGCTCCAAATCATGTATCGGATATTTAATCTTGTGAGAACTTAGTTGTCTTGATGCATAGGCTATCACCTTACCATACTACATCAATACACATCCCAATACTTGATGCAAAGCATCACTATATACCACATATCCTCTAGTTCCCGATGGAATAGTTAACACCGGTGTCGTAGTCAATCGATGCTTCAGCTCCTCAAAGCTCTTATGAAAATCATCATTCCATCTGAATTCTACATTCTTCCTCATAAGTTTAGTTAGAGGGATGAGATCAAAAAAACTCCTCGATAAATCTTCGGTAATATCTAGTCAATGCTAAGAATCTTCATATTTTCAATATATTTCTTGGAGCTTCTCAATTCATTAATGCCTCTATCTTCTTAAGATCCACTTGTATGCCTTGTCCAGTCACTACATGTCCTAAAAACACCACTTGATTTAGCCAAAATTCATGCTTATTGAATTTGGCATACAGTTGTTTATCCCTCATAATCTGTAAAATCACTCTCAGATACTTAACATGCTCTTCTTTATTCTTCGAACATACTAAAATGTTATCAATAAACACTATAACGAATTGATCCAGGTAGGCTGAAACACATTATTCATCAAAGCTATAAATGCAGCTGAGGCATTAGTTAACCCAAACGATATTACTAAGAACTCGAAATGCCCATACCTACTCTTGAATCCACTTTTTGGTATATCAGCTTCTGCTATCTTCAACTGATAGTTCCCAGATCTTAAATCCAACTTAGTAAACACATGAGCCTCTTACAAACTGATTAAGAAAATCATCAATTTTAGGCAACTGTTACACGATTCAGTTACCTATAATCAATGCACAGTCTCAGAGTTTCATCTTTCTTCTTCACAAGTAATACTGGAGCTCCCCAAGGTGAAACACTGGTTCCAATGAAATTCTTTTCTAACAGCTCTTGTAACCAAGCCTACAACTCCTTTAGTTCCACAAGTGCCATCCTATATGGATAAATAGATATAGGAGTAGCACTTGGAACTAGATCAATCGTGAACTCCATTTCCCAATCTGGAGGTAAGCCAGGTAACTCGGCGGGAAACACATTCAGGAATTTCCTAATCACGGGAATGTCTTACACATTGTACTCACTTTGGGTATTAATGATGTGGGCCAGATAAGCCTCACATCTTCCTTGCATCAACCTCAATGCACTAATGAATGAGATCAACCTAGCTGGCACTGTTTGACTAATACCTCTGAAAATTGCTCTCAGCTGATTAGGAAATTCTAACACCACCTCTTTAGTATAATAGTTCATGATAGCCCTATGAGCAGTAAGTCAATCCATGCCTAAGAGAAGTTTCCAAGTCTCCTAAAGACCCTCAGAAAGTCTTCCCACTTTAGATCGCAAGGCATAGTGGTACTACCTGGAACAGTCTTCCACCATTGTTAAGCTAGGCCTTGCAACAAGGAAACTACATAGTCGAACTTCTTGTCTGACTCACAATCCATCCGATCCAAGATCCTCTTAGTTCTCTCCAGCCATCCCTCAGCCTTTGCAGGGTCTGTACTTCCATAAAAGTCCACAACCCCCTACTTTTGCAATTTATCATACCTACTCTTGTAACATCCCATCACCGATGGGAAGGGTAAATTGGTCATTTGGGACGGGTTAGGAGTTTAGAAACATATCTCGGCATGTTCATAC
>JANIJH010000225.1:29485144-29508401 GCA_024520975.1 Erythroxylum areolatum | reverse complement strand
ACTAACTGTTCATCCGGTATTTGATGGTGGGGGCATCTAGATAACAAATCTTGGAAGCGGTTCCAATAGTCATAGGGAGACTCATCATAATCTTGGCATGCCGAGTAAATCTCCTTCCTCATCGATGAGGTGTGGGAAGTTGGAAAGTACTTATCCAAGAAAGCCTTCCTTAGATTGGCCCAGCTATGGTAGGAATTCGCCACATGCCTTGGAAGACTCATGTACCACTCCCTTGCTTTTCCTTCCAAAGACAGATGAAAAACCTTCCATAGAACTTGATCAAATGAAGCTCCCATTGGTTTCATACTCTGATAGATCATGGACAAGGATTACAAATGCATGTAGGGATCCTCTCCTGTCAAGCCATGAAATCTAGGAAGAGAATTAATGAGTAATCCCTTAACTTCAAAATTAAAATCAAAATTAGGACAAGCAACAGTAAATGGATCATAATTAACATTAGAAGTGGTTGTTTCCCTAATAGTCCTTCTCCTTTGATTTCCATTATTTTCACCTACTCTCTCATGCTCCCCATTGCCTCCATTATCACCATTCCTAGGTTAGTTAACATGAAAGTTAGGGTTTTAGAGAAAAGCTGGGTTCTCGGCCATATTCACTCCTTTTAAAGGGTTGTTCTCACTACCTTGCTCATTTGACTCTTCTTCAACTAATCCCTTACTTCTCTCTTTGTTATCCTCTCCTTTTTTATTTTTTTCAAACGTGTCTCAATTTCAAGATAAAAAGGTAGGAGTTTTGCTTTTCGGGGCATGCATAAGAACAATTCAAAGGAAAATAAAAAGTAACAAAATTTAATCGCAAGCATACAAAGTCAATTAAAAGATGAAATGTGATGGATGCAAGTGTATGGTGTTTGAAAGTATGTATGTATGGCTCAAACGGTAATCAAAGAAAAGACTCAAAAACTATACAAATGAAAAAAGAACGCTAAATATGAAAAATCCAACTATGATAGTATGCTTGCGTTTATGTTTTCAAAATTTGAAAACTATGCAAAGGAAAATAAAAATCCTATACTATTGACAAATATGACACTAAACTATCGAAAATGAAATGTAGAAGAAAAAGTTCCTAAACTCAATGAGAACAAAAATTGAAAACGGCTATCCTAAAGAAAATCAATTGTTTGGTTCCCTGGCAATGGTACCAGTTTGATCCGTTTCGTCTTTCAGTTTTTGGGAATAAGAACTTGAAAGTTAAAACAATGATCAAATGTGATAAAATCCTCTTGAAAAATAAGCTTTAGCTATTATAGTTCAAAATAAATCTTTGTGGTAGTAAAAATCACTAAGTTTCCAAATGATAAAACTTAAAGAAATCTTTAAGTCTAAGGTTTTAATCAATAAATTCCATTGCCTAAAACCTTGTTGAATGCATCTTAGTGAGTGCCAAGGGTAAGTTAATGTAAGTGGTCAATTTAGTGATCAAGCATCATCTCAATATCAAACACAACTAGGTAGATAAAAGAGAATTGACAAAATCTCAAAATGGCATATATGAGATTTCATATATTCGAGCTCCAAGTTCTACATCAACAAACCCAATAACACAATTCATTGTTCAACACTTGATTAAACTATAATCAAGAAAATCCAACTACAAAGCATAAATCCTAACTAAGGAGTTCATAACAATGTAGCTAAACATGTACAAACTACTCCCCTTTGAAGCCCGTTGAACTCAAACCATTGCTACATCTTCAAGAGGAAATGATGCTTAGCCAAGCATTGCTTTGGGAGAACTCACAACCCAAAACCCACCAAGAACATCCATAGCAGTAGCAGTAGCAGCAGCAGATAATGAAGTTGGCGATAGAAAAATGGAAAGAAGTGATGGATGATGGTCAAGTTGAGAGGAAGGGCCGAGAGTGTGTGTATCTTCTGTATGCTTGTTAAAAATTGTCGGCTATAACCTAATTTGGTAGGTTTCTAAATGAAGGATGTTGGGTCGGGTCGCACAGTGGGTGATTTTTCTGAAATTGGTCCAGGTTTTCGAAGATTCGCGGCAGCGACAGATGTTTTTTGCTACGACGAACTTTTCACGAAAGATTTTATTTTGTTACTGGTTCCTTCACCGCAGGAAAGAATTAATCTTCGCTGTGATGAACTTTTCATGAAAGTTCAGCCTGGATTTTGTGTATTTCTATGCAGTGATAGATCCACTTCGTTGCAGCGAACTTCCTATTGCTCCTCATTCTCTTTTTGACTTCACTTCAGCCTTCTTTCACTCTACTTCTTCTTCCACTCTACATCTTCTTCTTGACTCCCTTTTCCATGAGTCTCCTACAATAAAAATGGTAGCTTACAGTGTCAATTGTTCTCAGAAAATTAATTAATGCAATTAATACTAATTTGTAACAATTTTTACCCTCAAACTACATAAAATAAAAGTACACACTCAAAAATCAATTTAAGCAAAAAAGCTAGAGATAGGAGTAAAAAAGTGTAGCAAAAGTCATGAAAATGTCGTCAATTTATGTAATAAACTTGGGCTCAATTAGTCACATTCATGTGCGAGTGAACAATCATGACCCGCAAGAGGCATTACAAAAGTGCATGATCTTGCTTTTCATCTTTCTTTAAAAATTCACGATCATGCAAAAGCATGATCATGCTTTTCCTTCTTCTTCCGAAACACTACAGTTTTCTTCTTTTTTCCTTTCTTTTCTTAATCTTCCATTTCTAATATTATAATTTCCCCTATTTAGACTTCCTTTCAATTCCAATCATCCAAAAACAAATCCAAAATCCTAGATTAAAACATAAACATCAAAAACAAAAAATCACACTCACGCATATCACTATTTTTCTATACTTTCTTCACTACTGCACTTTTTCATCTTTTCTACATTCTCTAACTTTCGCTTTTATCATTGTTAAAGAAAAACGTCACATTTTTCCTTAACTCCAAACTTATTTTCAGTTCATTTTTAGAACATCCGAAAATTCATACAATAATAGTGAATATAAGCATATACATATATCACTAAAACATAGTCTAATTTTCTGCATTACTTTATACACAATTTTATTGGTCTTTCAACTCAAAAAATCATTTCTACACTATTTTATAGCTTAATGATCATCAAATACATAAAAACAACACATCCACATTTTTATCTCATATCCACAGTGTTCATGAAAAATGTCTATTTTTCTTATGATCATTTAATAACAAATAATCACCAAATTTATCTAACATTCATACTACTCATAAAGATTAACATATTACTTATTAAAACTCCAAACTCTTCAAAATATCAAGAATCCCTAATTTTCATGTAACTCATGTACACCATCTTTAAGCTAGATTAGGTTAGGTTTTCTTAGGGCAAATAGAAATGACATCAAAATAGGAGTAGTAATGAACAATTAAAAGCAAGATACAAAGTTAATGAAGGTTTGGTGAATTGAAAACCATGAAAAAGAAGTTTGAAGAAGAAAGATAAGTCAAGAACAAACCGTGACTTAGTCTTTCAAATGAAAAGAATAGTAGACTTAGTACGATTTGGCTTGGCTTGGCAAGTGACACTTGTCACTTATCCATTGGTCCAATTTCTAAGACTTTAACTAGTTTCTCATTTAACTAGTGCAATCTTTCTCCAGTTGTCTTTAAAATTTCAATATCATTTGATTCTCATTTCTATTTCCATTTATCACTTGACTTGCCATGTGACACTTTTCCTAGTCCAGTAATATCCAACACTTTCAAAATTTCTTAAAGTTCACTAAAATTTTAAATTTAGTAACTTACACTTTCCACATCAGTTTTGAATACAAATAATTCACAATTCTCAACATAATCACTACGTAAATAAGTCAATTATATCCTGAAAATGCCAATGATTGAATGTACAACTATTTTAATATGTAAAATTTCAATAATCATACATATGTGTACGCTATAATATGCATGAGCATGAAACACACTTTCTAATCTCTCAGTAATCTCTCATATATACTATTCTAGCCTCAACATGGGTAATGGCATGTTACAATTCTCCCCTCCTTAAAAGAAATTTTGTCCTCAAAATTCTTACCTGATTGTTTGAGAATGTAAGGATATTGTCTTCTCATATGCTCCTCTGTTTCCTAAGTTGCTTTCTCATTCGAGTGATTCCTCCAAAGGACTTTCACGAATGGAATTTCTCGATTCCTCAACTGCTTGATCTGCAATCCCACTATCTTGATTGGCTCCTCAACATAAGTTAGATTATTAGCAGCCTTAATCTATTAAGCCAATAACATACATATATGTTATATCTGATCGGTATCTTCAGAGCATACTCATGTGAAATACATTACGTAACTAAGACATCTCATTCGGTAAAGCTAACTTGTATGCCAAAGGTCTTATCCTCTTACATGGGGATCAATGTGAGACTTTTTTACCGAATATCAGTACTCCTCTCCAAAGTGACACTCTCAAAAACAATTTGTCTCCCACACTATATTCCATATCCCTATGGTGTTGATCCATATAGCTCTTCTATCTATCTTGAGTTGTTTTAACTCGACTTTGGATCAATTTCACCTTGTCTATAGTATCTTGTATCAATTATGAGCCTTTAACCATTCTTAAGCCCTCTTCATCCCAACATAGTGGTGATTGACATTTTCTACCATACAATGCCTCATATGATGCCATCCTGATACTAATGTGATAGTGTTTGTTGTATGCAAACTCAATCAAAGCTATAGACTGATCCTTAAATCCGTGAAACTCCAATACACATGCTATGAGCATATCCTCAACAGACTTGATTGTCCTCTCACTCTATCCATCTATTTGAGAATGAAATGCAGTATTGAAGTTTAACAAAATACACATAGCTGACTGCAAACTCTTTCAACATCTCAAAGTGAATATGGGATCCCTGTCTGATAAAATGGACATCAAAACTCCATTTAATCTAACTACCTCATTCACATACCTCCAGGCTAATTGGTCAAGTGAGTTATTTTCTCTCACTAGTAAGAAATAGGCTGACTTAGTTAATCGGTCCACCACAACTCATATAACATCGTTCTACCTTGGAGTCCTTGGAAATCCCATAATGAAATCCACAGTAATTCATTCCCATTTCCACTCTGGAATAAGCATCGAATGTAATTTTCCAACTGAAGCCTGATGCTTAGCCTTAACCTACTGGCATGTTATACATTTATCGACAAACTCTGCTACTTGCTTCTTGGGGGTACCAGGATGCATAGCATAAGTGGCTATATAAGTTTCCTCTAGAATTTCTTTCCTCAGATCATCCACATTAGGCACACATAGCCTTTGTTTCAACCACAGTGTCTCATCCCTCAACTCAAACTCAGAATCTGGGTTCATCCTAACTTTCTCAATGAGCTTCACCATATCGAGATCTTTACCCTGAACTCTTTTAATACTATCATGCAATATTGGTCTGAACTTCAATGTAGCTATCAATGGTTCATTATGCTCTAGATTCAACTCCACATTCAAATCTCTCAATTGAATCAAGTTTAGTAACCTCAATACTTAAATCTGAGCTATACTGGTATTAGGTTTCCCCGGATGATACTCGATCGTACTGTCATAATTTTTCAACAACTCTATCCATCTCCTCTGTCTCATTTTTAATACCTTCTAACTCAACAAATATCTCAAACTCTTATGATTAGTATATATCTGGAATGTCTCTTCGTACAAATAATGTCTCCATATCTTTACAGCAAAGACAACTGCAGTAAGCTCTAAATCATGTACCAGATAGTTAATTTTGTGAGACCTTAGTTATCTTGATGTATAAGCTATCACCTTTCCATATTGCATCAATACACATCCCAATCCTTGATGGGAAGCATCACTATATACCACTTATCCTTCAATTCCCAATGGAATAGTTAACACTAGTGCTGTAGTCAATTGATACTTCAACTCCTCAAAGCTCTTCTAACAATCATCATTCCATCTGAATTCTACATTCTTCCTCAGAAGTTTAGTCACCAGGTTGAGATCGAGGAAAAGCCCTTGACAAACCTCCGATAATATCCGACCAATCCTAGGAAGCTTTAGATTTTCGATACATTTCTCGGAGCTTCATAATTCATTACTGCCTTTATCTTCTTGGGATCCACTTGTTTGTCTAGTCACTTATGTCCCAGAAACACTACTTGATCTAGCAAAAATTCACACTTACTGAATTTGACATACAATTGTTTTTCTTTATAATCTATGAAACTACTCTTAGAAGCTTGGCATGCTCTTCTTTATTCTTTGAATATACCAAAATTTCATCAATAAACACTATCATAAAGTGATCCAAGTAGGGCTAAAATACCTTATTCATCAAAGCCATATGCTACTAGGGCATTAGTTAGCCCAATGGCATTACTAAGAACTCGAAGTGCCCATACCTACTCCTGAATGCACTTTTTGGTACATCAACCTCTGCTATCATCCACTGTTATTACCCAAACCTCAAGTCCAACTTGGTGAACACCTGAGCTCCTTACAACTGATCAAGCAAATCATTAATTCTAGGAAATGGGTACTTGTTCTTCAAAGTTACCTGATTCAGCTTCCTATAATAGATGTATAACCTCAAAGTTCCATCTTTCTTCTTCATAAACAAGACTGGATCTCTCCATGGTGAAACACTAGGTTTAATAAAATCCTTTTCTAACAAATCCTATAACTGAGCCTTCAACTTCTTCAATTCTACAAGTTTCATCCTATATAGGGGAATATATATAGGAGTAGCACCTGAAACTAGATTAATTATGAACTCCACTTCCTAATCTGAAGGTAAGCTAGGTAACTGGCGGGAAACACATCTAGGAATTCCCTAACCATAGAAATGTTCTACATATTATGCTCAGTTTTAGGTATTAATGACGTGGGCTAAATAAGCCTCACATCCTCCTTGCATTAACCTCCATGTACTAATGAATAAGATCAACAAAGTTGGCACTGCTTGACTAATACCTCTGCAAACTACTCTCGGTTGACTATGAGATTTTAAAACCACCTCTTTAGTATAGCAGTTTATGATATCCTTATGAGTAGTGAGCCAATCCATGTCTAAATATCTATTTCTCTCAACTATAATATAATCAAGCTTGCCTCCAATTCTCCCTGTTCAATTTGAATCAAACATCTTTTGCAAACTTGTCCTATAACTGTGATGCTACATATCGGTGTACTCACCTCTAGTCTATACTTCAATTGTTCCCTATCACAATACAACCTAGATGCTAGATGCGGTGTGACAAAAGAATGTGTAGATCCAGGATCTAGTAATTCCATTGCTTCATAATTGAAAACAAGTAGCGCACCTGCAATGACATCCAGAGAATCCGAAGCCTCCTATCTGATCATGGCATACACTTTGGCTTGGGATTATGGTCGGTTACTCCAACCCTCAATCCTGATAGAAGGACTCCCAGAACTCATCCTGCCTCTACCACAGTCTCTCTGTCCAGACCCACTAGCTCGACTCTGCTAGATAGTAGTTTCACTTACCAATCCCTCTCTCACACTAAACTAGGCTCCAATAACAACAAGACAATCTCTGATTCTATGCTCTGAGGAACCACATCGAAAACAAGCTCCTGATAATGATCATCACTCTCTGCTATGTTTCTTCCCACAATGTTCACAAGGGGGTAATTGGTCCAACACTGCACCTCTTCCAATACTAGATAGTATAAAGCTAACCTTTTGTTTGAACCCCAACTGTCTCGATCTAGTTAGTGATCTAAAATTACTCAGGTTAGTGATTGCTAACCTTATTCTAATCTCCATGTTCAACTCAGTAAAATTGCTCAAGTTAATGATTGCTAACCTTATTCTAATCTCCATGTTTAGCCCATCTTCAAATCCCCTACACTTGTCTTCTTCAATATGAATAAAAGTAGTAGCATACCCCATCAGCTTGTTAAACTTGATCTTATACTCCACCACTAACAATCCAACCTATTTCAGAACTAAAAACTCTTTCATTTTTCTATCCAGTTAGATCTTGGGCATGTAATTCTCCTTGAAGACCTCAGAAAGGCTTCCCACTTCAAATTGCAAGGCCTAGTGGTACTGCCTACAACAATGTTCCACTATTGATAAACTACGCCTCGTAATAAAGAAATTGAATAGTCAAACATCTCATCCGACTCATAGTCCATCTGATCAAAAACTCTATAGGGACATATAGGAATTTAAGACAAGAAATATTGTGAGAAAATACAAATAATAATTGAAGTTCTTGTATATTATAGGTCATCAATCATAGGTGATTAAGCGGGATAGTAAGTTGACTTAGGATCTGTAGGAGCCAGTAAAGAGTCCTCTATACCTCAACCGGAGGTAATGCCTCCCATAATTCCCGAGAGAAGGGAGAGGAGGTATGATAGACTAAAAAAGTAGGGGGTTATAGAATTCTACAGAAGTATAGACCCTGCGAAGGCTGGGGGATGGATAGAAATGATAGATACCAAAAATGTAGCATCCCACTCTCGTAAGACACGTACTCGACGTCCTGAGTGATATCCAAATATGTATCCTGCAAAAGTAGAATGCTAGAGCACTCATATCACTATCTTAATTATGGCATCATAAAGAAAGACATAATATTTTAAAGACAAATTCCTCATTTCATTTTATAAAAAACCAAATATACAATACGAGATCATTCGAATACATATACATAATCCGAACATAATATAAAATACGCTATATGAAAGAGGAATTATGCAAATGTCTAACTAAATTATTCAGTTCCAACTGACCAACTTTTGAGCCATTTTTTCTTCACAAAAGTACAAGAATTGTTCTTTTTGTATAGTCTCTCAGTAGCTAAAGTTCTCTCTCGATCCTAAGGAATCAACATTGCAATTTCTGTGAGTTTTGTGAACTCAATTAGGTAACCATCATTGATGGTTCACTCAATTCATTCAACATATTAACACACGTAACATATAATTCACATATTTGCATTTTGCATCACATATCACACTCTCATTTAAATACAAACCAACAGTACATTTTAATCAGTCAAGTACATGTATTAAAATGTATGATTAAAATGTATATGCAATGTTCGTGAGACTTATTTTCAATTATTATTGTCGTTGTGATCAAGTGCCTTCCTACTAGCCCATATCCCTTAGTGGATATCGAGATGTATCAAATAATATCTCATATCCCTTGGCGGATACTAGGTACATTCACAACTGAGCCTCAAGCTCCGATCAAAATCTGAGCCTAAAGTTCTTTATACTGGTGACTTTAGTCATAATTGCCTTTATCTTTCATGCATTCATGTAATGAAAAGCTTCACATTCTCATATTCCCAATCAATTGCATGATTACTCATTCACATTCAGAACACATTTATCATCGGACTTAGTCCGACATTCAACAAAATTGTTAAGTAACACTTGTTTATTTACATTCACATACAAGGAACACTTCAATTATTGCATTCATGCATCAAAACCTTATACCTTCAATGTCCGAAATCAAACAATCAAATCACATTCATAAGATAATTCAAAACAAAATTTAAGAAAACAAATGATTAAGTGAGATTGTATAAATTACTCACTGTTAGCTCCTGAAGCTATTGCCTTAAAGTCCCAACAACGTCTGGATGTTGACATTCCAAATGTTCTTCTATATCATGCAATATACACTTATCACAATTTTGCACAATTGAATAGATATTCATTTATGTACGTTTATGTATATGAAATATGTACAATGAGTGTTAAATACCATTTATAGTACCTATTATCCAAAAAGGAATTCTTCCAGTAGTATCGGCCATTTATCTCACTTCCCTCTATATTTATTCAAAGGGCCATGTTAGAGATAAGACTTTATTCATTATTAAGAACTCAACGAGGCACCGTTCTGTTTTTCTCTTTTCTGTCTGATTTGAGGGGTCTTGTTGAGGTCGTACGTTGTCATGTCTACAATTTAGTTCATTCGCAATGACATTTCAGGTATCTTTCCATTATTCACATCACAATATCATTCAAATATCAAGACTCACTTAAGTATCAATTGAAATTAAGGTAACACTCTGAATCTAATTTCATAGCCTAAATGATCATTTCATATTTTTCCCAAAACAGAGATTCAGATCAACATTACATGATCGATCTGACCAAGAAAATGAAGTAATTTGGCAACACTTTCTTTTCAAAAATTTTACCTTATGTCTTAAGTTTATAATGAAAACTAGAGCATACAATTTGATTCAGTATTTCGAAAGTTATACTTAAAATACTTCGGACTGAGTATGTTCAAAGGTTTGGTTAGTGCATGGTCGTTCACTCCAAGTTGTACAACTCATATCTCTTAATTAAAATACAAAAAAATCATAAAATTTATACCAATTGAAAGCTGAGAGCATAATATACAACTTTTGTGGATACAACTTTGTCTTATTCGACCTACATCAATACATTTTATTTGATAGTACAAAGTTATCTTAAGGATATAATTCAAATTCAATTTCTTATCAAAAATTGTAGTTGTACATTGCTAGTTTAACGTAAATCAAAAATTATTCCATTTGGAAATCTAAAGATTAAAATATGTCTAAAATATTAGAACATGTTTAGTGAAAATACTCTATTTATCAAATTCCAACACAGTTCATCCATAGTTCATCAATCAATCTTTTCCAAATGGATTTAGATGGCCTTAAATTTTGGTGGAGAGGAAGAACAATGTGTTATTAGTTTTTTGGTCTAAATCTCATATCATTTGGAGGTCGGGAGAAGAAGTTATGGTCAAAAGGATAAAGGATCTTTTAAATAGTCTCCCTTTGGTAGCCATAGTAGTCACGATTGTGCACTTGCACGATCACGGTATTCTAGTTCCTCACGCGATGTCACGATGGTGCAATTCTTCTTCCGAAACACTACAATTTTCTTCTTCTTTCATTTCTTTTCTTAGTCTTCCATTTCTAATCTTATTTCCCCCCATTTTGACTTCCTTTAAACTCCAATCATCCACAAACAGATCCAAAATCCCATATTAAAACATAAACATTAAAAACAGAAAATCACACCCACGAATATCATTATTATTTTTCACTTTCTTCACTATTTCACTTTTTCATCTTTTGTACATTCTTTATTTTCTTCTCTAATGTTCATTTTTATCATTCTTAAATCATAACATCACCTTTCTCCTTAACTCCAATCTTATTTGCAGTTCATTTTTTGAACATCCGAAAATTCATAAAATAATAGTGAAAACAAGCTTATATGTATATCACCAAAACAGAGTCTAATTTTGTGCACTACTTTATACACGATTTTATTGATCTTTCAAATCCAAAAATCATTTCTACACTATTTTATAACATAATGATCATCAAATACATAAAAACAACACATCCATATTTTTATTCCTTATCCATGATGTTCATGAAAATTTCCTATTTTTCTTATGATCATTCAATAACAAATAATCACTAAATTTATCTCACATTCATCTACTCATAAGGATGAACATATTACTTACTTGTTAAAAGTCCAAATTCTTTAAAAAATTAAAAATCCCTAATTTTCATGCAACTCACGTACACCATCTTAAAGGTGGAATAGGTTAGGTTTTCTTAGGGCAAATGGAAATGACAACAAAATAGGAGTAGTAATGGACAAATGAAAGCAAGATACAAAATTGATGAAGGTTTGGTGAATTAAAAACCATGAAGAAGAAGAAGAAGCTTGAAGAAGGAAGATAAGTCAAGAGCAAACCGTGACTTGGTCTTTCAAATGAAAAGAATACTAGACTTAGTACGATTTGGCTTAGCTTGGCTTGGCTTGGCAAGTGACACTTGTTACTTGTCCATTTGTCCGATTTCTAAGACTTTAAATAGTTTCTGATTTAACTAGTTTAGTCTTTCTCCAAATTGTCTTTAAATTTTCAATATCATTTGATTCTCATTTCTATTTCCATTTATCACTTGAATTGCCACATTACATTCCTAGTCTAGTAATATCCAACATTTTTTAAATTTCCTAAAGCTCACCGAAATTCTAAATTTAATAACCTGCACTTTCCACATTACTTTTCAATACGAATAATTCACAATTCTCAATATAATCACATACCACATAGGTAAATCAATTATACCTTGAAAATGTCAATGAATGAATGTACAATTATTTTAATGCATAAATTTTCAATAATCATGTGTAAATGTATGCCATAATATGCATGAGCATGAAATGCACTTTCTAATCTCTCAGTAATCTCTCATATATGTTATTATATCCTTAACATGGGTAACATGATGTTACAATTTCCAACTCTTTTTCTCTTTCCATTTTCTTCTTCATTTCCCTACACATATTCCTCTTCTTTTCATCTACTTATACTCCCTTTAACCAGTTGCTCTCCTACTCCTTTGTTGTCCATCCGTCTCCAACTCAATCCTTATGAGTTCTAACTTTTCTTTGCTTTTCTTTCTCCATTTCCAACCTTTTTTCTTCTATTATTCATCTCAACTCTCTCTTTTTAAGTCCAAAGGGGTATTTAGTGGATTGAAGGGTCTTGTTTTTTACTTTTGACCATGTTAATATCGTTTATTGTAAGGTGTCTTTCTACTTTTTTCTACACCAACCTGCTTGTTCCTTTTCCTTGAATGGTTTATGTTTGCTATAGTCCTTACATAGGTTACTCCCATGCCCCAACTAGATTTTCTCTTGGTACCCTTTGCCTCTCATTATCCTGAATAAGCTCATAAACTCCCTTATTCTATCCCCTAGGTCCCTTTCCCACACACCAATCTATAAAGGTTTTGGAAGCACAAGCTTCCTCTTTTTCTTCTTCTTCTTTATTAAAATCTCTCAATTAGAAACAAGTTCTTAGTACACTAGCTTCCACTTCTTCTTCTTCATTAAAACCTTTCAACTAGAAAGAAGTGCTTGGTGACACCTCTAGCACTTCTCTCCAGTACATTCCACCTACTATTAGGGATGGTTCAACCATTGTTTCTTTTGCTTTTAAGATCTTAAAGTAAGGTGGAAATTTATGGGAGTCTACACTGGCCGATTTCTTTCCCGTAAAGTGACCAACCTTCCTAGTGATGAAACTATAGGCTTTAAAAATAACCATGCAAAAAGTATTACTAAGTAAGGATCATCACTTCCTTTTCAATTTCAGTTTAAAGGAACAAGCCTTAAAGTCATAAAAGAGGGACTATAACATTTGAATGGTTTTCTAATCTTTGTGAAAATGTGGAAACATGACATTAAAATTAAAGATGTTAAGTATAAACAAGTTCAATTATGGGTTTTAAAATTAAAACAAAAATATTAGTCCACTAGATCGCTAAATCTCCTTGAAATCTTTTGGGGCAATTTATTATGTATGGAGGAAGCAACTTCATCAAGAAAATGTATAGGATGTGCAAGAATCTGCAATGGCGATAAAATGGATTGTAACCTATCAAAAGAAGTTCCTTTAATAAGATTGGGAGTAGAGGATAAGTTAGTAGAGGAAACTGTTAAAGTCTCTTACTAATGGATGCTATCTCTGGCTTAACAAGGGAAGAAATTAGTGCTAATAGGAAAGGTATTCAAAATTGGTTTTTATGATGAATTGATAGATTTGGAAAATGTTCACTCTATAACTTCTAAAATAGATGTTTTTAAAGATTCATATGTGGTTCATATTACTTCTGTCCTTAAAGTTAAACCCCATAATCAGAATATAGAAGTTCCTAGCTCAAATGATGTGTCTACTCCCTCTGCCAACTAATTCCAAGGGGAAAGTCTGATGTAGTCTATTGATGATTTTCTAATTCAAGTAGTTAGATTATCAGAGCAACATCCTAATATACTTTTAGTTTATGATTATGTTATTTAAGAAGCTTCTTATATCCACTGAAAAGAAGAAGTTTTGGTGAAAAGCTAAGTCCATCTAAGAACTAATGACAACGTTTGATTGGAATGTTAGGGGTCCTAATGATCCCCAAAAATGGCAAGTGGTAGCTAATCATATTAAGGAAATAAATCAAAACTAATTTTTTCTTTCAAAAACAAAATTAAAGAGGGAGAAATATCTAAGTTTGTGGTTATTGAAGGCTCATTAACAACTATGATAGGCACTATAAAGGAATGGTGTTCATTACATTTAATCCAAAAAAAGATTTAGTGTTGAATTACTAATCCATTAATGAATATGTTCATCTTTTAATTACTAATGCATTTATGAATATGTTCATCTTTTAGTTGAAATTAAAGGTATGGGAAAGGACTAGTTACTTTTATATATGTATACAATTTGCATTCCAAAGAGTTGTTTTGTGGAACAATTTAGTACAATACAATAATGTAGTTAATGATTCCTAACTCATTATTGGCGACTTTAATTTTATATTACTAGCTTTAGAATCTAAAGGCAAAAGATGCTTAGGAAAACCTTATGGGGAATTTATAACTTGTCCTTAGATTTTGGAATTCATTGGTCTTAACCATAATAGAAGATTCTTCACATGGTCTAATAATCATTAGACTCAATGGTTAGAAAGAAGAAAATTATCGAGAGCTTTAGTCAACTTATTATGGCTCTAAAAATTCAGTTAAAACATAGCTCATTTTAAAAACAACATTTTCTCAAACCATTCCCCTGTGGAGATTTGGATCTTAATGGGAAATTAAGGGGTCCTCTATTTAGATTCTTTGACCTTAGTAGTATGGATAGGTTCCAAAAAAATGTACTAAAAGATTAGAGTATCAAGTCAATGGTTATGCCTCTTACCAATTCAACAAAAGCTGATGGGAATAAATAGGAACTCAAATCCTTTCAAAAAAACAATCATAGGGACACTTTTGAGGGTATAGACTAAGTCAAAGAAGTATTAATAAAATGCCAAGATAAAATTTATGATTCTATCTATGACAGCCCTCTTAAGTTTAAGGAAAGTCAAGCCTTGGCTAATTACATAAGTTCTTTAAAAGCTTATTCATCCATTTTCAAGAAAAAATTAAGGGTGGGTTAAAAGATGGGGACTCCAATTCCATGCTCTTCCATAGATCACTTCTTATTAAGGGAATCATAACATAATATCTAAATTACTCACTAGTGAGGGTAGAATTATCATTGACTAGAATGAGCTTAAAATCTATGCTAGAGATTACTATGCCAAAGTATTAGGAACTTTAGAGGCTGGAATCCTACATAGGTGCTTCATAACCTATCCATTCCTAAGGTGATATCCCTTGAGCAGTGTGAATTTCTTATTGGGAGTTTCATTGATGAGGATATAAAGGGTGGTGGTAATCTCTCTTTGTTTTAAAAAGGTCATAAGCTCTACTAGGTTTAATAGCTTTTTTATCAACAAACTTAAAGCTCCATTAAATTCTATGTATGTAAAGTTATTCATGAGTTCTTTGAAAATTCGAAGATGCTAAACGTATGGAATTGCCCTTTTATGTCTAGTCTTAAGACTTCATAATCCAAACTCTTTAAGGGACTTTAGATCAATTTCTTATTGTAATACATTTTATAAAATCATCACCAAGTTGTTGGGTAACATGATTAAGCATATGCTTCCTTCATTGATTAGCCAATCTTAAGTTACTTTTATACAAAGTAGAAGTATTAGAGAAAGTGTGATACTTGCACAAGAATTATTAAAGAACTACCATATCAAAAGCTCTAAAGCTAATTGTGTTGTTTAATTGATATATATATATAAGGAATTTGACTCAGTTAATTAGGATTTTATGCTTATTTCTCTACATGTCTTAGTTTTTCGTGACAGGATAATTATTTGAATCTCTCAATGCATAACCATTACTTCATTCATTATTTTGAAAAATAGGGAAGATAGTCAACTTATTAATGGTTATAGAGGTCTAAGGCAAGGTGATCAACTCTCCCGTTATCTCTTCACCATATACACCAAGTACTTAATTGCATTATTTAGAAAAATGTGCTTATTAATTATAGTTTTATGTATCATAAGAAGTGTAATAGGCTGGACATCACCAATCTTGCTTTTATTGATGATTTTTTAATTACTTTGTAAAGCTGATAAAGCCTTAGTGGCTTACTTAATAAGACATTTAGATGAATTAAACGCTTGTTTTAGGCTTCATATTAATAGAGACAAGAGCTACATTATTGATAGATGTTGATTTTATTATAATTATAAACCCATATTTAATTTGTTGATCTTGTTATTCAATATTTTGTTTTAAATTTGGTTCATAATTCTCTCCAAGTACATTTTTTGGTCATAATTGCCTTCATGGACCAATAGAATCTGGAATCAGATTAAATCGCAACATGGAATGAAGATATGAGTAACTATGGACCTAATGATAATGTACAGTGATTATGTAAGTCTCTATAAATGTGTGAAGATTAAAGAATTTAAGTTTTGGTCGTGTGGAGTTACATGCTTATGTAAGTCCTTGTGGTTATATGAAATCTCAAATTCAGGTATTTTTGGAGATACAAGGTCACTCACATGCTCGTGTTAGTTGACCATGTATAATCTAAAAGCCCTAATTTTTACACTAAAAGGATGTGAAAGGAGGAAACACAAGGAAGACCTAATTTTTTTTAGAGATTTTAATTCGTGAGACACATTCAAAGACAATAGTCCTATTCAAGGGACGAGGAAAAAAAGTGCATTTGTCAGTCATAATTACCTTTATGGACTAAAAAGAGAAGAATTCATATGAAATTGTGGCATAGAATGAAGATTTGAAGTAATTAAGGACCTAAATGTCCGTGTACAGTAACTATGTAACTCTCTGTAAATATGTGAAGATTGGAGAATTTTGGTTTTGAACATATGGAGTTACACATCTATGTAAGTCTCTATGCTTACGTGAAATTGTTAATTAATTTATTTTTACAGATACACGATCACTCACATGCTTGTGTAAGTTGACCATGTATATCCCAAAGACCCTAGTGTTTACACTGAAAGGATGTGAGTACAGGTAAACAAGGAAGACCTAAGTTTTAGAGAGATTTTAATTTGTAAAGACATTTAAAGGCAATAATCTTGATCAAGGGATAAGGAAAACACAAAGAATACTTCAAGATATCTAATATAAAGCTACATCCAATATAAAATTACAAGAAGATTCAATAGAAGAGAAATGCAAATTCAGTATTATGATTTCTTTGTTTTCTATTAGTTTTTTTACATGATTTCTATTTTTTATTTTTTATGAATAACTAGACTTTTTTACTGTTTAGGTGTGATGAACCATCGATTTTGATAACAGTATGATTTAATTTTTTATTTAGTAAAACTATTTTGATTAATTTATTGTGATTTAATTATGCATTTTATTCTTGTTCTGATATATCTAGAATATTAGTGCACTATTTGATTTCATATGATTAAGATTGATAAATTCTCTTGTAAGAATAAATATACCATAATTGGAAGGAGTTACATGCAAACCTAGTGATAGGATGACATAAATCCTCTAAATTAGGATGAAACTTATTAACGTAATTCATAACTCAGTAAAACAATCTTCAGAGTTTCAGTCAGAAAAATTTATATTGATCAAATGATGGATTAGTTGTTAATAGCGTTAAGAAAGATATTAACATAAGATAATAATTTTTATGATCCAACAATCAATAATATAATTTCATGTAACACCCCGTGTCAGGGGTTAGAAAATTAACGAATTTCAATGCACTATATGTTTTACATAATTGATCATTCTCTGATAAATGCATACATATTTTTGACACATGCAAATAATTGTACATGCATGCATTGACAATTTCGGGTATAATTCATTTTAAATTTTAATTTAATATGAAAGATGTAGTTTTTAGGTGTCAAAAAATTATCTGCAAAACATTATTATCATTTCGGTATTTTTGGGAATTTTACACATTTTTCTAGAAATTTTGGGATATTAAGAAAATTAGACTAACGACATATTGACATGTAGCACTTTTGTTTGGATGACAAGTGGCTCACATGCAATGGAGCCATGTGTCAATGGATTAAAAGGACACGTAAGCATGTGTTTGAAAGGCAAAAATTTTTATGGCTCTTAGGTGGTACTTCGGCTTGGTTTTGTTCTTTATCAATATCGAAAACTCTCTTCCAAAGTCTTCATCACCAAATAGCATGTTGAATTGGTTGTATGTGATTTTGAAGAGTTGGAGTTTAAACTAGTAAGTACCATATGGTTGTTATGATTTGTGAATTGAATTATTTATCATGTAGTTAATAGTTCAGTGTTTATACATTGAAGATGCTTAATAACTAAAGCATAAATGAGAATTTTAGGTAGACTGCATATGTTGCTTCTGCATATGTGATTATTAGTCTATTATAAGATGGAGTTGAAGTAGTTTTTAAGTTTGGAAAATCACTGAAACCGTGATTAGAAAGAGTACAAAAAATGCATGAAGGTTGATTTATAAACTTACTTTGTTTTCACTGTAATCATATGAGAATCTGTTGAGTGTCTGTAGAAATGAATTGAAATGAGTTTATGATATGGAACAAGGATTAAATGAGATTGGGATGTAGAAATGATTTAAATAAAGTGTAAAAAAAATTAATGAAGATGGAAGAGAGAGAAAGTGCATAAAAGTTACTAAATTATGTGAATGGGATTTGGATTTTTAATGGTTGTGTGTAATCTGGAAATTTAAATTTGTTAGGTGTTTAGGAGCTGAAATGGAAGTAGGACAGATAATTAATGCATCAAATATATTGATTAGAAAGTGTAAAAGAGAGAAAATCTGGAAAGAAGGAGGAAGAAGAGAAGAAGATTGCGATTTCTGGGGAAATGACTTTGTTGGTATATTGGAAGTCACCCTCGTGCTTATGCATGATGGTGACTTTGTTAGCATATTGGAAGTCACCCTCGTGCTTAAGCACGATGGTGACTTTGTTGGCATGTTGGGAGTCACCATCATGCTTAAGTACGATGGTGCACTTGAAGGGTTGACTAACCCTGAACACCTTTGCTTCTTTTGGCCATAACTTTGTCATCCGACCTCCAAATGATATGATACTTAAACCAATAGATTCCTAACACATTTTTCTACCTGTACATAAAAATTGGTAGCCTTATAAATTGTATTGGAAAAGATTGATTGAATCAAATTGAGGGAATCTGTTGGAATAGTATGAACTGGAATATTTAATTGAACATACTTCGGCATTTTGCTTATTTCCTGACTTGTAGCGCTTAGAATAGGATGATTCTTATTTTGAATTAACCTAGAGACATAGAAATACAAATTTTTGAAAGATATTAAGTTCTAGTTCTGCCTCTAAGAATCTCATAATTTGATTGGAAATGGAGATAAGAACTCTGTTGAAGCTTAAGAATAGTCTACAATCTTTTGAGTATAACATTCAGTATACTAAACTAAATTAGATGAACTTGGCATCATTGGAAACCTAAGATAAAGAGGGAAAACTTTCTAGAAGGAAGTATTACCTAATCACCTCACCTTCTTGATGAAAGTAATTGAGTAAAGTGGACCCGAAAGTTGGTTGTGAAATAAATATGGATTGAGGAATTGAGTATGGTTTCCCATGATTAATTATGTGACAAGATTTAAGGATAAGAAACCCAAAATTTGTTATGAACATGCATCATACATATTCAGTATACATGAATGTGCATAAACATTTTCATAATCATGCACAATAGTGATACATGTTTGTATTAAATGTTATAGAGGAACGCATAGAGCAACCACTTCCATATATTGTTGGGACTTTGAGGCAATAAGCAATAAGGAAGCTTTTGTAAGTAATTTAGATGGTCAATTTCATAATTCAATTAAGTAATTTTTAATAGTTTTGCTTTTACTATTTTATTTGCTACTGATTTGGAACATTGAATGATTTGCAAAATTATAAGAATGTGATATGCTTAAATACATGGTATGAAAACATTGATTGATATGTGAATTGAATTTCAGACATTTCTGTTTTTAAATCTATTAAGTCCTAGTTGTAGGTAAATAGGCATACTTAGAAGGGTCTGTAGTAGCTTGTATGACACTTCGATGTCTAACACTTCGGTGTATTTTATTAATGGCACTTCGGTGTATTCTGTTAATGACACTTTAATGTCAAGACTTTGGTCTCTTTTGTGACACTTTGGTATTGAGACTTTGGTCTCTTCTATGACATTTCATTGTCAAGACTTCGGTCTCTTCTATATAAGTCCTATTACCTGCTTCTGTAAATGGATTTAGCAGTCATCTAATTTTATATTTTTATATCCATTTGATTTTGACATAAACTAAATTATGTTCTGATTCTGAAAGGATTATACCTTCTTATGTTATGCAATTTTATTAATTATAAATTATGTTCTGAAATGCATTATGTTTGATTTATTGTTAAAGTAATCTTTTAATGTAGAGTAGTTATTACTCACTAAGCTATATGCTTAGCATAAGGGATTTGCCCTATGGAAGCTCAGAGTAAGGATTATAAAGACTAGGACGAGTCAACCGCAATGGCCAATGAAGTCTGAGTCTTATTTTGTCAAAAATGTATTTGGAGTTTATTTTAACTTGTATATAAAGTCTATGAATCTAAATTGTTGTAAGTTTTATAATAACTATTTTGAGGTTGATTTTCAGTTTGAAACAAGTTTGTTTTAAGTTCAGCATATACTATGATGTATATTTTTTCTGAATTACTTCTAATCGAAAAATTTGAATGTTATGCTTTCGCAAAATGTTTTTGTTTGTTTGTACTATCTTATGTGACACTCCCAAATCCTCCCAGGAGGTATTTGAGTGTTACAACTTTTTTGGTATCAGAGCATGGTTTAGACTATTCTAGTTTAACCAGCACTTAACTTTTTCTTTTATTTTAGTGTACAAGCTGTGTTTTCACCTAATGCGATGCCCCATATTTTGTCTATAGAATTAACGATGGCGAGATCATGTGATGTTGTTGACAAAGTTTTTAAGAGCAATCATCCGGAGCAAACTCATCCATCAATATCTAGACCCTTTAGGTTTAATCGAGGTGAAGTTGAGGAGCCACCTCCTCCTCTGATCATATTACCTATTCATGAATTTGATTTGATTCTAGGTATGGATTGGTTATCTAAACACTACAGTTATGCTTAGGAAGCTGGATCAACCTATAATAGTAATGCACGGTGTCTGCACTAGTTCCTTAGCTAATGTGGTATTTGCTATGCAAGCCCAAAAACTCCTCAAGAAGGGATGTGAAGCTTACCTAGCTTTTGTGTTTGATTTTAAGAAGGAGGGTGGTAAATTGCTAGATATTCCTATGGTGAATGAGTTTCCATATGTGTTTCTGGAAGAATTGCCCAGACTCCCTCATGAAAGAGATGTGAAGTTATCTATTGAAGAGATGCCTGGCACTGCTCCTATATCCAGAGCACCGTACAGCATGGCTCCTATTGAATTGAAGGAGTTAAAGGTACAGTTATAAGAGCTTTTGGACAAAGGGTTTATTCAACCCAGTGTATCACCGTGGGGAGCACCAGTCTTTTTTGTTAAAAAAAGGATGGTCCACTGCGGATGTGCATTGATTACAGGCAATTGAATAAAGTCATAGTGTAGAACAAGTATTCGTTGCCAAGGATTGAAGAAATATTTGATCAATTTAAAGATGTATGAGTGTTTTCAAAGATTGATCTATGATCAGGATACTATCAACTTTGGGTGAAGGATGTGGATATATCAAAAACTACATTGACCCGTTATGGACATTATGAATTCCTAGTAATGCCATTTGGGTTAACTAATACTCCAGCGGCATTTTTAGATCTAATTAATAGAGTATTCAGGCCGGATTTGGGTCAGTTTGTAGTGGTGTTTATTGATGATATCTTGGTCTATTCTAAGAATAAATATGACCATACTGAGCATCTCTGAATTGTGTTACAGACTTTGTGGGAAAAATAGTTGTTTGCTAATTTAAGTAAATGTGATTTCTGGCTTCAGGAGATATCATGTCTAGGGCATGTTGTTTCTTTTGAAGGAATTAGAGTTGATCCGAGTAAGATAGAAGCGATTGTTAATTGGAAGCCACCACAGAATGTGATAGAAGTGAGAAGTTTTGTAAGTTTGGTTGATTATTACTGTCAGTTTATAAAAGGGTTTTCGGTGATAACGTCCCCTTTAACTGAACTATTACGGAAAGGAGTGAAGTATGAATGGTTTGATAGATGTTAGAATAGTTTTGATCAATTGAAAAGTATGCTTACTGAAGCTCCTATATTGGTTCAACTTACTTTTGGTAAGGAGTATGTTATGCATACTGATGCCTCAAGAAATGGTTTGCGTTATGTTTTGATGCAGGATGGATAAGTAGTTGTTATGCCTCTAGGCAACTAAAATCACATGAACAGAGCTATCCGACACATGATCTAGAACTTGCAATAGTAATGTTTGCCCTAAAAATTTAGCGGCATTACTTGTATAGGGAAAAATGTAGAATTTTCACAGATCATAAAAGTCTAAAATATTTGCTTACCTAGAAGGAACTCAATCTAAGACAACGGCATTGGTTGGAATTTTTTAAGCACTATGATTGTACTGTGGATTATCATTCGTGGCTGATGCCTTGATTTGGAAGACAATTTCATCATTATTAATTAAGCAGGGTGAATGGGAACTTGTATCTAATAAAGCTTTAATAGCTCAGTTTAAAGCAAGGCCTACCTTGAGACAAGAGATTTGTGATGCTCAGAGAGCTGATGATAAGTTATAACAACTTATCGTTGCTATTCCAAATGGCAAGCAACCTGATTTTTATATATAAGGAGATGGTGAATTGTGTTATAAAGATCACTTGTGTGTGTTAACTAATGAAGAATTGAAGAAAAAGCTATTGTTTGAGGCCCATAATACAATATTTACTATACATCCTGGTGGAAACAAGATGTATCAGGATTTGAAGCAGCATTACTAGTGGTCAAGCATGAAACAAGATATTGTGGATTATGTAGCTAAATGTCTGATGTGTCAGCAAGTTAAAGTTGAGCACCAGGTCCTTGTAGGAAAATCCTGGTGTGTGCATCACATGCACACGGTGCGGAAAACAAAAATTTTTGTTCCGGAACCTTCCCGAAAGCTAGGATCCATGTGTCTATATAACGATGTCAAACCATAATGACCAAAGGAGACCGTCTCTAACGGTATCCACGCAGAGATCAGAGAACCTAACCGGGGCAAACCCTTTGACCCGGGAATAGCTAGAATAAAGTGAAGACTGCTAGATCTTACCTTATTC
>JANIJH010000225.1:29460130-29485044 GCA_024520975.1 Erythroxylum areolatum | reverse complement strand
CCATGTGAAGTACAGTAGTGATTGTTCGTAGTTCACCCTTATCGTAGGATATGTATCGGAATGACCTACGGGCATTCTGGTGTATACCCTACGGTAAGGGGGCGCTACACCTCTCCCTTCTCTCGAGAATTTTGGGAGGCATTACCTTAGGTCGAGGTACAGATGACTTTTTATTGGCTCTTACTGATCCTAGGTTAGCTGACTACCCCACTTGATCACTAATGGCGGATGACCTATAATGGACAATAATTTTAACTATTATCCACATTTCTCACAATATTTTATGCTTAACATTCTTATATGTCCCTTTGGATACCAAACCAAGCTCTGATACTAACAATTGTCGCACTCCACTACCATAGAGTGCATATCAGAACACCTGGAGGACATTCCAGTATGTAACCTATTATAATGGGATGTTAGCGAAATCATTATAATCACTTAATCATGGCATCATCATTTAAATCCTCTTACAAGACATCATTTATAAAGACACAATTTTTAAAACTAAATTATTCATTTCAATTCTTAAAAATTGAAATTTCATTGTACTTTTTTTCAATATCATCTGAAATATATACATAACCCAAACCTAATACAAACCAGCTACATGAAAGAGGAATTATACAAAATCTATCTAATCTCAGTCCTAGCTGACCGATCTTTGGGTCATTTCTTCTTCCTCCTAAAAATACAAGACTATACTTCTTGTAGCGTCTCTCCGTAGCTAATGTCCTCTATTGGTTTTGAAAAATCAACGTGCAACTTTGGTGAGTTTTGCAAACTCAATGAGGTAACCATCATTGATGGTACGCTCAATTTATACATCACATCACACACGTAGCATATAATTTACATCTTTGCATTTTTTCATAAAGCATCACGTATCACTTTTAGAACAATCATACTGATAATTTCATTCATACAAATACACGTGTCAATTGTAAATGCAATGCACGTGAGACTCACTTTCATTTATTATTGTCTTTATGATTGAGTGCCTTTTTATTAGCTCATATCCCTTGTGGATACCGAGCTGTATCAGCTAATGTCCCATATCCCTTAGTAGATACCAAGTACATTCACAACTGAGCATGAGACTCTGGACACAATTTGAGCTTTATGCTCTTTTTATTGGCGACTCTGTTCACAACTCTCATCACTTGATCATGCATTCATGTGCAAAATGCATCACATTTGTATATATTGACTTAATCATTTGATTTCCCTTACATAATCACATTACATTCACAATACCTATTTGTCATCAGACCCTAAGTCCGACATTCAACAATTTGTTAATAATCATGTATTTCATCACATTCACATACAAGGCGCACTTAAAAAATCACATTCATGCCCTAAAAACCTCAGACCTTCATTGTCTAGAATCAAACAAACAAATCACATTCATAAGATAATTCAAAACATATTTTAAGAAAACAAATAATTAAGTGAGACCGTCTAGGATACTCACAGATCACTCCAGAAAGCTATTGCCTCGAAGTCCCGACAACGTCTAGATGATGGCGCTCAATATGCTCCTCTATATCATCCAATACATACACATTGGTACACATCACAACTTTGCACAATTATAAGTATTTATTTAATGCACATATATGTATATGAAATATACACAATGCATGTTCAATGCCGATCTTGGGTATTTTTTGTTATTTTAATTACATCATCAATGGTATATCAAAACTCACTTAAGTATAATTTGTAATTAGGTTTACACCTCACTAAAACCATTAAAAACAAAATTCATAACTCATTTAGTCAATTTAGAATTTTCCTAAAACATACTTTTGGGTCAACTTTGCATTTTCTTTTTGAACAAGAAAATGAAGAAATTTGAGAACAATTTCTTCTAGAAAATGGTTTTCCTATCTTTTAAGTTTCTAACGACACCATGAGCATACAATTTTATTCACTATTTTGAAAGTTATACTCAAAATACTTCGGACTGAGTATGTTTGAAATTTTGGCTAGTGCATGATCATGCACTCCAAGTTGTACAACTTATATCTCTCAATTAACATATCCAAAAAATACAATATTTATACCCATTGAAAGCTAAGAGAATAATCTACAACTTTTGTGAAGACAACTTTATCTTATTAGATCTACATCAGTATAGTTTATTCGATAACTATAGGATATGATTTTTATCACAAGTAGTGTTGCAGCCTAAGCTAAAATTAAACTTCAAGCTAAATTTCAAGACCTTTAAAAACAAAATTCAAATTCGATTTCTTCTTAACAATTGTAGCCGTATATCTTTAGTTTAATCTCAATAAAAAATCATTCCATTTGGAAATATGCAGATTAAAATATAGTCAAAATATCAAAGTATGTTTAGTGAAAATATTCCATTTATCAAAATTCTAGTACTCCTCATCATTTTCGTCCCAAATTCATCACCTAATCCGTTTCCGAATGGATTCATATGGCTATTATTTTTTGTGCAGATGTAGAACAATGTGTTTTGAGTCTACTTGTTCAATTCTCATGTCATTTGGAGGTTAGGGGAAGAGGTTATGGTCAAAAGAATAAGACATGTTCGAAATAGTCTCTCTTCAGTAGCCATAGAAGTCACAATCGTGCAAAAGCACAATCAAGAGAGTTTAGTTGCATAAGAAAAGTCACAATTGTGCAGAAGCATGATCGTGCTTTTTCAAAATCTTTTTTGCACGATCGTGCTTTTCCTCCTTCTTTAGAAAGTCCACAGATTTCTTCTTCTTTACTTCTTTCACTTAAACCAACAATTTCTAACTTATTTCTACCCCCATTTCGACTCTCATTTAACCCAAATCATTCTGAAACAAATCCAAAATCCATTACTTCTCATATTCATCAAAAAAAAAAACAAAATCTTTCACTCATCTTCTTCATTTTCTGCGTTTCTTCACTGCTGTATTTCTTCTTCATTTTTCTGCATATTCGTTTACTACACATTCTTCATTTTCTTCTTACTTCCATTTTAATCATTCTTCCTCATATCTCAACACCACCTTAAAACTATTCGTTGTTTCTAAATTCATTTGAGTTCATTCCTAAATCACCCTAAATATTTTACACACATGGCAGTGAAAAAAACAGAGTAGTCACTTCTATTTTCTTCAAAAAATTTCTGTACCAATTTATACACGTTTTCATTGCTCTTTCATACTCAATGATCATTTCATCACTCTCTTATGACACAAACAAAAACATCAATATATTCATCCTATACCCACGGGAATACATGAAAAATAATCATTTTCTCATGATCATTTAATGTCAAATCAATCACCAAATTTATAACATATAACAACAACTCATATGGATTTACATGTACTTAATAAAACTTTAAATTCTTCAAAATCTCAAGAAGCCCTAATTCCTTATGCAACCACGTACATCTTCTTGAAGGTGGTTTGGGTTAGGTTTTTCTTGAGACAAAAGAAATAGATAAAAAAAAGTAAGAGTGGTAATAGTTAGAGGAAAGCAAGGTTTAACTCTGGTGAAGGTTGGGTAAATCAAAAATCAATGAAAAAAAAGCTTGAAGAAGAAAGCTATGAAGAAGAGAACTAAGTCAAGAAACAACAACAACTTAATCTTTCAAGTTTTAAAAAAACGTGGGTTTAAAACTTGGACACTTGTCCAATTTCTAAAGCTTTAACTAGTTCAATCTTTTCCAAATTTTACTCCAAATTGTCTCTAATTTTTTAATATCATTATCTCACAAATTCTGAAGTCATCTTTAAAATTTTTTCAATGTAATTTGATTTTTTTAATTTCTATTTTCATTTATCAATTTACTTGCCATTCGGCATTTCAAGAGGAGCTTGCGGTTGGAGAAATATAGCTTAAAGAAAAGCTAACGGCGACTAGCTTCAGACGCAGGGAGGAGAACGATGGCAAGAAAAACCATCTGGTGGTGGCATGAAAGGAGACGTCAACCCTAGATTGAAAACGATGCCCCACACAAAAACAATGTCTATGGTACAGACTCTGTTGACTAAAAATGTTCTAGTATGCGTCTTGCACGTACAAGCAGGATGTGATATTTTATAAAAAACCTTCTTTTAATTAAATTTGTTTAATAAAAATTAAGTAGGTTTAGATCCCTAATAAATTTAGAAAAGTGTTTTCTAGTTGTTTTGAAATTTGTTTTCGAAGGGTTATTTTATTAAGATTATTTTGAAATTTAGTTAATTTTTCAAGATGTTGAATTATTAAATTATATTAACCATCCAATACAATTCCAAAATTAAGATAATTATTTTTCTTAATTTGATTAAGATTAATAATTATATTGATTCCTAATTAATTTTAGAAATGTAGTTTCTAAAATTAGAATCAATTAGTTTCAATTATATTGAAATTAATTAATTAAAAAAGTTGTTTCTAAAATTAGAATTGCTTATTTCCAATTAGATTAAAATTAATTAATCAAACTCCTTAAAATTAAGAAAATTTTTTCTTAAATAATTAGAAAGTTTTTTAATTAAATATATTTATTTCAATTTGGTTAAGATAAATTAAATCTATAACTTTATTTGTTTAGAAAATTATTATTCAATTCATTTAGACATTGTTTATTTATTTATTAATAATAAGTTTCTTGATTTATTAGAAAGGATACAAGAAAAGGATCTTTCTTTAATTTTAAAAAATATTTTTCTAATTTATTAAAGATAGATTTTCTATTTTATTAAGAAATCAATCTCTAAATAAATAATATAAAGGACTTTCTTAATTAAATTTTAATTTTTTATTTAATTTTGAAAGTAGTTTCCTTTTAATATTAGAAAATATTTTCTAATTAAGGAAAAGTTATATCAAATGATATTAGAAATAGTAATTGCTAATTAGATTAGAAATATTTTAATCGAATTAGAAAGTGTTACTTATATAATTTTGGAAAAGGAGTTTTTCTAAATCATAATAGGTAACAATAATAATTTACTGAATTTTGTTTTCAATTAAATTTTGTTAAAGAATTCAAGATAAATTGGAAATAGTTTCCAATTGGACTTGAAAAATTGTTTTCAAATCGAATTAAATTTCTATTTAGAATAAGAATTTAATTTATTTAGGAATAAGTGGTTTTAATCTAATTTAATTTTTTAAGGAGTTGGAAATATTATTTTAGATTATGAAGATCAATAACTAAAATCAAACGAAGGTTGATATTTTATGCATATAATTTGATTATGAGTGCATAAGATGCACACTTTATTTATATGATATTGGATGCATATTAAATTGTATGTTTTATATACGTGATATTTTACATGCAATTTTATGTTTAATGAGATGAGCAAAATTAAATCCCTTGTTGAAATATTAAATACGCATCGATAACGTGATTGTTGCTTTACATTGTTATAAGAATAAACCAGAGCTTTTTTTATAGTTGGCTTGTTGAGCAACTCAAGGCTGCTTTAACCTGAACATCTTTAGTCTTATGATAGTAGGTTCTACTTAACTGAATTTGTGTGATTTGGATGAGCAAAATCATGATCACTTGAATTTAGAGGCAGGGTTAGGAATAACATATACGATATATTTTAACAAGAGTTGTCACCTACTAGATCTAGGAGTTATATGAGATGTGATTGATAAAGTTGTTATCTACCTAATTTAAGTTTAGGTGGTTTGTTGAACAAAATCAAGATCAACTATATTTGAATGGGATCTTAGCCCAATAAGTAGATTAGAGTAATCTTTTCGAATAGTAGTGAGGGCTATTATCTTAAATAAAATGGTGGGAGTAACCAAATGCATAATCAAAGTCCTAATCTCATTTGGTAGTCATGACATATAATTAACTATTTTGTTTTACATTTAATTTTTTTTAATGGAATTTACCTTGTTTAGTATAGTTGATACTCAGGTTAGTGAACTAAATTTCTTGGACATAGGATTATGTTTTAGAAGAGTTCTAAAAGTTACAAAGAAAAATTGTATTTCAATTATGCAATTTTGCTATAATCCATAGTTAAGGATTCAGTGATAAGGTTTTCGAGATATGTCAAAGTCATAAACTTTGAAGACAACACGTAAGATGTATGCCAAAATGATAGCAAGATTCAAGAGGTTGCATTGAGCAACGCTAAAAGATATAACACCTTGATGGAATTGTTCCACTTAATTTAGCCTACTAAAAGTATAATTGTGGACTGCAATTAAAGGCTTTGCTATAGTATGATAATGGTTTTTCATAAGAAGAAAATGACTACATGACTTTCTTTCCTATATATGATATGATAGAGATCATATGTATTTTTAATTCATATTTATGAGTATATGATACTAAATTTAGATTCAACATTATTGTAATGATCAATGCACTATTAGAAATAGAATGTTAAGTAAAAATAGTTGATCCAATTTTATACAAAGAGTTTGTATATGTTGGATCAAAGGAGACTTATGCTTAACATAAGCTGTAAGAATTAAAAGTTGGATAACCAAGATCATCCTTTTATGCCATACTGGTTAAATCAACATCATGATAATCATAAAGTTACATACTAGGATATATGTATCCTTTTGCTTATGAATCGTATGGAACTTGTGAAACTTATATAGTTGAAGAATAACTAAATTAACCTATGGTGAAATGTTGATGATGGTATTGCATTGTTAAATAGTATACATGTGATGTATTGGATGAAATAACAATTCATAAAAGGATAATATTATATTTCATTATATTGCTAATGACTTTATGTGATATAGTCATATGTATTAAATGAAATAATAATTTAAAATTTTGAAAGGTTCAAATGTTTAGATCTAAGTAGAAATTAAGCAATGAGAATACTGAAGCATTTCTATGAGATCAATTTGGTGAGTTTTAAATTTTTGGTTATTTATAGGGAATGAGATTCTCTAGTAAATACCTTTATACCTAAATTCATAAGAGTATGGATTTATATGAGAAAAATACAATATGAGATATTGTATAATGTAATAGTATTTCTTTTATAGCAATGCCTAATACAATGACTTACATTCTATAGTTCCAAATGAATCAATTAGTGAGATTACATATTAGATTTGACATGCTAAGTCTTTGAAATAGTCAAAGTTAATGATCTAAGGATGTGGTGCTTAGTTAAAGCATATATTTATCCATTAAGTTTAGAACTAAATTGGATAATAAAAGGTTATGAGATATCCAAAGAGTTGGACATAATATTACAAACTAATTAAACAAATTGTTTGATTAAATGTATACTTATAGGGGAATGGTTCTCAAGATAAGTAATGGGAGTAAGATGAAATTTAAAAAGTTCAAATCTTATGACCATACATCAAATTAAAACTATTGCCTTTATTAACACATTTTATGTATAGTTGAAAGGCTACTTGATGTTAAAAGATTCACTTTCATGAAGTCAAAGAGTTTGTTTTGAAGATGATTGTGAATTTATATTTACACGAAGGTTAGTGGAAATATAGTTGTGCTCTTCTGTGAGAGTATATGGAGACATATTGCTTATAGAAAACAACAATTCTAACTTTCAATATTTGAAAGCATAATTGTCTAAGAACAACTCTTATTGGATATGAAAAGGTAACACCTTAATTATAGGAATTAGATCTATAGAGATAGATTGGAAGTTGCTTACTTGTTCTAAATCCAAATATATAGATAATGTCTAAAGGTGTTTAGTATTTGAGATACCAAATACTTGCGAAGTATTAACAATCTCCATTATTCTATGTATGATTTGATATTTCAATTCGAGGAGATAAGGATATTTAATTTAGAAGTAAATACTAATTAATGTTTATTTACTTAGAAAATATCATTCAAGATTGGAAAGGTTCCAATATAGTAATGGTTGCTAATTAAGCCATAATACATTTTTCCTTTAGTGGAAATGATTAATCAGATCAGAAGTTCTTTAGTGAACTTGATATAGTTTCTTCCATTGTTTAAGAAAGTAATGTACTATAAAACATTAGAGCCATTGGAATGCATAAGGAGCTAATGTTTCATTAAAGATTCAAGAATGTGTTTAGGCAAATTTTCTTAATTATGATGATAAATAAGATGGGAGTTGTAAGATTTAAGCAAGTGCTCACTATAGAGAACCTTATAGAATTCTCTCATTAAGTCATTGTCGTAGTAGTAGAATAATCGTCATATAGTGATATAGTATGAGAAACTAAAACTATTGGCTTAGTGCAAGTGAGAGATTATTGGTTTATCCTCTACAGCCAATCATTTTGGTTGTAATTTAGTGACAAATTATTAAAGGCATTCTTTATCTTGTATATGTTTAGATGTACATGATAAAGTCTATGGGATAATTATATATTGCAAACGAAATTATAATGAAATTATAATTATGAGATTCATATTACATTTATGTATTATCCCTAAATTGTTTCTAGTCATTGTTTTATTAAGACTGGACATTAATAGAATGTAAAAGGACTAGCACACCTTATGTTTTTCCTTATGAAGGAAGTTGTTAATCTCATAGACTAAAGTATAGAGATACTTAAACAAACATAGGAGTGCTTGTTAGAGAATAAGTTAGCTGAACAGACCCAATATGAGAAATCCATTTGGAGCATTACTTGTATGTCTATGGAATTCTCATTATGATGATTGTATAAGTGATTCTTTGACTTAAGATCACCAAAGTTATCTTATATAGAGATTGCTATGTTTTGATATTGCTTATGATATATTTAATCATGAGCCGTTTAATTAGTAGTCATTGGATGTAGCATGAACTATATGAGGTAGTTGAGTGATCAAGATATGATTCATCGCCCTAAATTAATTAGGGAGAATGTTCCCTTTTTCTCGATTAGTATTGATTCCAGAAATCCTTGGCTAAGGTGGAATAAAATTTTATAAATAGTTTACAAATGTCATTAATTGAATCAATAACTAATGGAAGAGAACTAATATGATTAGACTTGAAATAGAGTAGATATTAATTCCATGTTCTACGTCTAATCAAAACATTGTAAGACGAAAGGATTAAATTATATAGAAAAATCATACATGAAAACATTAGTCAAAACTACTTTGACATTCCTAAATATTTGGATGGTCATGATGTGTTGCTAAACGCCAATCTTGATCTATGATTATAAATTATTTAATTGGAGAATTAAAGATTTATCTAATTCTAATTATGAATTGGAATTATAATTTATAATCATTGCCAATATATTTGGAAACCTAATGGGTCTCACATATAGAATGGATTGAAGAGAGCCAAAGTCAATTTAATCAAGTTGGACTTGATTGTCAAGTTTAAGAAACTTTATGACTAAAGATGAGATATGTAATACATAAGGATCAATGTAAGATATTGAATCTTATTTAGGCATAATTGGTATTTAATTAGAATTATTTGTAATTTTAATTAAAGTTTAATTGAAATTATAATTTAATTTCAATTAAATTACTAAAACATCCTAAGCTTATTATAAATAGGCTTAAGCTCTATAAAGCTAGTGCTTCTTGCTTAACCCTCTCTGTAAGAGTACAGAGTTCTCTTAACCTATTCTGCAGATATCGTTAGAGGTTAGACATTTGTGTGACTACGTTAGTTAAGACAGATCGATTTCAAAAATAGTTCGAGGGATACGACTAGATTATGATTAAGCTTCAAAATAAGGTATGAATTTAGATTCACACTTTATTATGATTATGTGTTAATCATTTTATAAAATTAAAGAAATCTTGGTTTTTCAGGAAATTAAAAAGTTTCATATGTATTCAGCTACAGCTGGGTTCGTATTTCAACCTAGTTTCCTAACACATATATCTATTTCTCCCTTTCTCTAAGCGATTTGTTGCCCTAACTAGTGGTAGTTATCATTATTGGCAATGGAAGATTCACTAGCGACTAAAATCGCTATTGGTGAAGCCTCATTGTCAGGAGACTTTTGACATTGATTCTCACACCTAAAAGCACACACAATCCAAGTTCAACCAAATGCATGTTCATTAAATTCAAATAAAGCATTCAATCTAAAGCCATGCTTTAATCAAATTTATAGAAAACAAAAAATTCGGAACAATTTTTTAACCTAAGGAAAAAATTAAAAGGATATATTTTCGAGTTTTCTAGTAATAGAAAAGGGTATGCAATATATTTCCTAGAACATAACAAGCACTAAAAGCAATTAGGGACATTCGATTTAGTGTTTTTCAGAGACCATAAGACACAATGGTTTTAAAAACCCAATAATAACCCTAATGATGAATTTAAAATTTTTCAGAGATAGAACTTAAGTTTTTTATAAAAACAAAGTTATGATAAAATTAAGAAAAAAAAGATCTAATTAGTCACAAAACTTTGATTTTAGGTGCACTTATGTCCCCCATCCTCCAGTTTTACCAAATTAAACTTAACCTTATGTAAACCTTATCAGCGTTCCTTTGATTTACTGATAGACAACATTTGTGGTGTATGTTATACTCATGTGATCACTTGTTAAGTTACTATAAGTTTTTAAAGGTTAATTACTTTTTATTCCCTAAACCTAAACTAAACGTTTTGTTATAAATGGTGTGATATGGTTTAAAGTTGACTATTTTGTCATTAAACAAAATCTAAGCATTTTATAACAAATTGATTGCATTTTGTATGAGCTAGTGAAAACTAGTTCACACATTCCACATTTTATAAATAGAAAGGGGAAGAGGAAAACAATAAAACACATTACGATAGAGGAGTGGAAGTCACCCAAAATAATAGAGGAATGAGAGGGAGTAGTTCATAATAAAGAAGTAGGAGGGAGAATCTTATTTATATGTTAGTTCACAGTAGAAGAGTTGGAGGGGAGGTAAGTCCTTTTCTAAATTTCGTGAAACTATTAGAGTATTTTAATAATTTGAATTTATAATTGATGAAATTGGTTATGTATTTGATGTATTGAGAGTATTTTATACCACACCCTTTTTAGTTCACTCTTATGGAATTCAATTTTAAGAGGTCATAAGTCTTATGGGTACTTTGAAAATCTGCAAAAATCATGTAAGTCATGTATTGAAACACAAAACCTATCATAAGGAATCATGTTCTTTTAACGATGTTCTCTTAAACCTTTGAGATTGCAACATTTATCTAGTAATGCCTATTGACTTCTAAGAACCAATATTTTGAATCTAATATACACTTACAAATTATTATATTGGATGACCATTCCATATTTAACATCAAGCTATTAATAATAATTTAGTAGTTAAGTTGTTAGGGTCATTAAAAGATATTGCACTGGATCTGCTATTATGATGTTGAGATGTTGAAATAAGAAATCTAATAACTTAGAAGATAAATGAAATTCATCTCTTTAGGGAAACTAAGTTTATGTTCAACATTATAGCACATTGAAATGATATTGATATTTTTTGTACAATATTGGAATGTATTGATATAATATTGATATTAATATTTCTTCCTGTATGAAACTTTAAAGATCTTATTGCTATTCAATTTCTTGTTTTATTAGGATATGGAATCCCATTGAAAAATAATTACCTTCCATTACTAGAGATAAATTGATAGACAAAACTCATTCTAGTACATTAGTCAAAGCAAAATTTTAGTCGAAGATATTGACCTAGAAAAATTATATTATTTTCGTGTTATGGGAATTGCTAACCACAATTGGTTTGATAGATTAGATAAAATGTACTACAACCACCCACAAAAACATGAAGAAGGTCGATTAATTGAGACTGAAGATGATTAAAAAATAAACAATTTAATCTCTATTTTTTTAGAATATGGAAGAGTGAAGGTTTATTTTAAGGATAAATATAATGTTAAAAACGATCAAAAGTAGATAATATGGATGATAGTGATGGTAACACAATTCTAAGAAATGGTGAAGAGCTATTCATTATATAGAAGATGAATGCTTATTTTGGGAGTAAGTAATGTAGATGATAAAGATTACAATAAAGAAAAAAAATTATGATGCTACATAAGAATGATAGTCAATTGAAACTAAATGGACACCATCAGTCCCTTCGTCTTAGGTACTTCTAGTTTTTGAAAATTCGTGACAGTAGGATAATCCTACTCCTCTGTTGAAGTCTTAAAGAATCAGAAGCAAGTATACAGTTTTAACCAAAGAAGGATGGGTGAGAATTATGAGGGCATATGATGATGAGCTCAGACATGGGACTAAGCTGTTAGGGATAAAAGGGGCAATAGGGACAAAAGGAGCAAGGACAAGAGCTACACCTTTATCTTCCTTAGTAAATCACCAAAGAACATTCTACCCTTCAACAAAATGGAAAATGCAGCAAAGAGGCTTAACTCATGCAAGGTATACGTGAACTTCTGGTTTCTAATGTGGAAATGAGTGTGAACTTTTGGTTTCAGTCGTGTAAATGATAGTGTATTCAATGTATTTCTTTACTATGGTATTTTGTAAATGTTTTGTGTAGCTAGCTAGATGTGCCTTTCGAAAAGGTCATCTTGGTTGGTATATTCATGTAGGCAGGATGCTGTGGTTGGTACTATTCATAGGGAACTATTTTTTATAGAGTTCCTCTTGTTCTTAGGTTAGGTTACCTTTCTGGTTTTGGGAGGGGATGTCCTTCAAGATAACCCCATGGTTTGTACATAAACTCTTTTTTTATTAATTTAAATTTCTGATTTATCAAAACAAATTGATTGTTTGGATATTGAATTAGATGGTTCATGTATTGAAATTGGAGTGTGCATACTAAATTTGAGGGTGCATATAATAAAGCTAATTATGTCTATGCTACCGCTAGCATTAAGGGTTTGCATATTAAAGTAGATAGTTTGCATACTAAAGTAGAAGGTTTGAATACTAAAATTAAGGATGAGCATACTAAATTTAATGGTAAGCATATAAACTTTAAGAGTGTGCATAATGAAAAGGAATCAAATGATTTTCTAAAAATGAAGTTAGTGATAGTGGTCTATTAACTAATTTTGAATATGATAATGGAAGAGATGATGATGAGTTATAGATTATTGATTAAAATAAAAAGGGAGCAAATATAAGAGAAGAATTAAAAATGACGGTGTGAATGATGATATTGAAAGTATGAAAGTAAAAAAGTATATGAAGATGACTAAGAGGGCTCCAAATATGAAAAAGAATAGTGAGTATATTAAGAGAGATGACCTAGGTCAGTACTACAAAAGTTCAAATGAGGATATTGGTAATTTACTAAGAGGTAAGTTAAAAAAAAACCTTTATTATGATCCAAGTTTGAAGTTTGAAGATGCTAGAGAATTCAATAAGGAATTTACTAAATGCTCCCTTATAAAGATTTTGGGCCTAAAATTAAAAAAAAAGTATTGGGTGAGACTGAGGTATACACCACAATGCCCTTGGTTACCTTTTACAATTATTAAGAGAAATGATGACAATTTTATTATGAAGAGATATGAACCCAACCATAATTGTGAGAATTAGGAAGCTCATCACATCCAAACGGGTCATAAGCGACTACAAGGATATGATGGAGTCATAACCAAGTATCAAGGTTACAGCCTTAAAAGCCTTATTATAGAAGGAGTTAAAAAGTATATGAGATTTTCAACATATGTAAAAGAGCAAAGGTTATTGTCATCAAGATGATATGTAAGGGTCATATGAACATATTCACTAACCTTTTAGGGTATGTGAGGAGGTGAAAAACAAGAACCTAGGTATGACATAGTCAATTAGAGCAATAACTAATGTTGATTGTTAAAAGCTGTTTTTAAAGATGTTATAGTTGTTGCAATGCTTATAAAAGGGTTGGATTAAAATTTGTAGACTAATAATATGACTAGGTAGATGTTTCTTAAAAGGGATACATAAAGAATAGTTGTTAGCTACTATTGGAAGGGATAGATACAGTTAGATGTTTCCTATTTTTTAGGGTGAGATTAATTTTGAATGTACAAAAACATGGAAGTGGTTTGTAAAGCTTATAATTTCAAGTCTACAACTTGGAGATGAAATTGTCTTTACATTAATCTTTGACATGCAAAAGGAATTTTCTTATATTGTTAATTATATATGTTTGTCTATTTTATCCTATTGTTTATTCTTATTAGTTTTTTTTGTCTATTTCAGGTATTTTTAATGAAATTAAAATTTTCTTACTAAATGTTAAATATATGGAAGGCATATTTTTACTAATTAGAGATGAATATGGAATGAAGATGATCTAAAGTTTGAGGATAATCAAGGCAACCTTTGTCCCTGATTTCAATGGTCAATTTTATGTTCTAAATGAACTAGGACCAACTTGTGTTAAAGATATATTAGAATATCCCAAGGAGAGATGGTGCAAAGCATATTTTAGTATTAATACTAAAGGTGATTATGTGAATAATAATATGAGTGAGACCTATAGTGGTTGGATTGTGGAAGCTCCGATGAAGCCTATTATTCCATTGTTAAAGCATATTAGGAAGATGGTGACGAAGAGGAAGCATAAAAAATGGTGATTTTTAGGAGAAATAGGAATATAACATATGACCAAGAGCTTTAATTGTGTTAGAGGAGAATAAGAGAGAAAGCTTTAGTTGCTCTATCAATTGGAATGGAGTTGATAGTATGAAGTTGAGTATAAATTAGATAGATTTTATGTGAGAATTAATAGTCTTACTAATACTTATAAATATTGGGATATGGCAACATTCCATGTTCTCATACCATGGTTGCCACTTACCATAGCTATGGAATCTAGATGAATAAATTACCATATGTTATAGTAAGGAGAGTTATACACAAACATACATGTATTCCCTCAAATCACTTGATAGGCAAAGATTTTAATCTTAATGGGAATTCATTGAGCAACCTTCAATAAGGATAATACCTGGTAGACCTAAAAAAGAAAGATAGAAAAACTTAAGCAACCAAAAATAAGAAATTGTATTAGACATGGAAGGAGAATGACTTGCACCAAATATGGTATATCCAAAGATAAAGTAAAAATGCAATAACCTTAAGAAATTTCAAATTAATTTTTAAATTGATTTGTTTTTATTACTTTCTTATTAATCATTCAATGAGTGAAAAATATTTATAAGTGATTGGATCATCTAGCACTAATATAAGAGATAGATTGAAGGAGTTTAATATATAAGTTCAACAAATTACACATCAAAATATATTATACATGTGTGTGAAGTGATTAGATAGGAAAGAAACATAAAGATCAAGAAGGTATAAAAACAATGGTTAAAGAAAGAGAAAGAGACAAAGTGAAAGGAAGAGGTTGAGGTAAGGTTAGAGGGAGAAGGGTTGGTGGATATGGATTATACTTATTAATTGAGTACCACGTAAGCTAACTAATATATAGAACTATATTATATTAGAATTTGATATTATATAAACATTAAATACTATTGTTATTGTCATATATAAACATCAAAGAAACATGTTCAAATATTGAAGCCAGGGCTCAAAAAGATCCACTATTACAAAATATAGTTCTCAAGCTGAAATTAACTTCCAATTTAGAGGATAGTAATGGAATAGTGGGAATAGCGTCATTTCATCTACCTTATGTAATAAAAGGGAAATAAAGAGAAAAAGCTTATGAATTTAACCTTCAAATTAAGTCAAATTTGTATAAAAGAGAAGGACATAAATCAATTTGTATAAGTTCTTAAAAATTAAACACTACTATCTCAGAGCTTCATCCAAAAAGTTAATTATAAGTTCAAGCTAATGCTCCCTTATAGTAATTACTTATTCCATTACTTATTCAATTTGACACTTGTTATGAATTACGTTATTATTCTATGTTAGATTGTTATGAATTCAATTATTACTTATTCCATTATAGACTTGTTTTAATGGAAGTTGTTTGGTATTAGACTTGGTTTACAATCACTTATTATATTATGGCGTTGGTTAAATTATACTTACTTATTATTGGAATTAGCTTACAACTTTGAGATGAATTTGTTAAAATGGAAGTTGTTATTGGAATTATTTGTTATTAGAATTGTCCTTTCATATATGATTGAGATGATTCAAACCTCTTTGAGATGATTCACTAGTTTTTTTGGTAAATTTTGATAAGGATGCTAGAAATGCTTATAGTTACTCTTTTATTCTCTCTTATCACCTTTTTTATTATGTAGAGAATCAATAATCAACATATTTAATTGATGGAACATTTATGATGAATTAGTTTTTCATCCAATCTCAATCTAACTACATATTGTTATTGCATAGTATTATCATTTAGATTAACAGTATGCCTTGTGCATATCATTCATTTCTATAAATTAAAATTAAAACAAATGGGCAGATCCTACCGACTTAGCAAACATTATCTTCTTATATATTGTGTATACAAAAGAAGTTTTGTATTAGCTTTCTGATTTATAAGGCTTAAATAACCATAAGAGTTAATAATATAACTATGGTACAAAACTAAAGTTTATCAAGCTCATATTCTTTAACTCTTTAGTTAATAGAGCTATAAATATAGCTACAAATATTATGGTATATATTCTATAATAAAATATCTTCCTTTGCATTCTTCTTGCCTCAAAATTGTATATTCTGGAGCTACTTTTGCTTTTGCTAATTTACCAAGTAACTCATGCACATTATCCATCCACTTATCATCTTTTAACTTGTTCTCAAATTTCAACCTTTTATTCTCAACTTTTAATTTATTTATAGTAGATTTTGCCTTTTCACCAAAATCTTCATCTACCTATCTAAAAGAATTACATCCTTCTAACAAAGTTTATTAATTATCAAATAATAAGAACTTTATCAAACATCAACTATTTTATTATTAATAATTAACCTACCTCATAATTAAGGTATCAATTAGATCTTATTCTACAATTTTCGTTGGTCTAAGAAGTCATCAAATAGTTTCAATTTCCACATCGATGAAAAACTTGCTCATCATATTGCTTTTCACTATAACTTTTTGTAGTTGATTTGAAAGATTCACCATTCATTATAGTTGACAAAAAAGTATACCAATCAAATATCAGTGTATCTCCCTCTTCATATAACAACATTAATGATTCAAGATAATGAAGTTAAATTAATTTAGGGCATTACAAAGATTATAACTAGCCTACAAAGATTATAAAGAGGTAGAGGCATTACAAAAGTTATAACTAGCCTACAAATTTTTTTATAGATATGAAGAGAATAAGAGAATAGTAACTATAGATATATTATAAAAAAAAAGATCAATCATCACTTAACTTAAATTTGAAGAGTATAAGAGAACAAAGGAGTCAATGGTTAATCACCTTTAAAACCTAGATAGAGTTTATCTTTGTTGGCTAAGATAAAGGCAACTGGAAATAAAGAGAGAGGAAATTGGCAAACTAAAGTCTAGATTTGAGAAAGAGAAAAGAAGCTTGAAATCCGTATAGAGAGTTAAAAGAGAGACAGTGGAAGCTAGCCTAAAATGAAGGAGTAATGATGGAGATGAGTTCTTTGTTCCTAGTTGCTAAAATTAATAAAACACCCTTGTAAGTCTCCCTTTTAATGAATCCCACTCCAAATGGGTAGAGTGTGCGCCATAGACACTAGGAACTAGTAAATTAAGGGTTTAATGAGAAAATTTAAACAAGTTTAATGTTAATTCTACAAAATTGAAAGATGAAGGACATATGTGCACCTAACATAAAAGTTCAAGGATTAATTTGGGTTTTTTTCACTAAAATTAAACCATGCAACTTTTGCATTAGCCTTTTAAAAATATCAAATCAATAATAATTAAACAACTTTTTCAAGATAATCAATTAAAGGAAGCTTTGATACTACTATTGAAAAATCAACCATATGATTGAATCATAGGTACAAAAAAATTTATTTTACAATGTCTCTTTCGGATCTATTTAATTAAATAACTCAAAATTATGAATCAAAAATAAAAGGGTTAAAACATACTTGATTTGAATTATTGCAAAGTTTATTTTGAAGTAATCAACCATGAGTTGTTTAAATATCTAGCCTCTATGATATTAAAAAAGTAGAGAAAAAGAATTTAAACACTTTTTGGGAGGAAAAGACTAAGATTTTTTTTCCTATTTATAGAAAAAGACAATAGGGATTCTTTTCAATGAAAATTAAACTTTTCATTATAAATGAAGTCTAACTTAATATAATTTAATCTTAATAAGATGAAATATTTCATATTTGATTATTAAAGTTTCTTAAACTTCAAAATTAATTTAAATTAAAGATTTTTTTTTAAATTGTTATTTATGTGTGACTCATTAGGTTCTTAACATATTGATAATAATTATAAATTATAATCATAATTCATAATTAAAATTATATAAATTAAATCTAATTTAAATTTATCTTAATTTGTTAATGAAACAATTTGTAATTAATGGCACTATGTTTATAACCACCTAAATATTAAAAATTTCAAAATGTTTTTAACTTAACCTCTTTATACATGATTATAGCACATAATTTAATCCTTCTGTCATTCAATATTTTAATTGAACGTCGAGTATAAAATTAGCGTCTACTTAATTTAAATGCAATCATATTCGTTCTTGCTAATTAGTAATTGATTTATAATTGATATTTGAAGATATCTTTATAATTTATATTTGAAGATATCCTTTTTCAAATCTCAATTCACTTTGGCAAGACAATGTTTGAAATTACTTCTAATCAAGAATAATAGAGCATTCTTTCTAACTACTTTAAGATGACGAATTCTTTATTAACTTACTTAACTATCTTCATATAGTTCATATTATGTCTAATTAGTACGTACGAAACTACTTTAAATAAAATATGTTATAAGTATAATCGAAACATAATAATCCTCACATTAGATACCATAGTAATATAAAGTTTAATAATCAATTATATAACCATCATAATGAGGAAATCTTTAAACACAGAAGTACTATTCCATTTAGGATCTTTATAATCAAGTCAATTCGGTGAACTTATTTTTTAATAAGCTAGCACATTTGTTTAACTATCATTATACTTTAATCTATAAGATCAATTATTTCTTTTATAAAGAAGAAATATAACGTATGCTAGCCTTTATGGTCTATTAATGTTTAGTTTTAATGGAACAATAATTATAGAATTTTAAAAATAATACTATGATCTCATTATAATTTGATTTATAAAATATATTTATCCAATGGAGATTATCGTACATGTTGGTTAATTAAACAAATTGACAATAGTATATAAACTAAAAAAGTACATCTTAGAATTCTATTATGCATAAAAAAATTCTTGCCTGAGACTTATGTATGTGTATAATACAATACCTTTTTTGTTTGACGGACCTAAAATCTGAAAAATTGCTTCAATTCATTATTCTTTGAAGTGGACGTTGTTAAATTTTCTTAGTAGAACAAATGCAGATAATTTATCATCTTGTGAACCTAGGAAGTTATTGCAGGATATTTAGAAATGTGGATCAAACATGACCTTACGGATTCATAATACATTTCAAGGAATGGTAGCTCAGAAAGAGTTGTAGGTTGCTCTAGATAAAGAGCGTTCAAGTTAAGTTGAATTTATTTCTTGTAAGCATACAAGATATATAGTATAACAGCAAAGAACAGAAAGGAAAAGACATGAACTGGAATATACTTTCATACACATTTAATGTTTGCATAGTTTTCGTCACCGCTAATGTTGTTATTTCCAACATGAACAACTAAAATCTCCCCAAGAAATTACGGAATAGTTACCAGTTGAACTACTAGTGGCTACCTAGTTTATGGTGTGCGTCAATGTCAGCCACCTCTGCTATGCTCTTGTTTGTTAAAAGGTGATTTGTGTATATAGCCTTGGTAAATGCACGGAAAGCAAAGTCAAAACGCTTACGATCATTTTTCTGCTTGGAATTATTAGATAGACAAAAAGCTAGCCGGCATTATTTCTCTTTCTAATCTTTCAAATGTCAACATTTTACCCCAAAATGGCGATTGGTACTAAGTTGTCTGTGCTTTTTTCTGCATAGCTTTGCTGCCTTCACTAAATGTTCTACATTTTTCATACTCCAAATGACGATAGATACTAAGTTTTCTGTGTTTTCTTCCTGCGCCAACGAGTTCCTTGCATCTATTTATCAATTACTGGAAGTGTAGAAATTTATAGCGTTGATGAGCTATCTTCAGCAGTTTTTCGACTCCAAAAATTTCGCATAAGCCCACGACACTTGAATCTGCTTCAATCTTCAGTCCTCATGGCGATACGTTCCAGACCATGTTTCATGCTTCTCCTATGGCTTCTCTGCACAAATTTCTCCACCCCTTCAGCTAATAAACATAGACACTTTCCACTACCTGAATTATATGCTAGAATAAGTTCAATATCGGACAACGTCGGTGCACCTGGGCCCTTTAACGTGCCTGCACCAGCTCCATCTTACAACGGTGCTCCCTCTAGTTTATATGCACCGTCTTCCTCTTACAACGGTGCTCCCTCTAGTTTCCATGCACCATCTTCACCTTACAACGGTGCTCCCTCTAGTTTATATGCACCGTCTTCCTCTTACAACGGTGCTCCCTCTAGTTTCCATGCACCATCTTCACCTTACAACGGTGCTCCCTCTTCAGGACATAATGATGGTGCACCGTCGTCCATACCTTCTCCAGCTAAGCCGTTCTCTCCATCGCCATTGCCTCCGTCATCTCCACCTGTTGTATGGGCGCCACCAGAAGGGAAAAGCTCTTCATCATCAAGTACGCTGAATGGTGGGCAGAAGGCAGGAATAGTGATTGGATCACTGGCAGGAGCTAGCCTGTTGCTGTGCGGTGGGATGGTTTATAAGAAACGCCGCTCTAACATTAGAAGAGAACGATTGGCAAGTGAAGCTAGGAGGCCGATTTTTTGATTTGCATCTGAATGTTTTGCAACTCAAAGGACTTGTCTCAATATGTTTGGATTTTCGTTTTGGAGAGCAGCTGTGGCAGTATACCATATTAATCATCAGATTCATTTATGTACTACGATTTAAAAGTTAGTAAGGAATTTTTTATTACAGATACAGATAAACATGAGATAACTGGGGAATCTTATTTTCAAACCCAATTAGTTAGTGCGTACGTTGCTAGCTTTCCAACGTTTTCTCCCTTGACAAAGTTGAACAAGTAGCAGCATTAAAAACAATTTGCACTAGCTAGACTTGTATGTCAGTCTTCTAGAAATGCTTGATGTTAGTGGAAGAGTAAAACAACTTGCCAACTTTTGAAAATTTTTAAGCACCTACATACAAAGCGAATTTTACTGTATTATGCGGACTGGGAAAATAGGTGAAGCATGTGGATGAACCGTAGGAGAAGTTATAACTGAAAGGAAGAACTATAGACTAAAGATTAAATTTAAGAGCGTTTTTTAATCGTTTATTTCATATTTTGCCAAGTTTCAGATCAGGTGGATTTGTCAAAGGCCAATTACAGAGTCAATTCTGCAATCCTGTCCAAGTACATTTCACGAGATTCAAGGATCTGTCTCTGCGTTCAATTTGATTGGAATCCATTAGCACGACCAGAGAATTATATCTGAGACTCTTTCATCGTCTAGTTCTCTGAATGGTGGTGCCACCGATTAGGCTAAGAAACTCTGAAGTGTACGGGGATGCGGTTGTTCTTTCCATAGAGGTAACAATACTTCTTGGAGGAGCCTTGATTCTCTATTCACTCCCCATTTTGTAACAAATTTATTCTTGTACAGCTTTTTGGTCATGCTTTCAATCTTTATTTTGAAAACCGGATTGAACCGGCCGGTCCGATCAATTCGATCGGTGACTGGTCGGCTATCCGGTCTGATTCATCCTTTAAAACCGGTTCTCAATTGAACCAGTGAGAATCAGTCGGATTGGTCAAACCGGACCGGTCCGACTACTGGTTGAATAAAATTTTTATTTTTTGTTTTATTTTTTTATTTTTTGATATATTTTTGTATTTTTTTTAATATTATTAATATTATACATAATTAAATATAATTATTACATAATTATGACGTCATACCGGTTCGACCGGTGATTAAACTGGTCAAACCGATGATCAGTAAAACTTCCGATTCAATAATCAATCCGGAGTTCAAAACACTGCTTTCAATGAACGGGATCATGCTGCTTACTTTAAATCCTAATAGTAACAGTGGCCTTCCTATCACTACTGCTTACAAGTCGCCGGAAATCGCCAGTCAACTAGGAAAAATCGTTATGCGCGACAAAACAATTATGTTAGAAGCCTGCAGGATATGATCCCGATTTCGAGACAAAAGATTCAAGGATTGGGTCACCTATGTAGCTCATGTTGGCCTTTTCATTCATGTAATTTTCAGATACCCAGTATCCGTAGCCATATTTGTCATTGCTTTTAGTGCACACCATAGGTTTTTGTCTTCTCAAATCTATGAACCAAGGAAGAGATATAGAGAATCTTGGCCATGGTTTTAATCAAACTGACAGCAAGAACAAGGTAGAAGTTAAAGCCTTTACATCCTAAATATTTCTCTATCAGAATACCCAGAAATCAATGCGGAAAGATCCAAATCAATTAGCATATCAGTAGATGGTAGATTGACAATGTTTCTATGGGAAAAAGGGTTGCCTGGAGAATATAGAATGAAATTCGAGATTTTTCTCTTTATCTCTTTAATTGTTGGGATTGTATCGGTGTAAATATATTCTTAAGACTCCTAATTATATTTGTGAGATTAATTGTTGAGATTTCTTTCCTTATTATAATTATAGCTAGTACGTTTTTTGAAAAGTAACGATGAACATAATTATTTTTCTTCTTCTGTTTCTCATCTTTCAAGTTCACACCAAAATGTACAAATTCTTTTGAAGATGGTGAAAAATTTGTTCCTAATGTTGTTCAATCCGAAGGAGCTTTTAATGCATGCATCATTCTTTTTAAATCAAATTATGATGTTTAGTCACAACTTATAGAAATGAATATTGCTAAAAGAGGGAAACTCTCTTATCTCTGTAACAAAACAAAGCCACCTATAGAATCTAAAGATGTGCATGAGAAGTGATATGCTGAAAATAAAAAAGTTAATAGATGGTTATTGAAGTCTCTGAGTCTAGAGATTATAAAGCGATTCTTACGATTAGCCACGACCCATGAAATCTACACTCAACGATGGAAGTGATAAATTGTAGTTTTTCACCTTGAATCAAAAGGTGTTCACTGCAAAACGAAGTGGAAGACCTCTCATTGAATACTATAGTGAGTTAAATTGAAGTCTTTCAAGAACTAGATCATCCGGAAAAAAAAAAATTGTCATGAAGGATCCTAAAGATGTTACAGCATACCAAAAGTTGATTTAACGACTAAGGGTGCATATATTCCTAAAAGGTTTAGATAGTGTTTTTGAACATGTATGTGAAAGAGATTCTAAGGAAGGAATCAAGTTTAAATCTAAAGGAATGTTATGCATTGATTCGATGAGAGGCAATTCTTCATGAAATGTTGAAAGCAGAACCTGGAAACCTTAAAGATATTGCTATGGTGGCTGAAAACAAATAAAAAACAACTGTTGACAGTGAAAATTCTATATACAAATGCACTCATTACAAACAAACTAGACATACTAAAGATCGTTGTTATGAACTTTTATAATATCCAAATTGGTGGAACCATAATCAAGCAACTCAAAAAAAGAATTTCAAGAAAACTCCAACTGCTTTTGTTTCTAAGACCAAAATCAATGATGATGCTATTGAGAAGACTTTTGCATTAGTAACAACTACAAATAGGCCCCGTTTGGTGAATGGCTTATTAGTAAAAAATTAGCTGGTTGACCATTTTAGCTTATTTGACTATATTAAACAGCTACTTATTGTGTTTGGTGATTCAGCTGAATGGGTTGGCTGATTAACTCAATCAACTGATTTTCAACAAGCTCAGGAGGACCAACATTTTCCCTTCAGCTGATATACCCATGAGGTAGTGGAAGTCTAGAGGTTACACAAAGAAAAGGAAACTTGGGAAGCAGTTGTGAGAGATGAGAATAGTACTTAGGACCAAAACCTCCAACTTTATTTGTCAAATCAAGTTACAGTACTTTAATGGTGTAGGTAGATTATTTTGTTAGGCTTTTGATTTTTTTAAATTAATTCCAATTATATGAAGTTAAGTAATTTTAAATTCCTAATAAATTTAAAAAAGTGTTTTTAATTATTTGAAAATTGTTTTCCAAGTTAATTTTATTAGGAATGTTTTAGAAGTTAATTTATTTTTTTAAATTTAATCATACCCTTATTTTTTAAATCATGTCCTTATATGTCATTTTACATATAAATAGTTAATACTAAACAGCTAATTTTATCAAACATCAAATAACAAATAGCTAATATAATCAACTGATATAATCAGCTATCAGCTAACAGTTAATGCAATCAGCTGATTACCGAACAAGGTCATAATGGTAGTAAGATTTCTATGACCTGTTTGGTTCTAGGAATGGAATAGATAAGGAATAAAATAGTTTTTTTAGGAATAGAAAAGATGAGGAATAGAATATAATGATATTACTTTGTTTAGTTCAAGAAATGGAATAGATAAAGAATTTTATTCCAATGTTTGGTTTGAAAATATAAACTTGGAATGACAAAGGAATAACTAACAAAAAACTAAAATATTATTATTGTTGTTGTTGTTGTTGTTGTTAGTTTTAATTTTAATTTTATTATTCTTATTATAAATTATTATTATTATTATTAATTATTCTAAATTTTCTACTTATTATTATTATTATTAGATTCCTTATTATTATTATTATTAATTTTCTTCTTCTTCTATTTATTATTATTTTATTTTATTATTATTATTATTACTACTATCATCATCATCATCATCATCGTTATTATTATTATTATTATTATTATTATTATTATTATTATTATTATTGTTGTTGTTGTTGTTGTTGTTGTTATTATT
>JANIJH010000225.1:29364468-29382724 GCA_024520975.1 Erythroxylum areolatum | reverse complement strand
GTCTTTTATGGCTCTACTCCTTTAATCCACTTAACACAAGCCTACTAATTTCTAACACTTCCTTCCAATTTCTAATTTCTAATTAATGACCCAATTCTAAAAATAAACAAACAAACAAACAAAACAAAAATAAATAAATAAATAACTAGATAGTTAATAAGAATTTAGAAAAATCAGGATCCAACAGTAACAAGAGTGCAAGAATTGATTCCAATAAAAGGGTAGGAGGATCTACATTAATGTATGAGAGGCTAAACAATATGATGCAATTCATTCAATAGAGATAGAGTGCACCAATGGAGATAAATACTTTACTATGAAAATGTTGAACACGATGACTATTGGTGCATCAACGAGTACTGGTGTTATTGCTTCATATCATGATGTTACAAATGATAGAAAAACTATATACTTTGCTTGATTTAGAGGTTGGTACCTCTGAATTTTACTTTTCTTGCATTTTGATTAAAGATACATAAAGAAGGTTCAATTTTTATGGTTTACCATATGATACAAAGGGAGTTGGATACATTAAGTTTATGTATGAGCATGAGGAGCACAAGAAACATTAAACATCGTTTCTAGGCATTACTATGTTTAGTTTCTCGTTCTTATGATTTGTGCACTTATGTTGACATAGTGTGTTTTGAGACATTATGAACTTAGTTAGCTTATTTTATTTTATTATATTATATTATTGGTAATTTACAATTTTATTATTTGTTATATTATTTATTTCTTAATATTTAGACATATAAGTGTCTTGTTTATTTAGAATATAATTTCACTTGTTGATTTATAGGTATGGATGATAATGTTATGCAAATTATGCAATTTCTACAAATTAAGCAATTTTCAGACAATAAGAATGAGTTTTGGGATTTGGTGGCTTATGTAGCAGGTTATATAGGTGTATATTTTTTGAACCATATATAAACCATGCATGACTTCCTATCCAACAGGAGAACTATGGATGACTGGATTATTGAATGGTCATAAAAAAGTATGTTTTAATACATTTAGGATGAATCAAAATACATTTTGTCAATTATGTATGATTTTGAAAAACAATTATGGCTTGACGCCTTTGGATAGGATGTCAATTTTGGAGAAAGTGTGTTTATTCGTGTATGTTCTAAGTAAAGATACCCTTAACAGAGATACCCAAGAGCGTTTTCAAAATTTTGGTAAAACTATGAGTAAAGTTTTTAAGGAAGTTTTGAGTGTCATGAATGGATTTTCAAGGGATATACTGGTACCAAAAAATCCCAAATTCAAGGAGATTCCACTACAAATTGCCACTGATGCTAGATATATGCCACATTTTAAGATAACTGAATATGTTCCCCCTCCCTTTTCATTATATTTTTTGTTGAAAATGATTGTTTTATCGTCTTATGATTATTGTTTCATATTAGGATTGCATGAGAGCTATTGATGGTGCACATATAGCCGCAGTTTTTGCCAAGGAGGATCAAATGTGATATAGAGGACGAAAAGAAATAACGACTATAAATGCATTGGCAACATGTAACTTTGACTTAATATCACGTATGTTTTAATGACCGAAAGAAATAACAACTACAAATGCATTGGCAACATGTAACTTTGACTTAATATCATGTATGTTTTAATAAGTTAGGAGGGATCAACACATGATTCTCGTATTTTCCTTAATACAATCGGTAATCTAATACTCAAATTTTTGAAACCACCGACAAGTAATTTTAAGATTTGTAGGATTTTCTATTCATGGTTTAGACTTTTTATGATATCATTCATACTAATTATATTACCTCTAGGTAAATCTTACTTGGTCGACAAAGGCTATTCAGAAAGAGAAGAATATTTGACACCTGACCCAAAGACAAGATATCATCAATTGGAGTTTCGTGGTGCAAATCTAAGATGATCTTGAGAAGTTTTTAATCGAGTTCATTCATTATTGAGAAGTTGTATTAAGAGGAATTTCGATTTTTTTAAGGCTCGTTAGAAAATATTGGAGAAAATGCCTAAGTATTCGTTGATGGATTAAAATAGAATAATTTATACAGCTTTTGCATTGCATAACTATATTAGAAGAAGACCCGAATTTTAACATCATCGATCAAGAACATAAATTTATTCTTCCAGATGTATTTAAAGATGTTGAAGTTAACTCTACATAAGAAAGTGTTGAAGAACCAAGAACTCGGGAGATATCAGCTATTCATGATAATATTGCTTCTAGTTTAACGACAATTAGATGCCTTTTTTAGATTGTTATAAACTTTTACTTTAAATGATGATGCTAACTTCTTTTGATTTATTTAAATTTTAATGAGAATATTCAAAAATATACTAAGATATAATATTTATATCTTTATAAATATTTTTTAAGTAATGCCCTTATAAGTTATTTTACATATAAACAACTAATATTAAATAGTTAATTTTATCAAATATCTTTAAATAAACAACTAATATTATTCGCTAGTTAAATCAGATATATTAGCTCGCTATCAGCTAACTGCTGATAGAATTAACTAACAGCTAATGCAACCTATTGCTTGACAAACAAAGCTTTAATCAGTTAGGAGGAAAGAAGAAAATTTTATAGACTTAAAATAGAGTTGTTTAATTTATTGAAATCTAAAAGATCGTAAAAATGTATTCCTCCTTATGTAATACGTAGCAATCTCATAAATGAGTAAAAAAGAGAGGAAATCTATTTACTCTTCCTTTCAGACTGCCACAGGCTCAATTGAAAAAACAAAATGAGAAATATAATCACCATTGATACCAAGACGGCAATGGGCAATAAAGGCTAGTCCAATTTTGCTAGAAGGGAAAGGCAGGGATAGTATAGTCATTCGATGTCGTTTTTTTGATTCTATTAAATTCATAAAAACTATTAAGGGAGTGCTTAGTTTATGAATTTAAAAATAAATATGGATATGAAATCAATACAAGTTTTTGATTTTATATTATGATTATAGTGCATGTCTTATTTTTGGACAATCGTTCATACTCTTTATATATAAGAAGAATGAGTTTTATTCCTTAATAACTCATTTATAACGTGGATAACATACATCTTCTTGTTTTTTAAATTAAATATAATTAATTAATTAAAATATAATTAATTAGTCATAATATAATTAATTAAAATAAACTCATGCATATACATCTTTTTGTTTTTATTAAATATAATTAACTAATTAATCAAAATATAATTAATTAAAATATGCTTAATTACTATATAATTAATCACAATATAATTTTTCTAATTATTTTTAACAAATGGAGTATGACGTTTAAGAAAAGAAGCTTCCTCTTTTTCTTATTTAGCAATTACAGAATTGACATACGGCTTTTTGTTTTTTAAATTAAATATAATTAATTAACTAATTTAATATAATTAATTAAAATACACTTAATTTAATATAATTAATTATAATATAATTAATTAATTATAATATTTTATAACAATTAAAAATAATTAATTAAAATATATTAAAATTTAAAATAAAACAAATTTTAATTTTTACTTTTTTTAACAAATCAGTCATTATTAATAATAACGATAATTATTCCTTCCATCGAAATTATAATATTATATTATTGTGTATTTTCATTATATTCGTTGTCGTTCGCCTCTGAATATTCGTTGTCGTTCCTATTCCCTTACGCGCCTCTGAACCAACCGCCACTTAAGTCATCAGGCATCCCTCTTGCAGTTCACTTCTTGGTCTATCACGACAGTCTTCACTCGAGTGTGTATTCTCTTTCTTTCTACTCATTGTTTCTCGACTTCGGGTGAGTATTCTCTTTCTTTCTACTCATTGTTTCTCGACTATCGGCTATGTTGCTCAAGTTACACTGCATGCGTTTGTTTTCATTGATTTCTGCTAAGATCTCTTAAAGCTGTGGGCACCCAATTTTTGTTTGATTTCATGTTCTTCAGCTTCCTGGTGGCATGGATTAGTTGTTCTGGTGAGTAAAGATCTAATTTTCTTTAATCGTCATGGATTATTCCCTCTATGATTATTTTTTGGATCTCCGGTAATGTGGGATAAACCCTTTTGCGTTGGGACGAAAAGCTGTTTCTTTCGACTTGTTTGTTGAATATATCTGAGGGAACCTTGCCGTGTTTTTAGCATGGTCAAAGTTTTGTTCCTTTTTTCTTTTTGTTGACCTGGGCAAGTTAATTTGTGGATACTATCAAGTTACAATTTGCTTATTAAGAATTTGAGGTGGAATTTTGGAGACTTTTACTTTCCGGGAGATAACTGTTTTCTTAGATGCATCACCTCTGGGGACAGTTGTGTGTGTTTTTCAACTTTTTGCCAGAGTTGAGTATTTGAACTCTGGCAGATTTTGGATCTTTCATTTTGGTGATGTCGAGTGTTTTGTTATTCTGTATTGGAGGTAGATTACCTGCCATGTTTTCCTTTATATTGGGAATTCAAGGGACAGTTTTATTTGCAAAGGAATAAAGTTTTGCCTACGTCTGCATGAAATTTGCTTTTAACCTCTTATTTTACTCTTGTTTGTCTATAAGCATGTCAAATTGACTTCTTTCCCTGTTTTTGATCTCTTTATTTGTGGATTTCCATGGATAATATGTTTAAGGATAACAATTGTTTCTACTTTTATAAAAAATGGGGGTAGAGAAATTCGTTGCACCTGATTCCAAAATTGTAAATTGATTTTTTGAATTAGTATCCAGTGCATCATCTTCTAGTTGATCTTATGCGCTCTTGAGCACCCAAGGGGGGCGAAAAATTTCCTGGTGAACAGTATTTCTAGAAATGCATCCACCATATATTGCTGCTAGAACGAGCATATGCTTTAATGCTGTCGCTTGTTAATATCATCTGGGTTGCTTCTTACTTTACAGAATAGCTTTGAGAGATCCAAGACTATGGAGGCTAACAGGGGTCAGAATGGAATTCAGCTCTTGCTAGCTGCTGAACAAGAAGCTCAGCATATTGTCAATTCTGCCAGAAATGGTATTCTATTTATCTTCTTCTGCAAATTTTAACTTGGACGACATATGTCCTTCTCTTTTACTCTTTAATTGGTTTATTTTCTTTATGTGCTTAAACTAGTCATCCCCCAGCCCTCTCCTGGCGTTCAATGGGTTGCTTAGCTAAAAGTAATTTATCTTGATGCCTTCTAGGTCTTTCTTTCTTCAGCTGAGTTACTAAAGATTAGTTCTTAAGGTGCAAGGCCCCAATTATGCTATGTTGTCATATCCAGGCAGTGACCAACTAATTTCAGAAGCTTTTTTTCTTTCTTTATTTTTTCTATGGCAAAAAAATAATTAGGACTTAATTTGTTTTACTTCTGCTCTTTTGATGAGCAGCAAAAATGGCTAGATTGAAACAAGCCAAAGAAGAAGCTGAGAAGGAGGCTGCCGATTTTCGTGCTCATATGGAAGCTGAATTTCGGAAAAAGCTTGCGGAGGTAAACTATACCAAAATATTATTTTCATCTGCTAACATTTATTATGATATTCTTTATCTCAAATAGATCAATTTGAGAGACCTTTAAGTTTTTTGGCATATTTATTTACAATCTATAGGAAGGCATGATTAATGATCCGCAAGGCATTGACACATACTTTTTTGCTGCTTGGGCAGTTACCCTATATTTCTCTTATTTTATTCTTTAACATGTTTGCCAATTAAGTTATGATAATTCTTCTTAACTAATGTTTACTTCTTCCGAGTAAAAATCAATGCTCAATATCTGACCAGTAAATACTCACATAACACGAAACAGAGGAGTGGAGATTCTGGTGCTATTGTCCAGCGATTGGAGCAAGAAACAGAGGCAAAGATCGGTCACCTAAAGGATGAAGCCTCAAGAATATCACATGACGTGGTCCAAATGCTTCTGAAGCATGTGACGACAGTTAAGAACTAGAGTTTGCTATAGGCTGCTTATTAAAGTACTAATGTTTTGCATCTATGCTTTTCAACTCCGACGCTGACTTTCTAGCTTGGCTTGAACGCATATTGTCAGTCTTTCTTTCCATATATTTGTTGTTTCATTGTTTGACTATGGATATTGATGAAATAAAATTCCTGGCATTCTTTGTTACATAGACAAGTTTTCATTCAGAGGATTCCTTTGTAGAGTCAGTACGACTGCTAACTGTTGTTGAACCAACGCTTCATGTGTGATTTCCATGGAGATGAGCAGGCCTCATGTACTTTTTTCATGTATGATAATGATCAAAAAGAATAAAAGCTCCAGTGGCGAGTAATTTGGAGCTATGACTAGTAAGGAAACGCTGTAACGTTGACCTGATATGGTGTGTATTTGTGCAACCATCAAGGATGCTATATAATACGGTCTTATGATCTTGATCATTGTCTGGACCAGAAATCTTGTAGTTACAGTTAAGTTACGAAGGAGAAGAGTTAATTGAGCTATTGTCTGGACGAGAGATCTTGTAGTTACAGTTAAGTTGACAACTTTCCATGTAACTGGTGCAATCAGCTTATATAATTAATAGGCGATTACATCTTGGCGTGTAAATTTGTTAAGCTGGTATTGATGCTGAACTTCTCAGACAATGATCGTCATTTTCTTCATGTACCTATATTGATCAAGAGCAAAAACCCCCGTTTTATTGGTTATCATTTTTCAAGGGTATAGGGCGGACAAATCCTGCAAAATCTGCTGTACCAGTATGCCACATGCGAAAATGCCTATCCCGAGAAGCCTTGAAAGTATCTGTCGATCGTCTCTGTTATACACTGTCCATGCCATAGCCGGTGGAAGAACTCCATAAAGCATTGTCATACAGTAGCCTCCCTGCTCCATCATTGACATGTTAGTAAGAACTCCATAAATAGCGTCACTGCATTAAAATGTTAGTAAGAACTCCATAAAGCATTGTCATAGATCATTAACATGTTAGTTAATCATCCACGACAAGAGGCAGCGCAAATAATCAAAGACCGGTTAATGAGGTTGAAAGTTGAGAACTTGTATTGAAGCTTTTTTATTCTCAGCTTACAGCTATGTCTGTAGCAGCATTGAAAGCATCTGGAACAGTAGTTGAGATGAGCAGTGTTGGAGCTACTATCATTGCCATTGCGGTGAAGCTGAGTTTATTTTTACCCCACCACTTCCTAAATCCCATGTTTTCCTTTGGTTCCTGCAATATTTTGACATAGTTATCTAAAAGTATTGGGCTATGTTCTAAAGAAGTTTTAGGAATCCTCCCTACTGCTGCACTGATAATCTAACGATTTCTATATAATACTGGAACTCAGGAAACAATGCCCGCCTGCAATAGTTGTGAGGGGGGAAAGCGCCAGGAGAGCTTCCTTAGTTGCTCCTTGAAGAATTCAGAGAAGCCCAGGAGGGTGCCAATCATTGACGTCCCTACCGCCAAAAGCGAGAAGGCTTCTACCATGTACGATAACCCACCCCACCTCACGCTTGACAAAGGATCCTTGAGGGTTAGCAACTTTAAGATAAACAATCTTAGAACAATCAATGTAAGACTGATGGCATGTCCTAAGTCCTAACAAGAAACACAAATTCCGACAATCAGAACAGATTCATAAAAGCAACAAGTATTATTGCATTAAGGGCGGAACAAATCATTTTTGGACTTTTACATCTATGGAAAAATGAAATCAAAAAATCAAGTCCTGAAGTAGATAATTACGCTTACTTACTTTATTAACAACTCAACAGGATCAACAGTTTGATCAGCTTGAGAAGCGATACCAAGAGCAACTGCATCCCATACAAGCAAAGCAAACAATGGAACAAGACTACCAAGCAAAACTGATACCCTCAATCTTACCAAATCACCACCCAAATAAGCACAAAGAACTGCAGGAATATCAAACATCATGAACCAGGTGGGATTTAACTGCTTTAATTGAAATTGGAATGTATTACATGTTTACCAGGTATTAGGTCGTGATACACCAAAGAAAAGATCATTACGGGAATGGTAGCTGGAACTTTTCCCCAATCGCCACTTCCCTCCAAACCTGACCACCCTTCAAACACAACTGCTAGCACCTCAATAGCTAGCAGTAAGGCTGTGCGTACGGAATAATATCAAGAATATGAATCAGCTACTAGAAAAGTTAGACAATTCGAAACAGCAATTCAATGTTTTGCACCTATCATGATAGAAGTGAGCCACTGGTTGACTTGATCAGTGATTTCAGTGCCACCAATAGAGATTAGCACTGTGAAAATAGCAGTGAACAAGCAGGCTGAGACAGGTTCAGAAAGGTTAATTAAATGGAAAAGGATCTCCCCAGACTTGGAACTGTAGGCAGTCATCGAAGTATAACAAAAGAAAACATATGTAGCAGCGGCCAGAGTTCCACCCCAGTGTCCAAGTGTCTCTTCAGCCATAGTACTAATTGATATGACCTCCAATTCATTCTCATCCTCTCTTTTGCTAATCTTCCTCCTCAAACCCACATTGACTTCAATAAGCAGAAGTGCTTCAATCAGCAGAAAAACCCAACATATTATCATGGACGCTGAACTTGGAATAACTCCCTGCGATTTAAAAATACGTCTGATGACTACCTAAAGTAGCATATTCCAAAAACAAACCTCATCTTAAAAACGATAGTAATTTAAGTAACCGTAGACACTTTCCATGTTAGCTTTGATTATGCTATTAAGAAGGAAAAGGAAAGGGAAGGATTTACAGCAGGAGAAGCTTTTCCTGGGAGAGCAAGTATGCCTGAACCAATACTTGTACCAACAATAAGAGCGACTGCCCCAGCAATTGTACCCTTCTTTTCAACTACATAAACTTGCTCCTCATTTCCTTCTGTTGCATCTTTCTTCACTTTCGCCGTAGAGCATCTCTGAACTGACAACTTCTGCTTTTGCTGCCATTTGCAGTCCCAAGCAAGGTACCCACAACTGGAAAGAACGGAACCCATTAGTAACATCCATCACTGAAACTTAGTATTAGATAAGAAAGTTCGTTCCTAACTCTCATACTTGACCTTTGCGTGCTTCCGATGCCTTGTGCACCATGATGTGATCAATTTGTCATTCTTGTGTGTCTGAGGAAACAGAAAAGCAGCTAAAGGCATGCACCGTGAGTCCATGAGAAGGAGAGAGAGAAGCTACCTGCTATGGCAACTTCTGGACAACAAATGAAAGATGTTCCCCAAATATCTTGGAAGTGGACCACATTGCCAGCATCATCAAGTGGGTCCCGCGGGTACCGTTTCTGACAAAAACAGGAAAAGGAACAGAGGTAATGGGCGACATTCTACTCGCACTCCCTCTCTTTCTAAGCTGTATTGTATTTGTGGGTCTCAACCAAAAACCACGAGAAGTTTGTACACCTACAAATAAGTTTGGCAGAAGGTTCGAATTTGGCTTATGTATACATATGCATAGTTTTGGGATATCAGACTCAAGTGTGGACTCTAACAACTCAGTCAAACTTGAAACTTAGATCTCAATTATATACGAGATGTTTTATTTATATAGCAAAACAAGATTATTTTATGATTGAATATAGACTCTCGATGTCTGTTGCTCCTAGTGTTTCTCTCTCAACTCTCCTCTTTTTCTCTTTGTGCCCTAGCCACTCGTAGGTTTATGTGCTGCTTCACCTTGAGCAGGCGACAGTAGCAGCATGAAGCAGGCGACAGTAGCAGCACCCCAAGGCTTATCCAAAACACTCATTGTCACTCTTGCTCTCGCTTTAGTGGTCCTCTTCTTCCTTTTCTACGTAATTGTTCAAATTATTTCTACTTTTTTCCCTGCTGTAATGGCATAGATACATATTCTTTTCCTTACAACATGTGTTTTTATATTCCTTAATAATCATATTATTCATTTGTGCTCTCACTATTGTAATATGGAAGTAAGTCGCTTATGTGGTAAATGGAACTTGAGTTTGTGTCGTTGGACTTTGTTGCTTTTTATGTTAAAAGTGATTCAGAAAGTATCCATCATCATCCTACCATCAGCTTATGGCTTTAACGACCTAATGCTTAATTTCTTTGAGGCTCCATCACTCCTAATTAACTTAAATTCGCATTTAGTAGCTATTTGCTTCTTAAAATAGTAAAAGGTAAGCTTTATTTTTATACTTGTGAACCAGTGCGCCGTATTCTGTTTTGGTAGGAAACACTTGACTTTGGAATTTCATTTTTATTTTTGTGATACCATATAGCTATCCATTATATAGTCAAACAAGAATATTAAAATAGTGTTATACAAAAAGGCTTCTTAGAGGGCTCAAATCATTTTGTTTGTTATTTTTTAGCTTGAACTAGTTTCATAATTATCTTATTTATAATTATTTTGGATGGATTATCATAATCATTTAACAACATAAAGCAACATAATAAAGAGTTCTAATATAGTATCATAACAACAAACCAAGTGAACAAATAGTTCAGATTGAACGAACCGGTTCTTTAAAGATAAGAAGTGAGGTTTAGAATCACTTTGTTAAATCAAGAGAGGTTATAATCCATATTTTTATAATAACAAAAGATAACTACCATTAATTAGTTTATTTTTTCATGAAAGGGATAGTAGTCATGCACAAATTAAGATACATCTCATGAATATATTAGAGAAAGAGTTGGAGTTTAATTCATTCAAGCTTAGAGCAAATTAAGACTAACGAAGAACAAGGAACAATAAAAGTATAAATGAATGCAATGTTTAGTAATTTTAATATTTTAGAGACTCATCATGTATTAGTACGTTGTTTCAACTCATTGAATGACTCTTTTCAATGATCAAGAGGAATTAACGTTTTGAACTCAAAGAAAACCCAACTTAAATACTTCTCAAATGTTCCTTAAATCATTTTTAAGGAGCATTTGAGAAGTATTTAAGTTAATTTTGCATTCATAAGATTAACCTTGAGGACTTAAACATGTTAAAATCACGATTTTAAGTGTATTGGTCAACTTATATAAGTTAATGGTTAAACAAAGTAGATTAAAGTTGCGAAAAATATGCACAGAAGCTATGTAATAGACATATTGGTCGAATAATGTGTTGTTAGTTGATCAATATCTCACTAGGATACATATTAGTTTAGCAATATTCCTACGGCTAGTAAATTGGTCAACTAATATGTAATAATGGTTGACCAATGCATAGAATCTAGCTATTAGAAATGACTAATTCTTGTTTCTAGTGACTAGTTTGACCCCCAAACTATACAATATATAGTTTTTATAGGTTTAGACATAGGAAAATATTTAGGGTGTCTTATATAAACATTTCCAAAACTCTTTTAAAGCAGTTTGAGCATTTATTGTTGTATTTTTAAGGGAGTGAGTTTTTAAAGTTATCAAAGCGATCAAGCAAGATCTTTTCCATTGTAATTCCTTTTATGAGTTGGGTTACTCTTCATCTTAGAGAAAGATTATATAGAGACTTGTTTTTTACTTATACAAAATAAGATTATTATAGGAAGTTTCCTCTTAGCCTTGTTGAAAGAAGAATTTAGTAGAAAGTAGAAATTTGATGAAGTATCTTAGAGAGTGGATGTAGACAAAGATTATTTACCGAACTATTATAAATTAGTTTGCCTTTCTTTTTCCCAATACTCTCTAAATTACCATTTGATTATGTTATTTATTTATATTAAATTATTTTTATCATATATTGATTACTATTTAATTGCATTCCTTAGATAAGAAATAAATGTTTAAATTAAACACCAAATTTACCCCTATCTTAGGTGCCATTAGGAACCAATAATTGGTGTTAGAACATGTATCTTAAGTTAGCATTTCAAAAAAAATTCTAGAGTAAAGATTGCAATGGCATACTGAATTTCATCCTCATACAACCAAGGGGCACAAAATATTAGCATAGCTCTTTTCATTAATGCCAATGATCATCTTTATTAGGAAACTAAGATAAAGTCCTTCTTAATAATCGAGAGTGTTGATTTGTGGGAAATAATCTCAAATTGCCCTTTCACTCCCACAAAAATCATGAATGATAAAAAGGTTCTTAAACTTTAAGAATAATGAGATTGATTAGATATAAGACTTTTTTCTTTGAATAGAAAGCCAATCATATATTTATTATGCGCACTAGGTAAAGATGAGTCAAATATGGTATCCATATATGAAATTGCTCGCAAAATTTAGAAACACATGACATTACACATGATCATATTAATCAAGTTAGTGAAATAAATGACAAGCAGGAGAAGAGGGATAATAGGAAGAATGAGGCTTTCAAAGCATTAAATTAGATGGCTCAAGTGATTTTAGAAGCTAATAATCGAAAGGTTAAGTAGCTTATATGTACTTTATGGCAAAAGATGATGATGAGATACTTTTTAATTCTAATCTTTGTGATATTTATAGTGATTTGACATATTACAAAATAGTAAAATCTTAAAAAAATTATAAGTAAAAAGGGAAAAACTATCTTCCAATCTGAAAGAGATTCAAAAGCATTTAGGTATATGAATAGATGAAAATGAAAATGTGAAGAGAGAATTGCATAACGTAAAAGCATCTAAGAATATGGTCATTAGTGAAAATCATACATGTGATGCATTAAAGCATAAAAATGAGACATTGAAAAAGGAGGTCAATATTATCAAAGATCATATGTTGTTCATATTCATTGAGGGAAGAGAAAAACTTAAAAACATGTTGGGACTTCAAAAAATGTAATAACAGACATAAGATTAGATACAACTGGGAAAGTAGATCCAATGCCAAAATCTAAATTTGTTAAAATAAAATGTTTACCTATTGAATAACTACTCCTTAAGATGCCAAATAGGCATGATGCATCCACTTTTAAACAAACACATATATCATATAAACATGCTACAACTTTTGAACCTTACCCTATAAGAAAACCATATGATCTTGTATATGGATCTAGACCTAGGTATAGAGCTCATTATTCTCAAGGCAAGAATAGGCACAATTGTTATAAAAAGATTTATTATAGCATACAATCCCATTTACACTTCTCTAGACCAGAGCATTAACTTAAAAGCAAGAATCAAATTTGTACCCATAATAAGTATCACACATATAGTTTTTCTACGCCATCATACTAACCAAAACTGCTGGTTAATATTCAAAGGAGGGATTCCTATTATGCATATACATATAAAAGACCAAGCAATACGTGTGCGCATTAACATCACTACAACACCAATTCATATCATTCATGTAACATGATATACCATTTTTGGGGCAAATATGGACATATTGATCGATTTTGCTTCCAAAAATAAAGAACAATAAGTAAAACCCTAAAAATATAGGTTGAAAAGAAGGAGGTGACTAATAATATATCTCCTAATGTTATTTAGGTACCTAAATCACATTAATTATTTTGTTTTATAGATGTCTAAACAAATCCATATTTGGGTACATAATGGATTTTGAAGGTATAACTAATAATGCATCCCAATGTACAACTCTTAGAGACAAAGATGGAACATTTGTTACATTCAAAGATAATACACATTAAAAAATTGGTAAGAAAGGCCATATTATAATTAGCAATATGCTTTTAATAGAAGAATTAAACTATAATTTATTAAATGTAAGTTAACCATATGACAAAGATTATGAAATATATTTTGAAGGAAAATCATGCATTATTGCTCGAAACATTGATAATAACACTGCATTTTTAGGTGTGAGAGAAGGTAATAATTTGATCTTATTTACCTCTCTAACCAAAATAATCTATATAAATAAGATGTATATATATGGTATAGGAGACTTGTACATGTAAGTATGGATCTCATCTCTAATCTTAATTCTAAACAACTTGTCAATAGCCTTTTGAGAATCAAGTTTGAGAAAGACAAGGTGTCTAGAGCTTTAAAAAAAGGCAAACAAACCAATAAATCATTCAAGAACAAAAGTCAGTAACCTCTACTGGATCTTTGCAATTACTTTCTATGGATTTATGTAGTCACACCATTGTTGATAGTATAAGTAGAAAAAGTTATCCATTTGTCATAGTAGATGAATTCAGTATATTCACGTGGGTATTATTTTTAACTAGTAAAGATGAATGCTTTAGGACATTTGTTAAGTTATTAAGAGGCTTTAAAATGAAAAGGAACTCTCCATTGCATTAATTAGAAGTGATCATAATAGGAAATTTGAAAATAAATTATTTTAATCTTTTTTATGAAAATGGATTTTTTTGTAATTTTTATACTCAAGACTCTTAAAAATGGAGCTATTGAAAGAGAAATAGGAAATTATAAGATATAGCTAGAATAATTGTAAACGAATATGATCTCCTCAAGTATCTTTTTAGGTAGAAGTTTTAGTAATAACATGTCATATTTCTAATAGATTCTATATAAGACCCACCATAGATAAAACTAATTATGAGATTTGGCATTAAAAAAGGAAAAGATTAGTTATTTTGAAGTGTTTAGTTGTCATTGTTATCTTTTGAACACTAGAGATAACTTGGGCAAGGTCAGTTCAAAAGTCGATGAAGGAATTTCTCTTAGTTACTCCTTAACTAATAAAGCATATATACTATTTAATAGGAAAAATCTTGATATTAAAGAATCAATGCGTTTAATTTTTTATGAGTCTAACTATCTTACCTATAAAAAAAACCTTAAAGGTAATGATATAGGTCCATCTAAGGATTTAGAGGAAGTAGCCATTGGTATGCCTATGAGACTAGTAAGCAAAGAGTTGGTTTGAGGAGAGTAGGTTTTACTAAGGTATGCATTGAAGTAAACAAACTAGCCAAATTACTTGACTCCTTAAAGATTCTTAGACTTGGTGAAGAAGGTGAACCTAGCATAATTGAAATCTTTATTTACTATCTCTAAAAACCTTATCAAACTCTTTAGACCAAGGTATGGAAACCTAAAACTACCAATACCAACCCTCCTCCCAACAACTCTCCAAGCCCTTTAATCTTTCAAGACCCTACTCAATTGCACCCCTCTTAAAATATATTCTCAATGTCCCCTCCTCTTTTATAGATCCCTCTTCTTCTACCCTTTATGTTACTAATAACATCTCTCCACCTTCCCTCATTAATCGCATATAATATGAATCTCTAAAAGATCCCTTGGTCTCTACTGATGACCACTGATAATAAATTGTATTCTAAATCACAAGTACATAATGTAGCTGTAGTTAGCAATAGAAAGTACGGGTCAATCTCACAAGGACTAAAATTACTAATACTTACCATCTTCCTATTATCTATCAAAACAAATTATGTTGTTTAAGATAAATTAAATGCAAAACTAAAACAATAAAATAAAATAGATCAACATATTAATTGAACTAAAATGCAGATTAAAATAAAAAACAATAAAGGAAAACAATGGTACCTTGATATCGAATCCCCTTAACATTTCTCATGCAATTTTGATTTCACTATTCAATTTAATCTACAGATTATTGGACCATGAAAATTTTTATGTTATGTTAATATCTTTCTTAAGACTATTAACACCTAACCCTTAGTTAAATCATTGAAATCTCTTTGTAATTAAAGTCCTTAAGATTGCATTAATCAGTTTATGAATTTTTCTGTTAAGTTTGGCCCTAATCTAAAGGATTTATATCGAACTATCTCTACGTTTACATGCAACTCCTTTCAATTATGGTAGATCCATTCATACAAAAGAATTTATTAATCTCAATTGCGTGAAATAATATGCTAGCAATATTAATTCAAGAGTAATTAAGAACATATAATTAAATCTCAATGAAACTAAAGAATGAATAAGTTTAAATAAAATCACTATAAGGCCTATAAAAAGGTTCATACAAACTAAGTACCAACAAAATTTTAGCTCAGAATCATAACATCAAAACTAAAGAAAAAGCATAAAAATAAAAGAGCCATAATGAGACCCCCTTTTAATCCTTATGAAATCCACTTTTGAATTATGGAAATCCACTCTAAAATACATTTCCTTGCTTGTTCTTTGTTCTTTCTATCATTTTAGACCATCAATATATGTTTCCTTAATCTTAATTTGAGCCTTCTATGAACATCATATGAACTCCTCTTATTTCCTCTTTGTTTTGCCCTTTTATAGCTCAAAATTAAGGTTTCTAAAGTGAATAAGGTCACCCACACAGTTGTGTGTATGATTATGTCTCTCATTCTTCCTTAACTATTTAAAAATTATGAATCCCAAAAAGCTATGCAGTTACCCATACAATCATGTAGACTTATAAGTGTTTGTCCTTCATCAGTAAAAGTCCCTCCAAAATAACTCCAATTTTTCTATTTTCTGTCTGAATTTCATCCTAATTCTTCTTCTTTTATCCATAAAGGCAAATATGGCCTAGAAAAATAATAGACACAAGATAAGTACAAAAACAATAAGAAACTCTCAAATAAATAAGTAAAATGCATTAAATACGAGATTAGGAATATAATCTATTTGGCATTTATCAAACTCCACCACACTTAAGCATTAACTTATCTTTAAGCAAATCAATTTCATTACTCTCAACAAAATAGGAAACAATTCTAAGAAAGCATTAGATGAAAAGGATATCTAGCAAGATTCTCCATTATTCGTTAAATTACAAGGTTCATTGAAATGTTAAACATTTAGTTACTTGCATCAAATTATAAATCAATATAATTTAATCCATAATTCTTCAAATTTCAACTCAATTTATAGCATTCCATTTAATGTGTAAAGTTAACATACATAAGAAAAATGTTAAAACCTTTAACCGCTTAGAACACTAAATTTAAACAACATAAAAGCATTTAGAAGATTGTCCAAAAAGTCACCTAGACTTTTACGTCAGAGTAACATGAATACCCTTTATTACTTAACTAAGGTCACTATCTCAAATGGCTACCAACACCACTCTTTAACTTTGACCTTTTTATGGAACAAAACTATTGGAATGAAATTATAAATGCTCTTTTATTTACATACTACTATTTTATCTTTTGTTTTTTAATATATGGGTAATAAAAATGCTCAAAATGAATTCACATTTAACTCAATATATATACAGATTATATATAAACTATTATAATGCAAATCAATTATCCATTCTCAAAATTAATGAACTAAATTAAAATTAACTTAATCATCAAAACTTATAACTATTTTCCTAAATAAATCAAATCACAAACACAATCAAACTCATAATGAATCAACTTGGTCAATATCCATTTTTTAAGAAAAATTTCCCTAGTTATTCATTATTAAGCTAATTATAACGAAATTGACAAGTTTGACTAGTAAGTACTTCTCCCATTGTTAAGTTATACATTGTCTGCAATGTACAAAACAAGTAAGAATAATGAAATCTATGAAAAATAATTGAGGGATAAGGATAATTAGTACTCTCCTGACAGAAAAAGATTTTTGGTATTGTTTAATGTCATCAACACCTATCCACTACTGGTGAAATCTTGCCTACCTTAAAGCAAGGGATGATGTTGCCTTCATAACCTATAGATATCTATCAAATCTCAAATAATAAAGTCAGGGCCATCAAACTAAAACTATGAAAATCACTAAAGTACTAATGAACATCCTAAAAAATACTCAATAAAATAAAAACACCTAATTATTCAGTTGCCTTGCAACCAGTGCTTCTTTATGAGTCTTATAGTGACTTCTTAATAAGAGCTTTTTTAACTTGGATTTATAATTAGTAGCTTGCTTCCACCAATTTTCCCACATAAATGTTCAGTATCCTACAAATAGGTCACATACTATAAAATAAAAAGTACTTAAGGTATTAAATTAATAAAACTGATTAACTCCACTAATGCCCTTTTTAGTTACAAATTGTTAATATAATAAGGAATAATAAAGTCCCTTGGATCTTCAATTGACTCTGATAGTTTGTTTTGTGGGAAGTACGAGCCCTCATCTCTATTTGGCTCCCCCTCTTCACCTTCCTTTATATCCTCTTTCTTCATTTCTTCCTTCTCTTCTTAAATAGTAGCTTCCTATTTTTCTTCAATCTATGTTGTCTCTACTAACTCCTTTTCATTCTTTTCTTAATCCACATTGTTGGGACCCGATCCGAGAACCGGATCCCAACCAAAATAAAAGAGAGAGGAGGCGAAAATGAAACGAATGCATAAGGCCGAACAAAGCGGAAGTGGAAGCAAATCGAATACGGACTAAAACGGATACAAGCCGAAGGCAAATCGCAATCAAAGCGGAATGTGAATAACAAAACGGATAACAAAAGTAATTAATCGAACGCAAACATACAAATGGAGTAATTGAACTGAATCATATCCG
>JANIJH010000225.1:29302494-29317409 GCA_024520975.1 Erythroxylum areolatum | reverse complement strand
GCATTTCATATGTATCTTGTTAAGTATGTTTGATAGAGTGAAATGCAAATTGCATATGCTTTAATGAAATTGTGTTACTCATGTAAAATGCAAAATTGTGAAATAATTGTTTTGGTGAATTGATTTGTTGCATGAATTGAGTGGACCATCGATGATGGTTACCTCATTGAGTTCGCAAAACTCACCAAAATTGCAACGTTGTCTTTTCAGGACCAAGAGATGACTCTAGCTACTGAGAGGCTCTACCAACCGTGTAAATTGTGATTGGCAAGAGAAGTCATGGCTCAAAGGTCGGTCAGCTGAGATTTTTGCACAGATTAGTTAGATTGTATATATTTTCCTCATTCATGTACTAGTATTGTATTAGGTTTTGATGATGTACATATGGAGATTGTTGAAATTCACAATGTAGACAATCGGATTTTTATGAAATGAATTGAGGAAAAAATTAGTTTTTAAAATATTGTGATTTTCTTATGATACTTTGTAAGTGAACTATGATACCATGCCATATGAAGTGAATGTAGTGATCGAACGTAGCGTGCCCTTATCATAGGATATGTGCCGGAATGACCTCCGGGCGTCCCGGTGTGTACCCTGCGGTAAGAGGCGCTACAGTTTTACTCCAACTTCTTCAATTACAACAATTAGTCTTTAGCATGGAATATTGAAACATTGTTTTTTAAATTTAATTGTTTTCTAATGCTAACTGATTTCGACTTTTGGCAACAGTTGGAATTATAAAACCAAAGAATCTTTTGCATCTCAATCTGTTATTTTGTTTCCTCTTCTGCAGTTCAAAGATTGCATTGCTGTTAAGCTTCGAATATTTTTGAATTCTTGTAAAAGAATTAGCATAAATGGAGTTGTTGGGTTTTCTACTACTTTTCTGTTATCTTTACACAAGAAACTGATGAAATTTTGTAAAACTTTGCAGAAATGGAAATGCAGAAATGTAAAGAAGACCAATTTTTACTTGGTTCGATAGTGAAGCACTATCTACATCCAAGGTTCCCACCTATGGTGGTAAGGACTTTCACTATATGAGAAAGAAGAAGAAGATTATACAGAGATTGAGTGTTCCACTTGAACACTTGCAAAAAGAGTCTCCAAAAACTCTCCAGTACCCATAAGTTAGTACCCCCAGCACTCTCTGTAAAACACTTCTCTCTAATATCTTTCTTTTTACTCACAAATACAGAATACAAGATAAATTGGAATTGCTCTGAATGTGTTCTGCTTTTGTCTGAAGGTTTTGTCTTCCTTTATAGTTGCTGAAAATGGAGAAGATCGCTTTCGGATGTCTGTCTCTTGAATTAAGCAACCCACATGTGCCTTCCACTTGAGCTTTTAATGAGCCTTCATATGCTGTGTGTTTTGTAGCTACTTTAATTGTATGTCTGCGTTTCATACATGATGGGGCTGGGTTTTGTAACATCTGGAGCTTGAGTAATAAGTGATACGACAATGCTTTGATAAGTGTAGCTTCAAATTTCCATAGTGAACGACTGCATATTGAGTTATTTTTTCAGACAACATTTTAATGACTTAAGTCAATTGTGCTTTTGACTTTAGCTGTTAGAGGTTTCTGGAATGTAGCTTTCTTCTCTCTTCGACACTCCTACAGACACCATCACACACTTCACTTCTTCTTGTCTTCGATTCTTTGCTTGTTTTTTGGCTAATTTGAGTGAGGTTGGTGGAGTATGAGAGTTTTTCATTACACTTTCCCTCCTACTCCATCAATCTTTGCTCAGATCTGAAAAACCTGAGAGTGATTCATTCTACCCGAAACCCTAGTTTTCCAAAAATTTGTGAGATCTACTGAAATCTTCTTCAATTTCATACGGCTTTCCTTCTCCTTCACCAGTCGTAGCTCAAATTAAAAGACCCTAGAGAAATCTCCAAAAACCCGAAACCCTAATCTTCACCCCCTTTGTGAGATCTGCTGGATTTGACTTCGGTATCACGGGGCTTCCTCGATCTGTAAGTAGTCCCTGCAAAAATTAAACTTCTTTTGTGTTAGAATTTTTGTACCGAAATCAGATGGATTTTTCTCACCTTGTATTTTTTCCAAATTGAAGGTTCCTTTGGAGATTTGATCTCTGACGAAATACAGATGCACATCAATGTGCTTGGATCGTTCATGGAGGACTGGATCGCGATACAGGTACCAAGCACTCTGAATATCCGTGTATAGTACTGGTGTTGTGATTTCTATGTTTATTTCCTTCAAAATTCCTGATAGCCATGTTAATTCCTTTACCCCTTCTGTGATTACATAATATTCTACCTCTGTGGTAGATAGACTTACCACTGATTATTGTTGTGATTTCCAACATATTGTGTTTGCTGATAGTGTAAATATATATGCTGAGATTGACTTTCTTGTGTCTTTGTTTGTTGCATAATCAGCATCCACATAGCCATTTAGAGACATATATTTTCATTTGTTTAGTTCTGTTTTTGAAAAACATAAACCATAGTTCATTGTTCCAGATATATATTTGAGAACATTTTTGAGCCCCTGCCAGTGTTCTAAACCTGGATTGGCCATGAACTTACTTAGGATACTTATAGCATAGGCTAGATCAGGTCTTGTGCATAGCATAAGGTAAAATCCTAAAGGAACTAAAGTAGGTTTGGCTTGCTCCATATGAAATTGAGCTAGGATCTTTCGGATATAGTTTCTTTGGATAAGCCGTAGCTTTCCTTCCCTCCTCTTTCTGATAATCTGCATTCCTAAAAGCTTCTGTGCTTTCCCTAGGTCTTTTATTTCAAAATGAGAGCACAATTCAGCCTTAACCTCTTAAATTCTATTCAAGTCCTTCCCTGTGATGATGAGATCATCTACATAGACTAGCATAAACACTGCTTTAGTCATCCCTTGATCTTTATAATATAGGTAGTAATCATATGAGCTTCTTATGAAGTTCATACTAGCAGCAACCTCATGGAACTTCTTGTTCCATTGTCTAGGAGCTTGTTTGAGCCCATATAGGGATTTTTGCAATAGACAAACATGGTCCAACTTATTTTTGTCCTCAAAACCAATTGGTTGCTTCATATATATGGTCTCTTCTAGCTTTCCATATAGGAAAGCTGTCTTAATATCCATTTGATGGATTTCCCAATCATATAGAGTTGCCAGGACTAAAATAAGCCTAATTGTCTTGAATTTAACTACTAGAGAGAATATCTCCTTGTAGTCTATTCCTTCCTTTTGCCTAAATCCCTTAGCTACAAGCCTAGCCTTATAAATTCTAGGTTCTGCTTCTGTTACTCCTTCTTTTAATTTGAAAAGCCACTTATTCTCAATTAATTTGGCTTAGTAAGTTCTGGGAACTAAAGTCCAAGTGTTATTCTTCATTAATGAAGAATGTTCCTTCTCACAAGCTTCTTTCCAATTTTTAGGATCCTTGCTTCTCATGGCTTCATCATAAGTTTCTGGAGCTTTATTTTCTACATTTTCAGCCACGAAACATGCAAATTCAACTATGTCTAGTTCAGTATACCTTCTGTTAGGTATTTTGATTCTTGGTTGCCTATCCCTTGTGATTTGGTAGTCCTGTAGGTTCTCTTGCATATCAGTTGAAGGTAGGTGTGGGGCTTCCCCTTCACCCTCATCTTCTGCCTTTTCTCTGCTTTCTCCATACTATGTAATGACTTCTACAGGCTCCACAGCTTCAGTTTGTGAACCATCATCTTCTTCAGATTCTGGTGGTATATAAAATGGGACTGAATTGTTTACGGTCCCTAAATTCTCCTGAATGTCACCTAAAAGGTCAGAATTTTGAGAATTCTTGTTCAGCAGTGAGAATTCATCTTCTTTAAAGATGGCATCTCTGCTAATGATTGTTTTATAGGCTTCCTTTCGAAGTAGTAGGAGTTCATAGCCCTTCACACGTTCTGGATAATCTAGAAACACCCCTTGACTACTCTAGGCTCTAATTTTCCCTCTATCTGATGTGCATAGGTTGTACATCCAAAAGTCCTAAGGTGTAATAGTCTAGGCTTCTTCCCACTCTAAATTTCTTGAGGAGTCTTATACTCATTAGCTGAGGTTGGAAGCCTATTAATTAAATAGGCTACTGTCCTAATTGTTTCCCCCCAAAGAGAATGTGAGCAACCCGATGAGAGGAGCATGCATCTAGTCTTTTCTAGAAGAGTTCTATTCAATCTTTCAGCTACTCTATTCTACTGTGGAGTAGCTCTAATAGTCTTATGCCTAAGAATTCCATTTTTACTACAATATTCCTCAAATTCCTTGTTACAATACTCTAGCCCATTATCAGTCCTTAGGCATTTTAATTTTCTCCTAGTTTAGTTTTCAATAAGAGTATGCCATCTCATGAAAACCTCCAGTGCTCATCCTTCCTCTTCATAGGGTAAACCCAACATTTCCTTAATTTATCATCAATTATGGACATGAAATACAAGTTCCCTCCTGTTGTGGGGACTTGAGCTGGCCCTAGAGATCACTGTGAGCATACTCCACGATCTCTGTGGCTCTTTTATCTCCCCTTTGAAATGCTGACCTGTGGTGCTTACCTAGCACACAAGATTCACAAAAATCTAACTTTTGTAGGTTCTTTTCAGGTATAAGACCTTGCCTAGAGAGATGGAGCAGGCTTTTGTTGCCTGCATGTCCCAACCTAGCATTCCATTGCTTGGTTGGCTCAAGGTTTCTACTTTCTGAAATTTGATTAATTTCAGTTGAGCCTATAACATAGTATAGGCCACCCCTCTCCACTCCTCTAACGATGACTTTCCCATCCCTTAGGATTTCTCTAAGTCCATCTTTAGATCTGACCTGAAAACCTTACTTACCAAACAAGCTTTCCGGCATCAAATTTCTCCTTATTCCAGGCACAAATCTGACATTGTTTAGGATCCTTCTTTTTCCATCAAACATGTTGATGGAAACACTTCCTATGCCCCCTCTATCCTTTGCTGCCCAGAATCTGCTATTTTAACCTTGGCAATGACTGGTTCAAATGTTATGAACTAGTCCCTATAAGGAGTAACATGCATAGTGCACCCTGAGTCAAATATCCATTCTCTACTAAGGTCCTCACAATCTTCAGTTACAGGCAAAATTTCCTCTTCACTAGAATCTTCAGGTTTTTCAACATTACCTGAAATTTCACTTTCAGCTGCCTTATCCCTCTTCTTTTTTCTACAATCCCTTGCAAAGTGTCCCACCTTATCACAATAGAAGCATGTCTTAGCTTTTCCTTTTTTCTTCTTTTCATTTTCACCTTCCCTAGGGTGTTTGTCTTTCCCACTTCCCTTCTTCCACTTTCCTTTCTTGCTATTTTTCTTATCAAACTTCTTCTCATAATTATCTACAAACATCACTTCAGCCAGCTTTTTAAATGGATTCACTTCAACTATTTCTTCCATAAGAGAATCTGAGGGTATGCTTGTTTGGGGGTAATGGAGAAAAATGTATGGGAATGGAATGAAACCTTGCGTTTGGCATCAAACTATCATTGAAGGGGTAATATTTTCATTACCCAATTCTTGACAATCCTCCATTCCCCTCTTATTTCAAAGGAATGGGAATCATTGATTTATTCTCCTGGTACAAGGGCTTTATGTATACCTTTAATTGGACCATTCATCGAGGGTGAATGGACCTAGGGGTATGTGATTATTATTATTAAATTTACAGTTTCTCATAGTAATTTAAACAATCATAATAAATTACAGACCAAATAATATTAATTTAAGGGTAATAAATACAAATAGAATTTTTTTAAAAATCTACAATTTTTGAAATTATGGAAAAAAATACCACAATATACTTGATTTTGAACATTCTGTCATTATAAATAGGGTGTATTAAATATAATTAATTAAATTATAATTAAAATTTGATATAAAACAAAATTTTAACAAATTTTTGTTTCTCAAGATTTTTAACAAACCAACCACCATCAAAAGTAATGGTAATCATTTCTTTATCTTAACTAACCGTATAATTATAATGATAATATCCATTCCCATTCCTCCCTATATTCATTTACATTCCCATTCCCATTACTTTCTGTGAACCAAGCCCCCCCTAAAACTCTTTTTACAGTGAGTGATTCTCCACTAACATGCTTAATTACCTTCTTGAATGCATTAAATTCAAGAGATAATGCCTTTAGGATTACTACAACTTGATGTTCCTCACTTATTTTCTCATCTGTAGCTTCTAAATCTTGTACTAGCTTGACGAAATAATCTAGGTTATCATCTAAGGATACTGAAGTGTTCATTTTGTAGTTTGCAAGGTTGTGGAGAAGTGTCATCTTGTTAGGAAGACACTTCTTAGCATACAGCTCATCTAGTTTCACCCAAAGTTTCTGTGCAATGTTGCAATTCTGCACTTTTCTTATTACAGTTGGTGATAAATGAAGCATTAACTTGCAATGTGCAAGTCTTTGCATTTTCAGCTTCTTTATAGGATCAGTTTCAAGGTCATATTCATCATCTATTGCACCATAACAGTCATAGGATTCAAGGAGAGCTTGCATCTGAAGTTTCCAGATGGTAAAGTCTTCTTTACCAGAAAATATGTCCATTTCCTTGCCTACCATGCTTGCTGTAAAATAAAGAATCTAAAGACTTTCACTTACTGACTTTCTTGTGAATCTTGATGAATCTTTGATGCTTGAAGTGTCCAAGAAATGCCCAAGAGGTCTTGAATTCTTTGATACCACTTTCTGTTGGGTTTTCTATTTCTTTTCTGTTATCTTTATACAAGAAACTGATGAAATTTTGTAAAACTTTACAGAAATGGAAATGCAGAAATGTAAAGAAGACCAGTTTTTACTTGGTTCGATAGTGAAGCATTATCTACATCCAAGGTTCCCACCTATGATGAAAAGGACTTTCACTATATGAGGAAGAAGAAGAAGATTATACCGAGATTGAGTGTTCCACGTGAACACCTGCAAAAAGAGTCTCCAAAACCTCTCCAGTATCCACAAGTTAGTACCCTAGCACTCTCTGTAAAGCTCTTCTCTCTAATCTCTTTCTTTTTACTCACAAATACAGAATACAAGATAAATTGTAATTGCTCTAAATGTGTTCTGCTTTTGTCTGAAGTTTCTATCTTCCTTTATAGTTGCTGAAAATGGAGAAGATGGCTTTCGGATGTCTTGTCTCTTGAATTAAGCATCCCACACGTGCCTTCCACGTGAGCTTTTAACGAGCCTTCATATGCTATGTGTTTTGTAGCTGCTTTAATTGTATGTCTGCGTTTCATACATGATGGGGCTGCGTTTTGTAGCATCTGGAGCTTGAGTAATAAGTGATACGGCAGTGCGTTGATGAGTGTAGCTTCTGATTTCCATAGTGAACGACTGCGTATTGAGTTATTGCTTCAGACAACATTTTAATGACTTAAGTCACCTGTGCTTTTGACTTTAGCTGTTAGAGGTTTCTAGAATGTAGCTTTCTTCTCTCTTCGACACTCCCACAGACACCATCACACACTTCACTTCTTATTGTCTTCGATTCTTTGCTTGTTTTCTGGCAAATCTGAGTAAGGTTGGTGGAGAATGAGTGTTTTTCATTACAGGAGTAGTTTTTGATACAAAATCTTTCTTTTCTGCGGGGGCTTACGTTTCAATAAGTCCACACCAAAATTATATGTCTAACTCAAGTAGTTATTGCTGATGAGTTTAATGATGAACTGGTGAATGTTGTAATATGCAGGGGCACTGGTGGACGTTGTCATCCCTCGCTGTGGACTGTTTCTTCATTTTTAATAATTGTATCAACGAGTGAAATGGAGCAAAACTAAAGAAAGGGAAGGACAGTGAACTTCAAAGGGTAGGAAAGTAACAACCATTAAATCATTTTCTTTCTCAGATGTTAACTTGACCGACAGACAGCCTAACGTCTGTAGAAACCTTGCCCTGTTCTAGTCCCAAACTGTTGTTCATTTGGACTTTGTGTTCCACTTGCATAGCAGTACAGGTTCACTAACAAGTAACATAAACCAATTATTCAATGTCTACTTTTCTTTATCCACAAATTTTGTAACGAGTGGAAGGCAGTCAAAATTTAGGAACACACAGAAATTACTACCTCAAGAATCAAAAAGAAATATGAAATAAAGCAAATCGAAAGAATGAAATTCCATGAATCTCTGTTCGTATTGTGCGCCTGGGACACCATGGACCGTGTAAATTTAATTCAGAACAAAGCAATTTTAGCCCATACTTCTCTGGAATCTATTTCAGGTGGTGGCTCAAACGGCGATCGCTGTCGACATGTAAAGGTCAGACTCGTGAGCCTAAAAGGTGTGGACATTCGATCATATACTGAAAAAAAAAAAGAAGGAAGTTAAAACCAAGTCTCCAATGCAGAACGTTAACCGTGGAAAGGACTTTCTAGGAATTTTTGTATTTTGGCCGATGAGCAACTTCTTCAAGTCTTGTTTTCCATCTCTCCGCTTCTAATGCCGTGAGATCAAAGTTGTGTTTTTTTTCTTCCCCCTATCTTGTGCTTAAAACATTTAATTCTGAAAGTACTTTTGATCTAACCCGAGTTAACTGTCATTATCAGAATAGAAAAGCTAGTTTAATCCGAGTTAAAATCACAATGGATCTAGGATGAATAGTATCCAATGTGCAGTAGCTAGGGTGGAGATGTGACAAGGGAAGGGTTAATACTACTTAACAAGGGGGATAAGGAGCAGCGAGTTATGGAGGCAAGAGACACTATAATATTTTGTAATCTATTTGGATGCAGTGCTAGTGAGTGGTGACAAAACAAGAGATCAACACGAGGCAATTTTGAAGTTAAACAACGGCATGGCATGGGAGAGAGTGTTGTTTCCCAACCATTAATAAGTTTCTTAGCCCATTCCCTGCTCGTTATTTAACTCTACCCTCCTCTGCTGGCGCAGGCAGTGGCAGGTACCTTAAGAAAATGTCTCGTGGGAGGGAAGCGATTAGTTCAACGATACACTTAATTAGTAACTAAGGTCATCTCCGTAATTAGCGGGGAAAGTGTTCGGACGAATGTCATATGACACTCACGTCATTATATCCTTCCTTTCCTTTCCCTGTATAAAAGAATTAAAAATAGGGACGATCCCTTGAACCAATTCTGATGACAATCATGAAAAAATATGTTCCTCTTCCTCTGCTTCAAAAGCAAATAAATAAATCAAAAATAGATAATTGAGAGGAAAGATCTTGTTTCGTGGAAAGAGAGCATTAAACCGGTTTCAGTACATGGGCTCATGATTAGCATTTAGCAGCAGAGATGGTACGTAATAGGGGCAAAGGTTGAAGCCTTGCAGTTCACGGTCAATGTCAACTTAGAACATTATCCTCTCCCATCTCCGTAATCAACTACTCAAACTGATTTAATGGTTGTCATGATAGAATTGGGGGCTACTACTCCTCTTAGGCAAAAACTTCAACTAGCATATAATATTAAAATTCCAAAAAAATAGTCCATACAATTCTTGTTTCTTCTGTTACATAACACAACTGTTGTTGTGTTGTTGTGTTTCCCACGTCACATATACATCAACTTCATAGTATTTATTTTAGTTTCACATTTAACAACACAAAAGTTCATCTAATAATACCATATCCCACGCGGATGAGTTCAATAGTGACAATTTTCTTTCATCACTATAAAACTCAGATCAAGAGCCCGATCTGAGTTGTGGAGGGTAATCTCGTCTATAAAAAAAGCTTATCCACGTAACTGATCAGTAGTGCGCTTCCATTGTCCTGCCGACGGAGGAGACGTTGGGCCCCACGCGCAAAGGGCGGGAGATATGAATAGTAGAACAAAAAATGTATAATATTTTAATATACAAAGCCAACCGTTGATTACGGATTAACGGTGAAACCAATCTTGACCGTTCCATTAAATTCCACCAACGGCATGCGTTATCACAACCCTCTGTGACTCGAATGACTGGACGGAGACAGATTGATCCAATTAAATGAAAAAAATTAATAAATAAACTAAAAGAGAAGAGACTCATTGACGAAGTGCTGACGTGGCACATAGAGAGAGAGAGTTTGAAAACGAGGGTCTGGTCTTAAAAGGCCAATATAAACAGACATGCTCTCTGCAGTTGCCGTGTTCTTGCCTCCTATACCTCGCCTATTTTCCTCTGGTTCTTTAGCTTGTTCTGTGCTTTCGGTTTTCGGTTTTCGCTCACTGTTCCAGTTTGTTGGTTGGTTTGGTAAATTCTTCTTTTTATGTGTTAATCTAAGATTCTGTCTTTGATTAGCGTGCTCTGTCTCTGCAAAAAAAGATATAATACCATACATCACAGTACAAATTCCCACAGAGAGAGAGTGAAAGAGAGAAAGGGTACAACAGAGGTTACAGGAGACCAAAAAGAATTAGGATGGGGCAAAATGTTCTTCCAGGGAATGGTGCTTTTCATTCTTTCTCTTCTTTTCTTGTAAAGATTTTTTGATTGGTTACAGGATTTTACTGGAGTCGTGAAAGAGAGTGTTGGGAAGCCAAAGGCTTTCGGGGGAAAACAAAAAGAAAAACAGCGATAAAAGAAAGTCCTGATTCTCCGTCAAGGTCTTCTGGTTTGTTGTTGAAAATATTGCCGGTAATGTGAGTGCTAGAAGGGATTGGTTCCTTGAGCATACGCTTCAGAATATGCATGCTCTCTGAAGCTTGAAACTGGACACCAACAACAGCCATATGGGCGTTAATTTCAAGATAGAGTACTTATTGCCTTTTCAGATAAGAAACCCACAAACAGGAACAAGAATTCGGCTTGTTTAAGCATTCGCTGCCGTGGTGAGTAAATCATTTTCTGGTGCGAAAGAGCCATTCTTGAACTCGAAAGTTGATCAATTTTTGTCGCAAATGGAGTCCAACCAATCTTCAGAAATGCAAGAACCGAGCATCGACACTGACAAGCTGAGCTACGAAATCTTCTCAATCCTCGAAAGCAAGTTCCTTTTTGGCTACGACGATCAGAAGCTCTGGATTCCAAAACAAATTGCTCCACCAACCATCGAGCAAAAACTCGAGCATTTAATACCACCAATCACAGACACCAACAGTGTTTCAACAATCAAGAACCAGCGAGGCAAAATCTGCATTCTGTCAATTGATGGTGGAGGAATGAGGGGTATTCTTCCCGGAAAAGCATTAGCGTATCTCGAACAAGCGCTGAAAACTAAGTCCGGCGATCCTGACGCAAGAATCGCCAACTATTTTGATGTCGCCGCCGGAACTGGAATCGGCGGTATCTTCACGGCGATGCTTTTTGGCTCAAAAGACCACAGCCGTCCGATTATGAAAGCCGATGATACTTGGCGATTTCTCGCTGATCAGGGCAAAAGATTTTACCGGTTTGGTAATGGTGGTGGAGGTCTTAAGAGGCTTTTGAAAGTCGGTTCAAACAGATCGACTGCGGCCACAATCGGTCTAGAAAAGGTCATGAAAGAGACGTTCACCGATAAAGGTCGGAGCTTAACGCTCAAAAATACGTTAAAACCGGTTTTAATTCCATGTTATGATCTTTCAAGCGCAGCACCATTTTTATTCTCGAGAGCCGATGCATTGGAAACTGATAGTTTTGATTTCCGGCTCTGCGAGGTTTGTAAGGCGACGTCCGCCCAACCGGGGTTGTTTGAACCGGTTCAAATGCGGTCCGTGGACGGTCAAACCAAGTGTTTGGCAGTGGATGGCGGGTTGGCTATGAGTAACCCGACGGCGGCGGCAATTACGCATGTGTTGCACAACAAGCAGGAGTTCCCATTTGTGAGAGGAGTTGAAGATTTGCTTGTATTGTCACTTGGAACAGGTCAACTTCTTGAGGTAAGCTATGAGTACGATCAGGTGAAAACATGGAGGGCCAAGCATTGGGCTCGACCCGTGGTTCGCATCGCTGGTGATGGTTCGGCTGATTCGGTGGACCAGGCGGTGGCTATGGCTTATGGTCAATGTCGGAGCAGTAACTATGTGAGAATACAGGTAACGGAGTTTCTTAGTGAGTTTGGATTTGATTCTACGCACCTTGATATGCATGAGACAGAATTGGCCAGGCTGTTATATGGAGTGATGTTCTTGAATCAATTTGTCTTTGTTGGACAAATATATACAGCATTGTGTAACCATAAATAACACTTATTTCTCTAAGGTCTTTTTTTGGGGATGTCAGCTGACAGGTTGTAGAGGAGAGTGATGTGTGTTAAGATGTTTTCATTTTAGAGGCAAATAGTTCTGGGACCTGGCCTATTCTTTTGGGTGTGTGTCCTTTGATGCTAAGTTTCTTGGTTGGGTACTACATGTGCCGACCTCGGAGTCTGGATGGGTCTGGACTTCTAGCTCTTAATATCCTTATTTTTCAACTTCCCTTTTTAGTGAGTGGAGGCGAGTTGGTATCTATATCACTGACCTATAACAAGGACTACGTTCTAAAAGCAGAGCAATGCGTAGATTAATTAGAAGAGTTGGTTTGCTTAGCAATTACTTCATTTCCTCATCTTTCAACCGTCATTTTTAACCTCGTGTCCTCATAGATTCCGAAGAAGTAACTAAAACTGAACTATACTTCCAGGTAAATTAAGGAAAAGAAGTTTTGTTGATGTTTGTTGGCAGAATCATCAGAAAAGGGATGATGGTAGTATCCTTGGGAGATACTTTTTCCCCTTCATCTTGTTGATGTTTGTTGGCAGAATCATCAGAAAAGGGATGATGGTAGTATCCTTGGGAGATACTTTTTCCCCTTCATCTTCTTGCAAATGGGTCTTGGATTTCTACAGCTAGAGTTGGGAGGTATCCTATTGGACAATGATTGATCATAAAGCATCACTCGTCTTTTAGTCGAAGGATTAAACATGCTTACCGTAATCAGCTTTGCTGTTGTCAATTATGTTGCTCTTAAGTTATAGTTTTAAGTTCGGCAGCAAGCTCTTTAACGTCCCCATACCTATACTCTATGATCTTCAAACAGCTGTAGACGTTTTTACCAAAGGAGCAAATAGTACGACCCTGTTAGTTCCGATGGTCCCATTCCTTTAATGATTGGTCACAGGGTCTAATTAATTTTTATGTAAAAGTGAATGCATGGTAGGCTATGTATAGTAGAAATTAGGCTTACTCCACCGAAGCAAATAGTGCGATTTTGCTTGTTGGTTTTGTTTACATGTTTATGCTTTTATCTTTTTCTGGATTAATTTGTGTGAGATTAATCTTTCTAGGTTCCTCTACAGTGTTTCACCCCAATGGAATGTTCTGATTATACTCCAATTAACTTTGCTGTGTCAGGCAAATGGGTCCAGCTTAGGTAAGTGCGGACCAAATGTGGACAGTGACTCTAGTCCAAACAATGTGAAGATGTTGATTGGAATAGCAGAAGAAATGTTGAAGCAGAAAAATGTAGAATCAGTGCTTTTTGGGGGCAAAAGGCTTGGAGAGCAGAGCAATTTTGAGAAACTCGATTGGTTTGCCAGTGAACTTGTGCTTGAGCATCAGAGTAGAAGCTGTAGAATTGCTCCCACTGTAGCATTCAAGCAAGCTCCCCCAAAACCCACCTAGACTATTTTTTCCAACATTTTTTAAGAAGGAAAACACTAAAAAAGGTATGTATCATTGCCTCTATAGTTTAACATTATTTGTCTAAAAGTGGTATCTTATTGTTTTATTGAAGTAATCAAGTCAAAAAAAAAAAACGTTTTCTTATAATATTGAAACCATGAAAGGTACTCTAATTAAAACATTTCCTTCCAACATAATTGATGAACATGGTGATATTTAATATGAGACATAATGATTTGGAGTGACACCAGTTGATGGTTCCATGGGATCTGAATTGCATTTTCAACAATGAAATGTCCCTTTTCAGTTTAGAACAAGCACATTTAGCTCATGACTTTTTTAGATTGCATTTCTTAATACCCCATGCGTTAGCCAATTTTTGTGAAACCCAATATTTTCAAACTTTTAAGCAAAATCGCTATGGACCCGATGCCAGTAATGGCTAGAATTTCTCATTTAGTGTGCAATTGTCACTTTCATTCAGAGAGTTGTTACTGGCTGCTGTTTTTGTTGTAAAAGATGGAAAGATTACGAATAGGTGATGTGGGAAAGACTGACATCCTCAAGTTTTGTCGGTCTACCGACACTGGTTCTTGTGATCACAGTTTGGTGATATATCCGTCATTCTATAGAAAAAGGACCTTCTCCTCTTCAAAAATGTGTTGATTTTGACAAATATAAAATATGCAACCAAAGCATTATCGGTAGTACCCAAAAGTCGTTCAAGGCTGTTTGTGATCATCGTTACTTTTGTACTCCCCATTCAAGTACTTGGTTGGTGCATTTGTTTTGTCAATGTGATTTTAAAGTTACTCTGTACACGTAGCATCAGTCTGTCCATGCATTTGTCTAGTACTTAGGTCTTGTTCTTTAATTCGTGTAATTGGAGGAGTTCCACAATAAATTCCCACAAGGTACAGACAGAGGCAGTCTTGTGGATTAATTAGCACCATGTCACATTGAGGGCCAATTGACGTTCAACCAATACCAATGGGAAAGCTTTTTACTTTGATCCTTGTGCACTTCTTACTGTCTTCTCTATAGTACTTGTTACCGTCCCTTTTCTGTTCCTTTTATAGCGGCTTTCCAAGTGGAGAACACGTAATGAATGCATTTAGATATTTGCCGATGTCTTAAAAACTGGACCGGACATCGAACCGGTCGAAGGAAAGGATTAAAGTTTAGAGGTTCAACTTGTAATGAATCGCTATCAAACCGGAGTATAATAAATAAGATAAAAATTTTATAAGAATAAATAAAAATAAAATATTTTATTGAAATGAAAAATACACTAATGTTTATTATTATCTAATGAACTAAAAATAAATAAATATGAGTCCAATATAAAACTTAAAATAACATTTAAGAGA
>JANIJH010000225.1:29260793-29277401 GCA_024520975.1 Erythroxylum areolatum | reverse complement strand
AAAAAAAAGAAAATGTCATAACGGGTTTTTAAAGGTAATGTTTGTCCTAGTACGCCACCCTCGCGGGTCACGGGCTCAGATATCACCGTCGATGTCGGGTTCGGGTCTCGCGGGAGTGGGGTGCTATAACCAACCTCCATAAAAGTATTTCCACCTTGAGCACTTTCATTCATCTGTTGTATAAGGATAAAGGAATGGTCTGACAGTTTATTTTCACCAAAATGTACACAGGCCTGTGGGAAATGACCAAATCAAGAATGATTCACCAAGGCTCTGTCTAATTTTTTATTAACATTATTTCTTATTGTTTATTTGTCCAGGTGAATAATCGACCTGTTCCCCTCAGATCCAACAGAGCCAACTTTTGCAAAAATTATGTAAGTTCTCTAACAGTCTTAGTTATGAATCCAGCTCCACCTTCAATCTTATTAGAATTCAAAGAGCAATTGAAATCACCAATTACTAACTACATATTCTGTATACCTTAGTGTATAATTTGGTGATCACTCTATAGTTTATCTCTTTGGAACGCAAAGTTTGAGGCATAAATGAGAGTTACTTCAAAGGGAGAGGACTTTCCTTTCAACTGGCAATGGAGATGAATAAACTGATCACTAAGTCTGCTGCGTTTAACCTTGATATAGTCAAAGTTGAATAAACAGATACTACGATCATTGTAATGGTGGGAATGATCGGTAATTGTTTTCCATTAAATGCCCAAAAAGTTCATGATTGAGCAAAAGAGGCCTTTATTATCGTCTCAAGGAGACTAACCAAAAAAGGTCCCCTTTCATCAACTAACCCCATCACTATGACTTTTTTAAGAGGGTCATTTAACCTTCTTGTATTCCACAACAGTACTGTTATATAAGGCCCCTTTAGATTTGGCTTTCCTCCTGGCTGACCTTCTCCTAGAGTTATTAGGAGATGCTTGAGAAGTAGTAGCCTACCTTTTAGGTTTGTTTGTCCAGCTTATGTCACTACCAGGTTATTACTCTCTTCTAGCAACTTAGAATTCTCTCCCAGATCTTCTGTAGATTGATCCTTATCCATAATAGCCTGGTGACTAGCTTACAAGTTTTGATCATTGCAATTAAACCACTTTTGAGTAGTATCCACATTAGTATTGATCTCCTACACTTTATTAGTATCCTCCTATCATTTGCATTATGAGAGCTCGGCCCCTCTAGATTAATTGTCAAATTTTTACTGATTTCCTGTACATTATTATCATTCTCCCCCTTAATTACAGATTGAGAATTCAACCCGGTATCTATTTGAACCTTAGATTTAGTAACCAAATTCTGATTCATATTATCATAATCAGTTGTATGTCTCCTTTCATTACCAGTAATTACTGAGGGTTGATTCTGGTTTACATTCAGCATCATCTCTAAATCCTACATATCAACAACTTTGCTAGCAATCTTTAGTGACTCTAGTTCAAGCCTCAATAGCTCCTCCTATTCACCTGTTTGGAACCGTCTCCCTGATGGTATCCATTTCTTCGTAGTATTTTGGGGTTTTCATGGATAAGAGAGTTTGATTTCAGCATTCACTAACTCCCAATCTACACCATGTCTCATAATAGATAAAAGTATCTGGCAGGCTAGCATATCTTTTTACTTCCACGCAAATCTTAGCATAACCCAGTCTCTCCATCCTAGAAGTTTGGGCATCCATGCATAAAGGATTTCCCAAAGAGTTGGAGACATAACTTAAACCTTCAACAGTACAAAGCTCCAACGACAAATTATGAAAATGAGTCTAGATAGGAAAAACTTCAGCACATTCTCCCTTAAATTTAACTCTAGGTTTCCACTTTTGAACAAACATTGGTAGGCTTCCAATATGCCAAGGCCCCATTTCCATAAGTTCAGCTAAGTTACTGTTAACTGCGAACTTAAGCATAATCGTGCCATCTTCCATAAGCAATGTTTTTTTCCAAACCTTCCTTACCCCACCTTGTCGTAGTCCAAGCATTGATGATAGGAAAGACTAGCCTTTTGCTCCAAAATGAACCAACCAAAGTTGTCGACAGGCCCTCTGGCTATTCCATCTTTCATCACCTCCTAGAAGTGTTTCATCTGAATTCTCAGTTGATTAAACTGAATCTTCTTTTTCCATGCTCTAGTAATTTAAGGAGAAGTTTTAAATTGTTGGAATTGGAAGTCCCAGTTTGACTCATTGTATTACCACACATTTCTTTTTGAGCTACCTCCCGAGATAATGTAAGGAATTCATCTTATGAGAGGTCAATAGGGTCACCATCCTCTAAATTGACAATGTTGGCCTTGAAAAGGCCCTCCATAGAGGAAGAAAATGTCAGCTGTACAAACCAACAGTCCAGGCCAGCTAGAGTAGGCGATAAAGAAAATTTGAAAAGAAAAAGAAAGGCTCAAGGGTGCAATCAAATTGATAGCCTACCCAGCTTGAACTTCTGTATACCTTGTCTAGGTTTACAGACCTTATATAATACCACTTTTCGATGGTCTCAGTTCATAGAAATTTAATTTACAACCGACCTAACCTGCTAAAAACTAAACCTACTTCATGCTTTGTTGACAAGATAATTAATTTTCTATTCAATGTACTACATTTATTTGATTTATTCTAGAATTTTCATTTCAATTAGAAATTAGTTATTCAGTATGTGCAAGAATGTCCACTAAATATTTACAGCTGATGCTTAAAGTGATCAATTTGTAATTTGAAAATTTGTGAATTCAATTCCTATTGAAGGAACACCAATAAATATTCCATCTTAAAGAATTCATTCAACATTATAGTTGTGCCAAATTTAATGAACTTAGGATCTGTTTATTTCTGTTTCTATTTATATTTTATATGTTTGTTTTTAAATTTAATGAAAAATCTATTTGTTTGAGCTTTTAGTTTTGGTTTTTTTAGTTTTTAAAACTTATGAAAACTATAAAAAGTAATTTTTGTTTTTTCATTATCTAATTTCTTATCAATTTAATATATTATTTAATATTTAATATATTAATTATTAATAAAAATTATATATAATATAATTTAATATTATATATAATTAATTCAAATTAATTATTAATAAGAAATTACAAAAAATTAATTTAATTTTTAAAATTAAATTAAATGCTATTAATTTAATAGTTATTAATAAATATATGTAGATTCAAGATATCTTCAAAATATATAATTCAAATAAAATGTGAATTAGCAATTTGAATATATTTAAAATAAATATTAATAAATAAATAAAATTTTAATTTTTAAATTATTTATTTCAATAAAATAAGATAACTTTTATTGATAATTTCTTAATAAATATTATATAAGAGATTAAAATAAATTTAATTAATTAAAAATAATTTATCTTTAAGTTTTTTAATATATAATTACCATCAGTAATAAAAATATAACTACATTGACATTAATAATCAAGCATACTTTTGTTTTTATTTGAAAGAAGATAGAAACAAAAACTAAAAACTACAACATAAAAACAAAATTAGAACCAGACAACTCTATTTATGATCACAAAATCAAAAAAATCCTTTACATCCTAAAATAGAATAATTTTAAACGATGAAGAAAATTATTGTTCAACATAAAAAGATAAATATGATTAAAATTTTAATTTCAAAGATAATTTAGTAATTTATATGGATTATTGTTATAAATGAATATTTTTAAAATGCAAACATTTATATACTTATTTATTGTAAGTTTATATAACCAATAACTCACGTACCAAAACTCAATAATAAAGGAACACCTATGATTGTCATATATTACTTAATTTATAATAGAAAAATGACTTTCTAAAAAAATGAAAGGCGTAATATCCTAAACAAAGAAACAAAAATGTAAATTAAAGGAACTCTTATGTCTTCTAGCATGTTAATTATATTTTTGTTTTTACTTCACTAATGTATGCTTTAAATATTTTAAAAATATTATTGTGAATTGTTGGTATAGATTGTTTGTATATATTTTTTAGCTTATTTAACAACTGATGAAAGAATTCCTTATTGTAATAAATGATTATGACAATTAGAAAGGAATCACGATAATAAATAAATAAGAGTAAGGAAAAGAGATATAAAACTAATTTATAATAATTCGACCAAATAATTGTCAACCTATGTTACTCCTTAAGTTCTATATGAGAATTCACTACCTTCTTTTTTCAATAATTGAAAACAAACCTTCCATTTAACATTTTTTTACAGAGTGGAGAGAAACCCTTATATTCATCTTGTTTTGTCATAGTAAAGAGCAAGTCTTATAACTCTTATTAAACGTCAAGAAAAGCTCTCAATACTGTATATCCTGTGCAATTTCACCAATTTCTTAAGCAAGTACAATTGAAACCCTCTCTTTCTTACTCATATTAATGAATTATGGCTCAATTTGTGCTATATACACAAAAATAACTCTTATCTTTCAATGCTCTTACTAACTCTCTAATATGCTAAAGATTCTTTTCATAACTCAATTGTTATCTATTTATATCTAAAATCAACTCTAATGTGTTACTTAAGTAAATCCAACATTGATAATTGCTCAAAGATGGGGAATTAACAAGTTGCTTAAAGCGCTTAATCTATGTTAAAATCTTATGGACATTGTGCTTCTACTGTGATTTATTGTGTTTTCTAGATTATATAATTTCAGAAGCATTGATCTTCTTGTAATTATACACATTTCTCCTTGTACATTTTGCAAGGATTCGCCTTGATTTTAGTAAATATATTACTTTTAATTTCCAAAAAAAAACTCTAATGCTTGTTAGACATATAAAATACATAATGACTAGTTTATGAGCATACTCAACTAACTGATCATATATCTTTAGTTAGCCTATGTATATTTGACTAGCCTATCCCCTAACCTAGCAAACTACATTTTTATATAACCTTTTGTTCTTGCACTAGTCTAGTTGTACTAAACCCTAACCTTTACAAAAATCAACTTCTATAAACACTCCAGGTCCTTAATTTTTAACGCTTCAAGTTTTTCAATAGTATATAAACACCTTCATTTGATAAACACTTAATTCAAAACTATTTCAATAGTTTTCAAATTTTTATCTAAAGATCAAGAGATTTATTTAAAGTTTAAAACTAACTTTCTCTTAATTATTAAAGGATTTATATATTAGCCTTACATGTAAATGATCATGCAATGTTTGGGCCTACAATCATTTAAATAACCAATAAGGCTAAAAGAAAATTTACAACAATTACTACATATGGAATAACTTCATTCTTTCTTGCATTTGATCCACTTGACTGAAATTGCCTTAAAGCTCTCTTAAGTAATATTTAGTATTCCAATCTGCTCATTTTGATTTTGATCACTCTATCCTTTCATTAAACTTGATCTTTGACCTTTTTACTTGAATTTCTAATAAATTAACTAATTGATATTACTAAAGATAACAATATTAGTGGTAACATGTTTTGTTATTGAAAAAAAACATAAGTTAGACCTTCATTTAATCCAATACTCTCCTTTTTCTGATGAAAATATTTGGTGATATTGAAAAAATATATGACGTTAAATATATTCTGCATATGTCTTAGTAATATATAATTCATAATCCCCTTAAATCATGTATCACTAGTTTATAAAGATCAAGTGTCAATATCATCATTCACTCCCGCTTTCATCATTAAAAGAAAATATAATGTATATAAAGTTATAAGAATCAACAAAGAAAAATAAATAACTTACTCTTTTACTTTTTAAAATTTCTATCATATAGGCAAAGTATAGAGATAAAGTGCTTGTTAAAGTTTCAAAAATATCATGTACCAATTAAAAGATTAATATGTTTTTCTTTTCTACGTACACAAAGCAATGTTTTCTCTCCCTAAAAAGATCATGTACCAGGATCTATATGTATTACCAATGATTACCTCCTTTTTCTCCTTACTCCATTAAAAAATTGGTCTTTTGATGTTAATTCTTGATGATTTTTCTTTTAAAATAAATTTTAGAGATAATAATGTTGTTCATAGTTTGATATTAATAAAGGTAATACCATTTGTTAGTATTCAGTTGATGCTACATGATATTAACCTATAAGGAAAAGATATTAATAGGGTTTCAGGTGTCTACACTAAATTATGTCTTAGGAGGTTAGTACTTAATTTCTTCTTAACCCATCTCCTAGTGGTTTTACTTAATATCCATTGTATAAAAAAAAATCTTTATTGACATTACTAAAATAACATCTCATATAATGGAAATTGATAGTGTTAGCATCATATAAGAATATAACATATATAAACTTCTAGGTCGAGATAAATGATGCAAGTCATATAATATTCTCTTTCAAAAATGTTGGTGATTAGGAGCTCTTCTTGTGTGACTTTGATTCTTAAAATATGAATTGGAAGATGCTATGCTTCTTTATCCTTATGATAAATGGGGCATATGTAATGGCTTTTATAAAATTTGATGCTATAATGATAGTGAGATTGGTGATATTCTTCCGTGCTCTTTTAGGATGACCTTATATGAAAATTTTGTCTATTTTACTTTAATGTCATGTTATCTAAGTCCAAGATTCTCGCAATGCATAAAATTTTTCTTTTGTTTAGACCTAAATGATGATGTATGAGCATTCAAGTTTTAATGTGTATAATTGGATGTTATATTCTCATTTGATAATTTAGGCAGTGACTCATCTTGTAAATGCTTACCCCTTACAAAAACTATCTTGTAATTAGAGGTTCACTTTTATAAGTAAAACCAATTCGTATTTATCATTATAACTCTTTTAGGCTCCAAGCATGTCATTCAAATTTTCACTACCTATAATGAAATTTAGATAATGAATATTTGAGTTTATTGATTTCCTTATTTGATGCCGTATTTACTTAAATCAAAATATTGTCATTATTGTTGACTAGAACCACACTCTTAAATTCTATCATGTAATGCATATCACATTTTAATCTCTCAATCTTAATGATATATGTATTTAAGAGTTTTTAAATCTCTTCTATTTATAAGATTTTTTCTTTTAATACTTTTGACATTTAAATATATCTTCAAGCTCAGCATATGAAACCTTAATAATATAATCATCATAATTATATCAAGAATTTGAGCAAAAGAGTACCTTATCATTATTAGTAATGCTAACATTTTTCAGACGCTATTGGATAAAGATGGGACAAAAATTCATAAATATATTTGATTGAGTCACCACTTTATCTTATTAAGAAAAGATAGGAAAAAAATTAAGTAAAAGAAGATACTAAAAGCATCTTATATAAACCAAAAAAAAAAGAAAGAGATTTATACTTTTCTTTTCTATACTGATTTTAGGAAATCGGCCCATGCGTTAGGTGTATTTATATAGAAAGCCAAGCTTAATTATTTTAAAGTTCATGATTTGGGATTGAGCTTACTTAAACCAAAGCCTAAGGGAGATTTTCCTATGCATGAAAATGTGATTAAATTAAAGGATAACATATTTTAAAGTGTCAAATCTTTTGAAAAAATTTCAATTTAGTGTCAAATCTTTTAAATTTTCAATTAAGTGATAACCTTTTAGAACCCTATCAATTCAGTTCAAAATATAAGTTCTATCTGTGACTAATGGAACCACCATTGGCTATGACATGTAGGCATTCAAGTGAAAAATTGATGAACACGTTGGCATCCAAGTGGACTAATATTTATAAGGTATGGATTATGCGTTGAGTCATGGATTATTTATTAGTCCATGTGGATGCCTACTTATCCATCAAATTTTCACGTGGATACCTACATATCATGGCTAAATGTGGTTTTCTTAGTCACACTAGCAAAATAATAACAAAGCTAACGCTTTGAACTAAGTTTTTAAAGTTATAAAAAGATAGTAAATTAATTAAAAATTTAAAAGCTTTAACACAAAATTAAAAAAAAACCTCAAAATATTTGACACTTTATAATATGTTATCCTTTAAATTAAATAAATGATTAAAAAAACTAACAAGTATGTATGTATAACTAAATTGATCACACAAAGATCAATTTTAAGCCCATTATAAATCTTCTCCTTTAGATGAATCTGAGTGACCTTTGAAAGGCTTTGTTTGACTTAGCCCATTGGAATCTCCTAGGCTTGAATAAATTATATCTTTGGTTTACATTACCTTCTTAACCTACCTATAGATTGAACGGTCAACAGAAAACATATTTAGGGATCAATTAAAATTGGATTAACATTTTAAGTTATTCAAAGCTCAAAGTTAGTCCCTATAAAAGAATTTCAAAGGAACTCAAACTTATAGGCATTGATTAAGGCATTTGAATAACATTTATACCTCACAGTTATGGATAATTGCATATGAAACCATAATCTATATGACTAATTGCCACAAATCTCTAAATCACATAAGTAAGACCAAAATGTTTAAAAGGTTTGTTTTATGAAATTTTAAATTTTTAGAGTGAAAAATAAAAATACAAAAGAATAAGCAAAGGACTTATTTGCTAAAAATCAGGAAAATAAAAAAAAATTACGAATCAACTTTAAATCATCCTTTCAAACAAAAATAAATATAGTTTTAGTTTTTCAATTGGCCAGGAAGAATCCGTTGAACTAACATATATTGAAGCTTAATTCCAAATTCTAGCCTAATTGAAGAAAATAACATCAAAGCAAGTAGGAAATTAAGATAATGATAAGACCTAAAACTTTTGGATGAGACTAAGTTATAACTTCTTTTGGTTCACTCTTAAAAGAATGAGACTATGTTATATATGGATGCAATTGAATATGAATACCATATATTAAAGTCAATATGATACCAAGAAAAATTATACCTACATATATGATGGGATAAGAGGGTATAAAATGATGAAAACCAAAACTTTACTAAGAATGGAACTTAAAACTTACTAAGATTGGCCAATTCACAATCATTTAAGCATTAATTGATAATAAGATAGTTCAATAATAGTAAGTTAAATAAATGGAAATAAGTAGGAAAGAGAATTATAAATAATAAAGTAAAATTTGCAAGACTATATTACCCATTGATAGCAACTGGAGCAAAATAAATGTACAAAAAAGGAAACTAAATATAAACTCCAAAAAGGGATAGATGAACTAAACCAAACTCGACTGGCTACACAAAATCTACAAAACTATACGGCTCAAATGCAATAATAGAAGAAACACAAACTAGGGAAGGGGAAGCAATATAACAAAACCAATAAGTAGTAAAAACAACTAAAGTGAAAAACATTGAATGCTTAAAAATTGATAAAGAAGATAAACAAATAAATCATTATGTTACATATGAAATAATTTATATTAATGTATAAATGTGCTCAATTTTCTCTTTTTTACTTAAGTGGTGTCATTGTGTGTGAATTAAAATGTATGTCATGTCTTTTAAGTTGACTCACACATGCATACTTTATTGAATTTACTCTTTCTCAATGCATAAACTAAATAATGTAATGATTCATATCTCCTTATTGACCACTGACCACTATTATTTAGTACCTTAGTATCTACTTTTGATAGACCCCTATCCTATAATGACTAGGCGACCTGTCCGGCACTCCATGATGACCCTTCAGTTGATATCTGATTCAGCTAGAAAGTTCCCGAGAAGCTACACCTATTGCCCTTGTTATGGAAGAGCTTCAACTCAACAACAAGAAATGTAAACAGTGGAGTTTTGTTTTTCAGTTTGTAACAATTTGTAAACAACGTCTGTATTTTGACATCCCAAAAATTTCAAAGTCCCTGTAATAGTCCAAACACTTCTATTATCATATCAAATTCTAAACTACAAATCATCTACCTTAAATCCACTCTCCTGCAACCTCAAATAATTACATCAATAAACTTTGAAAAGCTAAAACAAAATCATGCATTTCATTTGAAAAGCTTTATACACATCTATTCTTTACATAAATGTACATTCCAAAACATGTTCAAGGGTATGCAATAGTTCTCAAAAATATGTACAAGGCAGAAATGCCTACACAGCAGGACGTGACTAAGTTGACTACTCACCAGGTGGAGTCCCTACTACTGAGGCCCCTAAGCATGCACCTGGGAGGTTTTATTTAAAAACAGAAAATAGAGTATCAACTAAATGAGCTTAGTGGGCGTAAATAAAATTCTTTGCAAATAATTTGTAATTATTGACACCTCCCTAAGAGAAATTCATTTAATCAAGTATAAGACAATACCAATATAAAACATATAAGCCTTTTGAAACCAAATTGCTCAATTTTACTTTTAAAGCAAATAGTGGCGGCATTATTTATTTTCATGAGCTTCTTATACAATATAGCTCACCACAAAGTTCTTTGCACTGTAGTCCCCTTTGGCATAAGGTCACACAGCTAGTTCTGCATCACCTACCTATGATTAGTTAATAATTATTTACAGAGCTAGTTCTATATCGCTTACCCATAATAGGTTAACCACTATAGACGAATAGTTATGGAGCTAGCTCTGCATCACTTACCTATAACAATTTTGGCTAGCACTTTATGTACTCTGTACGTGTAGAAGGCAACTCAGTGAATTAGACTACTGATAGACACAATACCACCCATTATTAATAACCGACCCCCCAGGCACTGCTATACCAGTTTGAAATACTCTGACCAGTATAATATCATGTAATGAGCCTAACGATGTACCATAGACTAAAAATGAAATAATTTTTCTTATTACTTTAACTTGTGGCATAAAGCTTAAACCACTTTGAAAAGTAATTTATACAGTTTTGAAATAAAAAACAAAAGGGAGATGTCTGGAGCCTCTCACGATCGTGACACTACCTTTGGCCCATATACGTTCAAAATTTTCAACTTCTTTCAATCTCGTAATAAAACAATTGAATGCATAATTTTAAATCTCATGCCATCAATTCTTTTGCAAAGAAGTTTTTCAATTAAAACAATTAACATATAATCATTATTTTGTAAATTTATTGTCAAGCACACTCACGCATTCTATACCTTTCCTTTACCTACACAAAGTGCATTTTGCTTAGGCAATTATTTCTAATTCAGAAATAAGGCATTAACACTATATATTTTGTTTAATCAATCATGACTATTGTTTCATGTTCGTGACCCCTGCCTAGAATTCATACCTCACTTTTTTCCATAGTTTTCACATAGCAAACATTCACAACAGGTTTTAAGGTCTTCTAGAAATTTGTGGCCCTATGTCTCTGGTTTCCATAGCATCAAAAATCATGCCATTTCAACTTCTAAATGATGAAACACATGCCAAATGTCACAAACTACTTCAATATAAGGGCAGCATCAGGTTACCATTTTCAATCTAAAAGTTCAATATCATTAAGCTAGAATTAGGTCATGATCTCTTTTATAGATTGTTAGTACGATGTCTTAGGTTTGATTTAAAGTTAAAATCACCTAATTTGGAGGTCTGTAATATGAGTTATTGCCAAAACACTGGGATTGTTCAAGTAAAGTGAGAATCCTAAGATAGAATTTCACTAAACATAGTTAGGAAAACTTACCACTTTCTTTCAATCTTTTGGAAATTTACAAGCTTTCTTCGAATAATTCTCCAAACCATGAAGAATTTACATGCAACTCCTTTTAATTATGGTAGATCTATTCATAAAAATTTCTCAATCTTATCATATAAAATCAAACATTATGCAATTTAATTGAGTGATTCATTAAAATTCAATTATGCGTTTCTGTTCTTGAATTAATATATCTAATGAATTAATAAATTAAATTGCATTAAATAAAAGATAAAATAACACTCTCCATCTCTACTCAGGGCTTATCATACCCAGTGACAGAGCCAGGAATTTAAGATAGGAGGACCCAAATATTTAATTTTTTAAAATCTTGGGAGGCCCAGTACACCACTAAGCTTCAAATAACTCCGTCCTTGTATATATATATATATATATTAATTACAAATAAAAATATTTAATTTTTTAAATTTTGGGGGGGGGGAGTGTGGGGCAGGGGTGCTAACTCCGTCTATGATCAAAACTTATTTCCTAAACATAGAAAATTAAAAAAAACATCAAAATTTTAAAAGAAACATAAAAAAGAAAAGTATCCATAATATATATCCCATTTTCTTTAATGAAATCCTCTTTAAACTTTGATGAAAGGTTGCTCTCTACTGAAACTCTTGAGTAATCATTATGTTTTCCTAATCTTTTTTTTAGAATTGCATCCCAACTCTAAATTTGGTCTCTAAATCTAACTGTAATTGCCTCCCTTTCATATCCTCTTCATAATTGCCTTTTATATTTTAATATTATGGTTTTTGGGCTATCCATGGTCATGCAAGTGATCTTGTATCTCAAAGACACCTTAAAATCATGACTTTACATGTTTATAGGAGCTTACACAGACATGGGATATGACGGTGTATCTTACTTACATGGGTGGGTTTGTATCTTGACACAGGCAAAAACATCTTTTAAGCTTTACACATTTATAATCCCTTATATGGCCATGTATGATACCCACACAAGTGTGCGTTTCTAAAATAGCTCCAATTCTTCTATTTTATGCCTTAATTTCACCTTAATTCTTCTCTTTTGATCTATAAAGGAAATTTAGACTTGAAAGCTCACTTAAAAAATAAGTACCAAAAATATGGTAAAACTCTTAATTAACAAACAAAACACGTTAAATACAGGCATAAAAATAGTCTATTAATTGTTCATCAAGTATGTCCTCTAAAAATAATTCTCTGCCTCTTTTGATTCTCATGAATTTTAAAAACTTGAGCTTCTTTAAGTGCCCATCATAATTTTCTTTTATACTTTGAAATTATGATTTCTGAACTAGATAAGGTCACTTATATGGTCGTTTCTATGTGACAGAGATTGTGTCCATTCTAGCAACTTACAAGATCCATAGACATGGTCATACCCACCATCAAAATAACATCATTCAACTAGGACACAATTATAGGGACTTACACAGCCCCACCACACAGTCATTTCCAATACTAACATGGGCATGTCCTTTATTAACACGGGGTATATCCTTCAAAAATAACTTCAAATCTTTAGTTTTGTGCCTGATTTCTACTCCTTTTGACCTATAAAAGCAATTAAGATCTATTCTTTTAATGCTAAAATCAACTCAAATAAAAACAACTAAGGCAACCAATAATCAAAATCTTTTATAGAGGTATTTTTTGATTTTTAAACATAACTAAAAGTATATAATAAAAATTAATTATTCCATATAATTTACGATTGATTAAAATTGAATGCCTTACTAGTATTATGGTTTAGTAGGGATATTGGGGTCTTAAGGTTAAATATAAGGTTCAATCCAATTCAAAGAAAAAAGTGGTATAGCTTAAAGGATTTGACTATAAAATTAAGAATAAAAGGCTTTTCAAAGTTGAGGGGTGAAAAAAAGAAGACATTAATCATATTCATATCTCATGAATCCAAATGAAATTTTATCGATTTAAGAGCAAGGTTTAAAGATAATCCATTAGAGGATCATCACACATAAGAAAGAAATAGAATGACATATAATTTGTTGTCATTATGGCTTAAATTCTCACACAGGTTCATAATGAAACCTACCTCAATTCACAATTTGCCTTATCCCTTAGTTGTCAAACTTTATCTAAGTTCCTAAAATCAATTAGTTCAATCAATATATATGGTTACGTATGCATTTAGGACGCCCAAATTTAAATTTAAGTATGTTGTTCAATCTATTTCAGAATATTATGACTAATTTTATGGTTGAAAGACAAACACTCATACAATAACTAAAACATACAAATCATTCATACAATAAATAAATCTCCATAACCATAAATTCACTCCCCCAAAATTTATCACAACCTTGTCCTCAAGGTTTTAACACAAATAACCACAGCTAAACAAACAAGCCACAAGATGAACATAAAATAAAAATAAAAGATAAGGGTTAAAGAAAGCTTCTCTAATGCTAAAATGAAATGGGACACAGAGTATGTGGATATAGTGGCTAGAAGTTATGTGATTTCCAAATAGCAAGTTAGTTCTTGTTCATTCTATTCATCTTTTGATCCAAATGCTCATCTTATTTTTTATTTGAAATTAAAACAAAAGTAGAAACTAATATAAAATCCAAACATGAATTAAATTAAAATGAAAGGAAGATAAACTTAGGTTGCCTCCTAAAAGTACTTCTTTAGCATCTTATTAGTTGGATATAACTAAAATTGGAGCTCACTCAATATAAACTAAACTAGTTAACTCAATTTTCTTTATAGTTTCCACTTGCAAGTTCTCATAATGCCATTTTAACTAATGGCTATTAACTTTGAACACTTTAAAAGTGTTTAAACTTTTGACTTTCCACTACCATATGAGAGAACAAATTAGTAATAATAAATGGACCAAGCTATCTAGATCACAATTTTCCTAGAAATAATTTAAGCTTAAAATCATAAAGGAGAACCTTCTACCGTACTAAAAATTGCTTCATTAAAATCATTTTATTATAGAAGGCTTTAGTTTTCTCCTTATAAAGACTAACACTTTCATAAAAATCGTTACAAATCTCTTTTAGCTCTTGAATTTGCAATTTTCAAGTATTACTAGCCTCAATCGGATCTATGTTACATTGCTTAATAGCCCAGTAGGCTTTATGTTTGAATTCTATAGGTAAATGGCAAGGTTTACTAAAAATTAACATATATGGAGACATACCAAATTGGAGTCTTATAAGCTTTTCAATATGCTCATAATGCATCTTCCAAGCGTAAACTCGAGTCCTTCCAATTCAGATTTACCACCTTCTCCAAAATTGGTTTAATTTTTCTATTAGAAACCTCATCTTTTCCACTTTTTTGTGAATGGTAAGTAGTTGAAATGTGATGTGTTACTCTATATTTCTTCATCAATACCTCAATAATTTGATTGTAGAAATGGGTTCCACTATCACTAATAATAGCTCAAGGTACTCTAAACTAGACAAAAATGTTAGTCTTGACGAAATCCACTGCAACTTTGGAACTATTAGTATGAGTAGCTTTAACTTCTATCCACTTTGGTGCATAATCTAACAACAATAATAATGTAATTCTTACCAAAAAAGAAGGAAAGGACACACAAAATCTATTCTCTATATATCTAAAATCTAACATACCAAAATGTTCATGAGTAGAATTTGATTTCTTGGTTCCAAGCTAACTATTCTTTAGCAACAATCACGAGACTTACAAAACATATATGCATTAGAGAATAACTTACAAGAACTTTGCAGGCTGTCCTCTTCGGACCAAACTAGAATCGTTGGCAACAAAAAGTTGAGAAATGCAAGTCAAATGCTAAAATTGTTATGCCTAATAAGACTATTTGAATTGCTTTGACCTTTACTTCATGTAATATGTGGTGTATGCATATGTAATATGTGGTGTATGCATGAGAAGGCAAATAAGCTATTGACATTTCCTTGTAATCCCAAAAAAAATGAAAAATATAACACAATTTAAGCTTTTTAACCAACTTTAAAACATAAAGTATCATAAATATTACATTACTTCCCTGGGGTACATCGTGCTATAACTGGCCTATTCATCTTAAGCAAATATTTTTGTTGACCCATGACAATAATACTTACTTTAATGTTAACGCCCACATATTATACTATGCCCACAAAACCTATTAGGGACCAAATATGCAGCCAAATACCAAGTCATAATTTCTCATTTCAAGGCATCTCTCACATCATTGACCTCTTTAAAGCAGAGTTGGCCTTAATTGATCATGAAAATTTGCAATATCATTGTACCATTGACATATTGATCAACCATCAATATCGTTTATTTTTCCTCAACTACAAGTCACATACATGTGCATGAACAATAAAATCCTCAAGCACACAAGTACTCACATGTCCTCTCTGATCAGTACTTGGGACAAATGCGTGAATGGGATTTCCGGTAGTTACTCCTGCAAACGATGCAACATAAATAAGTCACTGATAGGAAAACACATTAAGAATTTACCTTTAGCCCAACCTACAACGAAGGTAACAACACTTAATGGTCATGCAAACAAAACACTGATCTTCAGCCACACCTGAATATATTTTAGAGGTGTGAGTCTCTTTTCTTAGGGTGGCAATTCGGCTCTGAACTAGCCTCCCTCAAAATTTAACTATTATTTCTTTCAAGAATGTATGCATCAGAAAGGTCAAAGGCCAACTTTTATCAATGACATCATAAAAGTGAACATCTCGTTATAAAAACTAGTAATAGTTCGCTAATAATATTCACATTAAGATATATAAGTTAAAATATATACTGTTAAAATAATTTATGGGCTGTTTGGAAACCTTCGAATTGAATTCATGAACGAATTGAATTCAATTACATTAATGAAGTTGGGATTGAATTCAATTTATACTGTTTGGAACAAATCTAGTAATATTAGAATTGAATTCAATTGCACTGTTTGGAACAAATCCAGTAATATTAGAATTGAATTCAATTACACTGAATTCAATTATCTTCAAAATATATAAACATCAATTTATAATTGATTTAATAATTAAAAATAATTTAAATAAATATTAAGTTTTAGATAATTAAAAATAATTTAAATAAATATTAAG
>JANIJH010000225.1:29246926-29260693 GCA_024520975.1 Erythroxylum areolatum | reverse complement strand
ATTAATATTATTTATATTCTTAGTATGATTATTTTTTCCTTAATAATAATAATAATAATAATAATAATAATAATAATTATTATTATTATTATTATTAAGGATAAGGTTAGAGAAGAGGAGAAGAGGTGGAAGCTTCTATTAAAGAACCCAGGAGCTTGTTGATTTCAATTCACGCATTTTACAAAGTGAATTGAATTCACAAAGGACAAAGGGTTTCAACCCATGCGGTATTGAATTCGCTAGCCTTTTTGTTGTTCCAAATGGCTGAATTGAATTAAATTACATGCTTGAATTCAATTAAGCCCTTTCCAAATAGACTGTTAGTATCTAGTTAATATTATTTTACAATTATATGATTAAAAAATTGCAATTATTAATTACTAAAATGTGCATGAATAACTAATAACTAGTAGCATTTGGGTAAATGAGTATAAAAGTGGCCACCTCCAGTGTCCTCAATTTAAATTGTACAGTGGGTTGGTTTTTTAGATATTATTTTTGACAAAAACAAATCATGTCTAAAAACTTAAAAACTTTCCCTTTAGGCTCTTTCTAAAGAAACATTAAATTCCGTCAACTTTTGTTTATAAGAAACGAATGCACGACATGTTTCAAATGATGTCACGTACTAGCTCCGTCAAAAGATTTTTAAAAATTAACATTATATATAGATACAATGTTTTTCTGACATCAAACAAACCAAAAATTCGCATGTTTTCATACTTCCGACATCGATTGCACGAGACTCCAAGTACAGTAAAAACAAATTGGAAAGTAATAATTTTGTGGCCAAGAGTTCCGTTCCTTTGCCAATATTGAACTTTACTAACAACTACAATAGGGATCAAACTCTGCTGGTTGTTGATCCCAGTGAGAAAAGCATATAATGTCTATACTACAGTAGTTCCGGGAAAACCTTGGCGGTGTCTTTGTATCATGAGCACAAATTCTCAGGAAACATGTGATGATATGAGCAACTTTGTATGCTTGATGCCTGTTCCGATCTTATTGAAATTCAATCACAGCTTTTGCTGGTGCTCGTGCTTTAAGTAACATTTCATTGTACTCATCCTCAGGATTTGAAAGAGCAACAATAGCGCCTCCTGCCCCTACTGAAGCTTCACCTTCATGTATTATAACCGTTCTAATAACAATATTCAGATCAAATGTTTGATTATATGAGAAATAGCCAATGGAACCTGAGTAGATACCACGGGAACAACTTTCAAGAGAATCGAGAAGTTCCATGGATCTCAACTTAGGTGCACCTGTCATCGAACCACCTGGAAATGCTGCCCTGACACATTCAACTGCACTTACATTTGATTGCTTCTTTCCCTGTATTGTACTCACCATTGTATGCACTGTTGCATAAGACTCTACATCCATAAGACGTGGCACATGAACAGAGCCGGGTTCACAGACAGAACCAAGATCATTCCGCAAAAGGTCAACAATCATCAGATTTTCAGCTTGATCCTTCTCACTGAAGAGCGAGAGAGTGTGAGTTAATTCATAGCAAGGACCAAAGAGGCAAACAAAATACATCCTCATAGCGAAATTTTGCATAAAGAACCTATCACTGTATCAACAGCGTTATCACCCTATCAACAGCATTAACTAAGCACACTTAATGAGAAGGTACAATGTAGTTCGACCTTTTGAAAATAGTGCTAGAAAATATAAGATCCACATTACCTATATTGCAGCTGCAATTTTAGTTGTTCGTCTTCTTCCTGTGTTGTGCCACGAGCTATAGTCCCCTTGATGGGTTTAGCTTCCAGTACATTATTCCTGTCCAAACGTAAGAATCTCTCGGGGGAAGAACAACATACGCACAGATTTTCGTTTGAAAAATTAAGCCATGCAGCATATGATGCTGGATTTTTGTTTCTGAGGTGAAGGTAAAGTCCCAGGGAATCAATTTCTCCTACAATTTTCCTTAACTGAGTAGTGAGGCATAATTCATAACTTTCTCCATCTTTGATGTACTCGAGGCACTTGTGAACATCTTTAATATACTGCTCCTTGGACTTCTCTGCATAAAAGCCCTCCTTGCCTGGAGCAAATGTCGTAGATTGCAACACATGGTCATCCAATTTCTGTAAAGCAGAATATTCTAACCTGAGGAGCTTCTCTGCTGTCTCATCCAACCAAGGTGGAATAGCTGCACTTCCTTCATTTACGGTCATTATGTACACATCATCATAACAGTGATCAATTACAAGAAAATTATCCACAAAGAAGAAGCAAGCATCTGGAGGCCGTGACTTGTGACGATTGTATGACTTGCCACATTCAACTTTAAGTCCATAGCTGCATATGAGAGAATCAATTAAATAACGAAATTTTCGATTTAGTATTACTTTCAAGACAAAAAGGTAAAACAAATTTTAAGAGGGGAAGAAACCATTACGAAACGAAAATCAGTTGACATATGAATATTTTTTCTACCTCATATTAAATGCATATCTGTTGTATTGATATGTACAGCAGTAGTCAGCACAAATGCAATGATTAACTTACTTACCCAAGGAAACCAATATATCCACCATAAAATTCAAAAGGCAGCTCTTCAAAATCTTCTTCATTATATCGGAACGAAGCAAGCTTCTAGTGATCATGTCAAGAAACAAAAGTTAGTTCTATTTGAATGGACCTGAGGTAAATATTTAAGGAATGAGATGCAAACTTTGCCCTACCAAACCAACCATTTTCAATAGAAAATAAAAGAAAAATAATAAACAAAAGCATCGAAGTAGCTACAAATTATGAGAACTCGGATCAAAAGACAAGCAGCCAAGCTTGCAAAGAGTACTAGAGTACGGGGAGTGGATAGCTAGAAATATCCGTAATTATTCATTCAGAGAAAGAAGAAACAACCATTGTCACTCTTTGTAGAACACTATTTCTTTGATTAATATGGAAACTTTAGAATCTTTTTTGAATGGCAATAAGCGGATACACAAATACGGAAGATGCATAATTATTGTTGTAAATGGGAGAAAGCACACATTTAATTTTAACACACAACATGCTCAGCTAAATATCATTAAATGAGGTGTTCAAAAGGGAAGCGTCACACAAGTACCTGGTTCAAAAAATGGAAAAAACCATTTTCCAAGACCATACTTCTTTTGGAACCTCGAGCATCTACAACTGATAGATGGCCTCTGCCTCTAGATGCCACATTACTGAAACATAAATAGAGGTACGACATTCATATAAATCATGCTCACCAAAGGAAAGCTTCTCTTAACTAAAATCCAAGTAACTGAACCACTCCACATTCATTCAAAAGAAAAAGGAAAGGAAAAATAAATCATCTTTTTCCAAAACAACTGCTGCAGATTATTGTTAACCAACCTTTCCTCTGATAATCTAAATGTCATTTGCTCCCAAAGTGGTCCGCCTTTACCACCCATAAAAGAAAAGCGGGCCCTTCCCTAAACAATCAAAAGCAGAAAAGGGGTTGATCATGTCAGTTTCCAAACAAAACAACAAAACAAATTGGAGAAAATGTTTCCAAAGAAAAGCTAAGAAAATAAAACATCAACCTTCTCTACTGAAGAACTGTCCAACCAAAATGTATTTTCAGCTGTTCCAGTCCCAAAAAGTTCACAAAATATATTCCTGGCTCCACCAACTTTTGCAGCCAATCTATCTAATTTCCTCCATTTCAACTTTAAATTCTTAACACTCATACTAGATTCTGAAGAAGACATGATAGTACACATTTTATGAGAGTTTCTCTGATCTAGACTGCCGAGTAACTTGCCGGGTCTAGTAGCAAGTCTAAGTGGTTTAGCATCATCAATACCAAATGGTCCACTTCCTGGAATTCCAACCAGTTGACTAGCACTAGGCACCTGCATGCATGCTAGAAGAAATTTATAGCATACGAAAATTGTAACTCTACTAGTGAAATGTAAATAAGCTAACAGGATAAGGGAAGATTGTACCAAGTTCATCAATTCAAATACAGAATACAAGGCAGTGGGTAAGCACACCTTCTGTCAATCAAGAGTTGCTTTTTAACAGTTACCCTTGAAGAGAAGTCCAACTCTATATATTGTTCTAATACATGGGCAGTTAACAGAGTATGTCATAGCTGAGGTCGAGAAGCATATATCGGTTTACGACTGGAGGGCCACAGTGAATGATAAATGTAATCCAGGTTACCGACAAGAATTTCCTAAAAGAGATAATTTACCAGGATATTGAGAAATTGTCTCATGAATAAACGTCGAGCCAAACTTCTGCCAGTAGTCCTCTGTCAAATCTTTAAAGTTTTTAAATATTTGCCTCCCATAACAGGTCGCAATGCTTTCTGGATGAAACTGAATATGGAAAAAAAATAAAGAATACATCACATACAAAGTAAAAATGTAATAACTACAGCACAGGATAACATGCCACACCTGTAAACCATAGTGAGGTCTGGTGGTATGCATGACACCCATAAGAACGTTATTCCTTTGTGTCAATTCCGAAAAGTTAGAAGGCCAAGATGAAATTCCATTAGACGTGTCTGTCAAACTATGACTGAAAGAAAGGCTAGAATCAGTCTGACTCTCATAAGCATGAGAGATAAGCCCAGATTTCAGGTTCTCCATGTAAGAATGAGTGCCAGAATAAGAAGTCCATGCAATTGGTATAAGCTCCTTAGGGAGTGATCCTGCCTCGAGGATAAGAGAATGATAGCGTACTACCTGCAACATAGCTGGCGTAAATCAGTGTAAAAATCTAAAACAACAAACAAGACAGAACCCTAATTGCTTAACAAATCTAGCAAGTTAGCACATCGAAAATCTCAACTCCAATAACATCATCGGGAAAGAAAACCAGGGGAGAAAGAAAAGAAAACTTTAGGTTCATATCTTTACAAGTTAAGATGAGAAAACTCACCTTAAATTCAGAATTTATGCCACAAGGGATATTTTGGAACAATCTAGACCCATTGTGCTCAATAACACTGTAAGGCATACACATACCATAAACTTAACAAAGGAGGAATCAAATGTATACATACAATTAAAGGAAATAGAAAGAACTCAGTTTATGAAATGAACAACCACAGTAATGCATCATTTACATGCTTGGACCTAGACAAGGCAACGCTCTTCCAAAGATTGCATTAGCATAAAATATTTTCATTGTCTGCTTAAACAAAAGAATACACTCAAGAAATTAAATCTGAAGTACCTCAAGCGTCCATGTACTGCTTCAGCTGCATGGACAACTCGGGCTCCATGAACATATCCCAAAGCCTGCCATAGAAAGATAAATAAGCTCAGTAGCAAAAAGAAGAAGAATGCAGTAATAGTCAGTCCATTAACCAGGAAGTGAAAAAAATTGAACAGCTCCAATTGAAGGAGATTCAAAGGACAAATCTAAATTTAGCTCAAGTAACAGCAAGTCATCTGACAGAAGAATGAATTCAAATAGCAATTGGTCAATCAAAAGCCAAACATTAACATGGACATACCTGGTGTCCAAGGCAAACACCCAAAATAGGAATATCCCAGCACTCGAGTAGCAATTGAAGACATATTCCTGTAAGTTTCAAATAGATCTGAAATGTAGTCATGCAAATTTCATCCATTAAAAATTATAAGCCATTAGGAAGTTGAAAAAAAAACCTCCATTCATATAAACATTTGAGTAATAGTAAATTACAGAGTTATAAGGTGAAAGTCAACCATTTCGACTATGTAGATAGTACAAGAGCATATTTCTGCTTCCAGAATCATAATTTAACAATTGCAGGCAACAAGTACAAAAGGTATAGGAACCTGTTTAGCTGAGGAACTTGATTAGCTTTCTTACCTATATCTGCTGGACATGCAGGAGAACCAGGTCCTGGTGATATAACAACATTGTCAAATGCTTTTTCTTCATACAAGTAATGACGCACATCCTCCCATGTCCATTCATCATTTCGCACAACCACAGGAGGAACTGGCAGTGCCAAAACCAGAAAAACATTTTAAAACAACTTTTCTACCACTTTTTGTGTGCTTGATTTCAACCAAAACATTCAGGATTTCACAAATTCATTAAGGATGAAATACTGAAGTATAAGAAAAATGAGCCCTAAAATTGCATACAGAAAAAGTCACTGACCCCCATTAACTACTGCTAATTCTTGATAGATGTTGTACGTGTAACTATCATAGTTGTCAATCAACAATGTCCTCACATATTCTTGTTTCCGTCTAGGATCATCCAGCTGTTTTCTCCATATTAAGGATCCTTCTAACTGTCCAGGCATTAACTCACTAGAAACCACCAGCTTTTTACGAGTAGCATAAGATTCATGAACATTCTGATTGTTGTTGGTATAACCAACTCTCCGAAAGCGATTAAAGAAAGGTAATTTCAGATTAGTACAGAGAAGACTTCCGAGAAAAGGATTTGATAGATCCAATAATGATGAGTGCAAAGAATAATTCATTTCGAACTTGGGTGTGGATTAATAAATTAGTCTCAGAACCTCCTTATCTGCAGTCCCTGCAGATAAAAAAATGCTCCAATATTAGAGTTGAACTGAAACTTGGAAACGCACTCTTTTCTGGCACATGATTCGGAAGTCTTGACAATGTAGACCTGTAAGATTGTTGAAGAAAAATTTGCAAGTAAAATTTCCATTGCAGAACTATACCAACTTGCTACTCTAGTAGTTAGAAACACTGTTTTCCAATATAAATTTCAATTTTTTGCATATCTACACCAAAGAAAATGAAAACACAAAACGAGAATTCGTTAAACAAGGTCCAAAAGAAAAAGAAACAAACATGTTATTCTTTCGTCACTGAATCATGTTATCATCCAGTAACACAACATAGGCATCAGATATACTAATGTTATTTTCCTACTACATCACGAATGCGTTACAATGAACAGATCTGATCAATCTATTAGTAAAAAGATACGCAATAATCATGATTAAACGGCATGTTGAATACAAACATACAAGAAACGTATCCAACCGTAATCATGTCCAACAAAAAAAAACAGAAACAAAAGCAAAAATTAAATAACAGGAGCATGCAATCAGTAAAGCAACTAAGGCGCACAAATCTTGCAAACAAAGTATACACGAAGAACATTATGTAGATGTGTATGAGGGTATAAATCTGGAATATATACGAATGGAGGGAGAAGTAAATCAAACCTTAGGAAGATAGAGATGGGAAAGTGAATAAAACCTCAGAAAGACAAGGGACAGAGGCGGACAGTGAGCGAGAGACAGAGGGACAGCATATATGTATATACATAAATCATAATGTTTGTGAAGGCGGAGAGCGGAAGAGAAATAGTGGAGCCGCCTACCGCTTACTACGGATGCAATCTGGGCCGTACATTTTTTTATGACGCCCCAGTGCACTATTAAGTGCTCGTATCTTGTCAAACAGCTGCCTATTTTACTAATTTGACAAAACTACTTGCAATCCCGACAATAGTTCACCGGTGAATGGGACCCATATACTATATTTAGATTCGCCAACTCTGAAAGGGAGAATCCTGTGGCCTCCTGAATCGTGGTTTTGTATTTTTGTCTTTAATTTTTTAATTAGCACTAAAACCTTGTATCTGATTGGGAAAATTAATAATAATTTTTACCTAAATTAATAATTTCATTGATGTTTTAGGTTCTGTATAGTAATTGTAATACTGTTGCACTCCTCTCTTTCGTCCCTTATTTACACGTTCTTCAATCTTGAATTAGTTAAACTGATGGGTTGGTAAGATCTGCGCTTTACAGTCAGAGGAGGCTAAGCCGCCGAGAACTTGGTTGGGACAGCTCCACCAACTCATTTGAAGTAGGGCCTTAATATGCGACTCCGGAAAAATGTCACGATCATTGCATTGGAGTTAGTATTGATTTTAATTTTAATGCATTATAGTATTACTAGTGTTTAATGTTAGAAATATTTTCAATAATTTTTTGAAATTATAAAATAATTCATAATTCTTTTAACTTTGCTTGATTTCCTATTTTAAAATATCATAATAACATAACCTTGATATAATAATTATCTTTTGTTCTTATGAATCAAAGTAATAATGGTTAAAAAAACGAGTCATTCATTTCAAATATTGCCTGTATAAATAAATATCATCTATATTTGTATAAATAATAACTACAATTAATATAATAAAATTTATTTAGGGGGCGGAAGAATGGTAATAGAAATGGAAATGAATATAGTGAAGAATGGGAATGAATATTATCATTATAATTATGATGGTTGACTAAGAAGAAGGAATGATTACCATTACCATTGATAGTGGATAGTTTGTAAAAAATATTGCAATTTAATTACAAAATGAATTATATTTTAATTAATGAATAAATTATTTTTTAATTAATTACAATATTTTAATTAATGAATGAATTATATTTTAATTAATTATATTGTAATTAATTAATTAATATTTTTATTAATAAATAGTTATATTTTAATTAGTTATATTTTAATTAACAATAATATTTTAATTAATATAATGTAATTAATTAAATAATAATACTATTTTAATTGATTAAATTGTAATTAATTAATTAATTATAATATTTTAATTAATGAATAATTATATTTTAATTAATTAATTAATTACAATATTTTAATTAATTATAGTGTAATTAATTATTTAATTGATTTCACCATAAATTTGATTATTCCCTCTAAAGCCATTCCTCCCATTCCTCTAGATTATGAGAGGATTGCCCAAAATCAAGAAATGAAACTCTCAGGTCTTCAATGATAAGTTTATATCAAATATCAATTTTCATTCCATACCCATACCCTTTTTCCCATACCCCCAAACAAGCACCCCCTTAATTCTTACACAATTACAAATTTTAAGATGATACAAATTACTTAAAATGTTACAATTGATTATAACAAAATATCATATAGTAAGATCATAATAAGTTCATAACAATAAGAGTAATTGGCTACAAACGCAATAAAATGAAAGTGAAACATGAAACAAAAGCATTTATAGTTGTAAATTTCAAATTTATATTGCATGTTTAAAATTTATCATATACATCAACTACAAGTGAAACCAAAAGTCAAAAGAAAAAAAACGAGAAACTTTGAAATTTTATTTTGTGATATATCTATTTAAATTTAATGTTTTGAAAACTAGATCGAAAGTTAAACCGATAATACAAGAAGTTTGAGATTTATAAGGTTCAACTGAAATTAAACCATTATAAAACTATCTAAAGATTGAATAAAATTAAAAAAATTTAAAATAAGATTAAAAGAGATTATCCTTACCCATCAAAAAATTTAAAGTTTAATTGAAAAAAGATATTGTTAAATAAAAATTAATCGATTTATTTTAGTTTATAAATATTTATTAATTAATAAAATTGACCAATTAATAAATAAATTGATCAATTTTTAATAATAATAGTTATTATAGTACATTAAACCAAAAAGTTGAAAAATGAACTAAAAATTGAACAATTCAAGATTTTTATGATTAAATCACCCAATCGATTGAGTTTTTTAATCATTGCTTAAATCATATTGATCTTAAATTTTATTTAGTACAAAGTCCTCATTATTAATAAAAATCTCATCATCACATTCATTCAAGTTAAATACATTAAAAGACATATCAATGCTTTTTCATCCACTATCATCTCCTCACTTACTCTCATTATAAAATTTGATTCCTCTAAAATTCAATTCGTTAAGAGGTTAATATGATCAATATAGTTGCATGTTCTAATAAGAGTCTTAGTAAATAAAGACAATTATATTATTAACTTATTATAGAAGTATAAAAAATATTTTAAAATTAATAATGATAATAACATACTTTTTTTTAGGCTTTAAATTATGCCGAACAAATATCAGATGTTCTAAATCTCTTGTGTTCTAACCTATTTCATATTTTAAATAGATGCACTCAAATATATTCCATTTCCTTTCATACCAAGTTGTATTCATAAATATTTCTCAAGAAAAAGTTTAATTCATATATTGGCTAAGAATTTAAATGACAAGTTTTTGCAATTTTGGAACATTACTTTCAAATTGATCTCATCAAGTAATTATAAGATAGCAAAAGTATTCTCGTAAATAAAATAAAATAAAATAAAAATTAATTTTAAACAACACAAGTAACAAAATGTATATATGGATTAAGTTCGCCTATTTCATGTATTAAGGCATTCAAAAATCACCACCTACATTCTTATATATCTCCAATTGTGACATAAGAAGGTTTTGCATCATGTCAAATGACATCATTATTAGGGTTAGGGTTAACTATAAAAAAGTTATAAAATTTACTCAAATTTGTAATTATAGCTCAAAATTAAAAAAAGTGGTAATTAATACTTAAACTTTCAATTTTTTTCAATTATAATTCGATGTTAATATCTCCATTAACATTGTTGACGTGACTTGCCACATAAGATAGAAACCTTAAATAGTTATACATGTCAGACTTAATTAAACTAACTAATTAAGTTTAAATAAACTACTCATTTTGGGATTGAAATCCTTAAATTAAACTCACTGCTCTTCATTCTCAGACAAAACAATGTTACTTAAATTGATGTTGCACTAAACTTGTTGGACCCCGTTTTCGGAGTCCAACTCTTGTAGACAATCATAAGACTTGAGTTGTTTCTAATTTAAAACACCCTAACCATTATTGGCTCAACTTCATGCTCTACTACCAAAATTGTTGGGTCTCGATTTTTCGGAGCATAACTGTTGAAACTCATGTAAAACCGTGAGCGTCTTACTGTCAAAAACCCTTCATTTGCAAGGAAAAATCCTTTGGAAGCAAACAGTGGGCTTCACTGCGACGAACTGCTTGTTTTGCCACGGTGAACACATGCGAGAAAATATCCTGGACCTTCGGGAATTTTACGCCGCGGTGAACTATTTAACTTTCGCCGTGGCGAACCTGAAATTTATTTTCGTCGCGGCGAGAAAGTTAACTTTCGCCGCGACTAATCTATAAGGCTATTTTCATCGCGGCGACCCTTGTGGTTTCGTCACGGCGAAACCTTGGAAATTCAACCCTTAAACCTAAAATTTCCAATGGTTTCTACATCACTCTTACCTTTCTTTCAATTTACGTTGTCCCGAATTCACTTCCTTTAATGCAACACCATTTCATAACCATTCAACTACTAACATTATTTCATCATACTCTCTTATCTCTGCTCATTTAATTCATTTCTTATAACTAATTCTCATTCGTCACAATTTCCTATCTTTCCTTTTTTCCATAATACATCTCACTTACATATATAACAATATCTCGTGGTCAAAATTCATCATCTCAAATCGATAACCTTTTCAAGTATACTTAATTTTAACTCAACATCATCCATGCAAAATTCATATCTCAACTCCAATTCATCCATACATAATTCATAATTCATTAACATTAAAAGATGAGAGTTCTTACAAAGCCTTAATGGCATTCCAAGCCATAATACATCAATGTCTCATTATCCCAAAATACATACGATACTTAAACTAATGATACTTAAAATGCAACTAAAAGCCTTACTGTTACAAAATCTAGTTTAAAATATAAAAATATGCAACTTGGGGCAATGCCTTGACCCTCTTTCACTCGATCTCATGTTCTTTACCTGAAGACGGGACGGAAGGGGGTGAGTTTGAAAGCTAGTGGGTAATAAGTTTATAATAAAAGAAAAATAAGCAAAACCTTTGAAATTTTTTCTTTCTTGCCATATAATTTTTTTTCCTTTCATTGAGTCCGAAAGAAAACACAAGTTTCTCAAAAGTTCGGATCTTGTCAAGAAACCAAAGCCACAATTTATGCACCTTTTCAATTTGTTCGAAAATCATGAATGCATCAACTTGATTAGACATCTTATGCACATATGCACATCAGAATGGTTTGGGTGGATCCAAACAGAACATACTACACATTTCCCCTAAGGGTCCTTTGTAGCAGTGAACAGAACGTACTACGCAATCCTATGTAATGGTCATGCATAGCCGTGAACTTATGGGAGTCCACGAGAGAGTTCCATGCCACTAGTGGGCAGACGGGAGAAGCCTTTAGACAAGTGTACTTGACCTCACTTATGGGACCACCACAAACCCACATAACACATATAATTCACGTCTTGTAAACTTGTGTTGCCCAAACTGGCACTTCTTGTAAACTTGCTTTTCATGATTTGCATGTATTTAGAAAATCATTTTGAAAACATGATTTCATATACATGCATCTTTTCAAAAGAAAATCACTTAAATCAAGTAATGAAAATGTATCAAATTTCACAAATCATGCAACAACACAGATGCAACACTTATGATGCAATGTAAATCAGAAACTTCTTTGATCTAAAGAAAACAATAAACATGAAACCTACCTTGATTTCCTTGCTTATAACTTGCTCAAAGATGCCTCACCCTTTGCTCCTCTTTCTTTCCTTGATTTCCTTTAACAATAACCAAAAATTCCATTCAATATGAATTCCAATTTATGATCAAGTAAATGAAGAAATTTGATAATATATTCTTCTAGGACAATATTTCCCATTGTCTTAAGTTTCTAATGACTCTAAAATCATTCAATTTGGTTCAGTACTCTAAAAGTTATACTAAAAACATTTCCAGGATGTTCTTATTCCAAAATAGCATTCCATGCTCCAATTCCATCCAAACTTTGAAATCCATAAAGACTGAATTTGAACTCAATTTCTCATACCATTTGTATCCATGTGTCTCTAGTTTACACCAAATCAAAAATCACTCTATTTGGATCAAGAGAGTTTAGGACAAGGATCCTGCTTTAGTGAGATTGATTGAGAAAGTGAAGGCCGACTTGAGTTTTGAATTTGATGTGAGAGATGAGACTTTATGGTTGGGACAGAGATTATGTGTTCCTGATGTGGATGATTTGAGGCGTGAGATTTTAGAGGAAGAGCATATGGCCGCTTATGCTATGCATCCTGGTACTACCAAGATGTATAACACCCTTAAGCAACATTTCTGGTGGCCTGGCATGAAGAAGCAAGTGGCAGAGTTCGTCTCCAGGTGTGTGACGTGCCAGCAGGTTAAGGCTGAGCACCAGGCCCCAGTGGGGAAGCTTCATTTGTTGCCTATTCCTGAGTGAAAATGGGAACGGATTACTATGGATTTTATTATGGGGTTGCCTAGGACGTCGAGGCAGCATGATGCGATCTGGGTCATAGTGGACCGGTTAACTAAATCGACCCATTTCTTGCCAGTGAAGGAGAACAATACTCTTGATCAATTGGCCCAGAAGTATGTAACTGAGATAGTGAGACTGCATGGGGTCCCAGTGTCTATAGTCTCAGACAAGGATCCCAGATTTACTTTGAGGTTCTGGAAGAGTTTACAGTCTGCTATAAGTACTAGGTTGAATTTCAGTACAGCTTTTCATCCTCAGACAAATGGGCAGAGTGAGAGGACGATTAAGACTGTCGAGGATATGTTACAGGCTTGTGTATTGGAGTTCCGAGGAGCATGGGATCAGTATTTAGCTTTGATTGAGTTCGCATACAATAATCATTACCAGAGTAGCATTGGGATGGCACCATATGAGACTTTATATGGGAGGCAGTGTAGATCGCCTCTTTATTGGGATGAAGAGGGTATAAGGATGATTGAGAGCCCAGAGCTGATCCAGGATACAGTGAATAAGGTAAAATTGATTCGGAGTCGCATTAAGGCGGCTCAGGATAGACAGAAGAGTTATGTGGATCAGCATCGGAGA
>JANIJH010000225.1:29208881-29221335 GCA_024520975.1 Erythroxylum areolatum | reverse complement strand
TTGGGAATAGTACCGGGAATGTCATGAACATGTATAGTACGCATTTTAATCGCTGCATGTGCATTATTGACTATTGTGATTGTGCACTTGGTAATGTTTTTATATTCTGATTGTTTTAGAGGCTCTTGTGGAACGTCGATCCTCCGACGTGGCTGAGACTTCCCGGCATTAGTTCGGAAGTTAATTGGTGAGGACAGCGGACAGAGACACAAAAGTTCTGTCCTTCGTACTATTTGCTTGCTGTCCTCAGTCATTTTTGTTCCATCTTTAGAAGACAAGGACAAAAATTTTTGTTCATTCCAAAACTAAGGTACAAGAATTTTTGTCCTACGGATAAGAACTGGAAATGTCAAAAATAACCTTCTGAATTATATATGAAACCTAACACGTCCCTTGCAACAATAAATAATAATAATAATAATAATAATAATAATAATAATAATAAATTAATAATAAAAATAAAAATATAATAATAATAATAATAATAATAATAATAATAATAATAATAATAATAATAATAATAATAAGATTAATTTTATTTCAGTTACAAGTTAATAATAAGATAATTAACTTGTAAGATAGTTAATTTTTAGGTTTCGTATTTCAATAAATATGCCTAATTTCTCATTTTATTTTATCATAATTAACAAATTACACATACACTTCAAATAAATATTGATACAATTATAAAATAATCAATGACTTACATCTTTCTAATATATTATACTGTAGGGGTATTTTCGTCATTAACACTATTTTTTGTTCTGTCTACGACAACCAAACACATTTTTATCTTCGGGACGGAAACAAATTTCTCTGTTCTGTCCACTGCAACTAAACACCTCACTGTCTCCAATTCTTGTTCTGTTCCGTCTTCAGATTTCCATCTCGTTCTGTTCCTATATGTTGAAGACGCTAACCAAACGCAAGGTAAGACAATATACATGTAATTACGATGAGTTTAACATCTCTACTAATAATTATAACCCACTTATAAGTTAGCATACTTGAACAAAAGAAACATAACAGAACTTGGAAAGGGGTATATCTGTACCCATATTATAAATAAATTCTCCACAATTTTATCATAATGCCTTCTTTATTTAATTTAACCTTATGATTGCATATCTATCTAACTATGATCGCGAAAAAAACACTCAAGACGAACTCTTAGATTTTTGAAAGACATTGACATATCAATGAACTTACTCTTCTAATATTATGCTTAAAGAGCATCTGAATAATTTCTTAGTCACCCTTACTGACGTATTTACTATCCTTTAGAAAAACCATATCTCCGCAGATTTATAGATTATCCCTATTTGTTGCAAAGATGGATTCGGTTATCCCGATGTTCTACTAAAGTTAGAATACATCATCATTCACCCTCAATCTTTCTACATGTTTCTTTGCAAACTTAGGTCTAGTGGCAATCAAAGTTGTTTTGTCAACTATTTTAATGGGGACCATGTTGTTAGCCAACTCTATAGGGATGACCTTTTGATCCACTAAGGCATTCCTGTTCCTCTTTTTTGGGTCCTAGGACTATTGCCTCCCTTTTTGTTCACCTTATTTAGCAACTTTAATTATTCATATCTACAATCACAAGAAGATAAGCGGTTCAAAACTTAAAGAAATATTAGCAAAAGAGAAAAAAAAGAATATGCATTTATTTGTCCCAAATGTTAGTTTTAGACAAAACTTCCTTATCCAACATCACGTCTTTGGAGTGGAGAGGAATATTTTTGTAAAAAAAGGATCCCTGATTGGCTTTTCAACACATACATGATTTTAAAAAAAAAAAGAGATTTACATCACTCTAAGACAAATTTGAAACTTCCCTTGTTTATGTTCTCTAAACAAAGGAAGACAAACTTTTTCTTCCAGCTATGAGTTCCTCTAAGGGAAGTGGAAAGCCACATCCTTGGAACAAAGTTTGAGCTAAACCAACCAAAATATTTACAAACATGTTTGATATGATGCACGTAGTGAAAAAGGACCGTCAATGGCTTTACATCCCTAATATATATAGCATACCACCAAGCTATGATTCCCTATGAGTGAGGTTGCAAATGACTATATGCCTGTATCTTCAATTATATTGTGTACTATGTCGTGAATTGTGAAGCTTATCCCATTCTTGAAATTGTCAAAGTAACTGGTGATTTCCCATAACTTGGTAAAACATCCCCTTTTTAACTCTAATGGATGTCTAACCCAAATGTAACATGAGATATTGTACTTGATCAACATATCTTAAAAATTGACAGGCCTCAACCTACTAACGTAATACTTATTAATACACCTCAACAGTGGCTCAATGGTTAAAGGGCACTCCTTTATGCCCCTTTGCCCTCAAGTTTGAATGTGTCTATGGAGGATTCTCTCGGCATGATCCCAAAGAGGATCTTGAACTATTTGTGGGATTGCTACTCGAGTCATTACCATTAAAACGAGACATGAGTGTATATCTCTTGCAAGAAATGAACATCATCTTGTAAGTCAAGAAAGCTTCCACTTTATCGTTCACAAGTTGCAAACTGATTATCGCTTGTCGCTAACAAGTTCCTGATTGATTGTCATAGGCTATATGTTGGTCTCGATTGAGTTTCCGGTGCGAAATAAGTTGTCTCAAATGGTTTATATAGTGTTGACCATCAAAGCGAAATAGAGGGCTAAAATCGAGAGATCTTCCCACTTTCCAATACATTTTACCCAAATTTAAGGCAATTTGAGTTTCCTGTATTTAGTTTAGTGTGTGACAAATCTACAAGCAGGTCGTGACACTTACACTTGAAAAAAAAAAAGAAAAAGAATGAAGGCTAATATCCAATACCTGTAATAGAACTTCTGGTCTCAAGGAAGTTCCTTGGTCATCATTAAAACTTACAATAGAAAATAATAATCCACTCCTCGCTACATGGCCCAAATCATTTCTTATAGGGACTAAAGAGCCGTATGATTTACATTAACTATTCTAAACATCATCCCTATCCAAACTTACCCATTTTGTATGCTTCCTATGCCTTGCCTCGTCTATATCCTACCTTATTTTGAGATATAGGATTAGCGAACACATCAAGTCTTAATCACCCCCAGTCCATCAATACAAAGGAAGGCTCGCACTTGAAAAAAAGTTTAAGCTACTATCATTTCTTTACTTTTATCATCAAAGTGCTCTTATCGGGAGTATGCACTAGTGTAGTTCTCAAGTCTAAACGCCTTTATATCTTAGCTCATATAGTCTTAAGAGAATTCCAGCATAAAAAAATAATAACAATCTAAAATCTAGGAACCTCAACAATTATAGAAGCATCACCAATCATCATTATTTTCTAATTAAAAATTATTTTTAATTTTTAATATTTGTAATTAAATGAACATGTATGCAACAAGTATCCAATACAAATACATATTAAATATCTGCATTGAGTTTATTAAACCCTTCTTATTTAATTTTTATCTTTTCATTACAAAAAGATAATGTGTTTGGGAAACGAAACATAAAAACAAACCATTTCTTCTTGGAGATAAAAGGGTATTTTATAATTTAAAATAATTATAAAAAAACTATGTGTCGCAAATAAACTATAAATCATATCATACATTTGTTATTTTTAAATAGTCAAGTATGCATTAATTTTAAAAATAAAATTTCGATAAAAAAACGCCGAGAAAGTTGTGGACCCCACTAAAGCGGCGTACAATCATCTTCGTTTTTTCACTGCCTATCCTTCTGATGCATCCAGTGGGAATGTTCTCTGTGTATTAGTCTCTGGGGTTAAAAGCTTTTGTTCTAAACGAAAGAAATAAAAGGAGAGCAAAAGAAATACAGAAACTGAGAAAAAGGGGGAAAAAAAGAAGAAGAAGAAAAAAGTGTGCCCAAAATCCCCACAATTGATTTCAGGAGATCTTCAATGTGGTCCCCTGTTTAACCTGACCAAGATGTCCTTTTGACCTGCTTTGACCGTATATCATATTCCCTATTGACCAATCAGAAAGAAAGAGGGGTGGTCGGATGGGGTCCACTAACTCTTCTTTCTTTGATGAGATTCCCTTGTAGCATACAATCATCATAATAATCCCTGCTCCTCCTGCAACACACCTTTTACTTTCCCCGGAATCCACACCTTCTTTTTCTCTCTTCAATCCCCGCCCTGACGTGTGTGTGTGACCTGTCTTTGAGACCAAGTGATAGATAAACGTAAAATTTGCTTTTAAAATTTAAATTCTGGTGAATAAACTAGAGAGAGAGACTGTATGATAGGCCTATAGTTTTTATTGCGGGTAACCTAAGCGTCTAACGACCACCTACATGGAAGACGTCAAGAAAGATGATTCTAAATATTCTAGGGTCTAGGAACAGCTTCTTCTTGATAAGATACAACACTTGATATCTTTAATTCAATTATTAATAAGCTTTTTTGCTTTATATGTTCTAAAAGTAAGCACCTAAAGTGAAGTGGGGTTTCTGTGTTCCTCTTCTCAAACACTACATCTGAAGCAGGGCCAACAGAAGTAGGGCACTACTCTTCTGATAGCTAGAACATTGTCAAACTGGTTAACTAGAGCTGCCCTTCTTGTTCAGCCGAACCCCATTTTCACTTTCACATTCAGAAAACAGAACGTGAAACACCTTTTTGGCCTCTCCAATTCAGCACAGCAGAGCTGGTTTCTTATGAACTATCTGAACTCGGAAATAGCTATCTTACAAGCCTGTAGCCCGGAGATATACTTCTTTGGCCCTGCGTTACAATAAAAGCAGTTACTTTCAGTTCTACTGTAGTCTTACAAAATTATTAACGAGAAACGCTGGCATTGTAGTAGTAATAGTACTAATCAACTATGTGTTTTCTCAAAGCGGGTGTAAGTTTGAGCCACATAAATTTGCTACAAGAAATGGCGATATATGAACGCCCCTTCAAATGAACTGTTTTTGTCACTTTGAGCTAATTCATGCAACTTATAGCATTATATATAGACAGCGACCAAGCTACTGACACAAGACTTGTTCCTCATGATCACATATTGGATTGTGAGCTACTGAGCTTTGGTTGTGCCTGAGCTTCCGTTCTATTTTCCCCTTTTTCCGGGCAAACTGGTCTTATGAACTGTCCATTAGACAAGCATGCTACCAGATGGATAGGCAACGTGTAACTCCTAGGTTGTCAGATAAAGCTTCTGATATTACCACAATTTGGGCTGAAGATTTATGGATTAGTTTCTCAGACAACCACCGTTAGTACGTCTAATTAACTTGACGTCGAACTAAAATGAATCTCAGTGAAGTAATAGACTGAGAGACCATCAATGCAATTGCCAGGAATTATACCCAAAAGCAACTATGATTATATTCTCTGCAAAATGTTGTGGATAAACGTCACATCATCGTAACCTTAACCAAGGATCATGGCAAGCGGTAAGAAATCAAGTGCTGATTAAGTACCTTGGTTTATACGCGACAAAACCTTAACTCTTTTTGAATTACGATGCCACCCTTGTGAACTTCAGGCTTTCGTTAGGCTATTAAGAAGCGCAAGTTAGAACCTGCAAATGTATCTATACCATGGGCTAATACACATGGGAATATGCTTGGCTCCTCATACGCCATCCACGGAGGCCGTCGATACTCCGATGGGCTCTGCAAATGGCATACAGGGAGCCAGGCACATAAGATATGTACGCATGATATCATATGACATTCTTACACATGAGCATTTTTACTTATGGATATGGCCATGTTCTTATGTAAGGCACACGTAAGCAAATGAATAAATGAGAGTTAGATAGATCTTATGGAAGCAAGCTGCCCGTATGCAATAGATGATTCTCTACTACTGCTGCTACTAGTCATCTCTTCTCCCTGGATGATCATTATCTGAGAAAGTTCAGATAGAGTGCAAGTCATTTGACGGGGAAGAGTAAGCATCAGACGTAGGGTAAAGAGACGGAGAGAGATACAGATAAAAACGGAATGAAGGAGACGAAGGAAAGGAGAAACTTGGTATTTATGGAGGAGAAGAGAGAGATCTACGGCAAACGGAAACCAGGTCATAATCAAATGGGAATTTCAAACCCCACAAAACCCTTACGGTTTGGCAAAAAACAAGCAAAGCAGTGGCTAAACTCATGGAGGCTTGGCAAAAATTTTCGATGGGTGTTTTTGAGAGGAAAAGTAGGAAAAAGATGTGGGGTTGTGGATGGTTGCACCCAAGCTTGCAACTAAATATAGACGCTCCCCATGAGAGATAGAGAGAGAGGAAATGAGTATGGGATTGTGTTACGAACCACCCAATTTCCTAAGGCTAACCCTGTTGTGTTTTGAAATCTCTTTTTCTGGGTCGTAAAGCAAAGGTTGCTTTTCATCTCTGGAGCTCTATTTGTCTGGGAGTGCTTGGAAACACATGGATTCTCTCTACCTCCCTACTTTCTTTCCCTTTATTTAAATAAAGTGAAAAAGGAAAGGAGGAAAGAAAAGGAAAGAAATACTCCCATCATTTATATCATGTATCTTTTTTTCTTTATCTTCTCCATCATCACTTCCTTCTTTAATCTTTCTTTCGTCTTCATACCGTGTCTTTACTTGTATCTACAAATAGATAACTTTACTACATAGTTTAGCAACTAAGATTCTTCCCACTCAACTCTTTCCTCTTTATGTCTAATGAAACATTAACTCGAAGCTTTTGCGACCTATCTACCCTGCAATTTCTCCATTTTTGTTTCCCTCTGATGGTTTATACAATTCAGACAAATTCTTGTTATTTATCGAGTGGCCACCAAAATATATGGTAAAAACAGAATCAAGCTAAAGAGAAAGAAGTTAATTAGCTAATTGGCTATGGATTAGGACCAGAACATAATATCAATGATCATGCCTGTCAATGAAGTTGAACCTATAGCAAATGAGGTTAATTTTCTCTTCAACATGTACATTTTGGGAACCTGAATCCCCGTCTCTGTCTCGATCAGTTTTGTTTTCTCTTTTGGATGGATTATCCATCTGGTTCTTACTTCACAGTAACTTTTAGTCTCCATTATGAATGATCGTAGCCAGCACAGTCAATAGCCCCATTTGCACACGACCATGTAACCAAAAATTTTCATTGATGCCTGTAAACTTATTTGAATGTTCTATGAATAGTCAATGTCTTTGTAAGAATCTTTGTTTTTTTTTTCCTGCCAAGACGGGCCACCAATGGCATTTTAGGGTTGACATCAAAAACAAAAGTTGTCAGGTTCGTCTTGGATGTCTCCCTGTCTTTCGTTTGCCTGAAAATGTATATTCTTTTGATAGATTGAGCAAGAAATTCAAAATTCAAGTTGTTTAGATTCTCGTATGGTTTTTTTTGCTTTAAATTTGTTAATAATGTCTTGTATTTGTTGCAGTAATGAGATCTTGCTAAATTACTAATTAATATATTACCCGCCAGTTGATTTTATGGATCCATACCCAGATTATTCAAATGTGTGGAAGGAAGTATGAACAAAATAAGTAAGTTCCAAAAAGAAAAAGAAAAAGAAAAAAAACAGGCGACGCATTCAAATTCGTTTGGGTCTATACAAAACGCTATTGTTACTCTTTCTACAACGTCGTTATCCTACGGGAAGCATACTACAATGGGCACTTTATATAAGAGCAACTGGTTTGGTCCACACGAACAACAATTACTAATTATATCTGGTCACAACAAATTATAGCATGTCATATGATACACCTAATTATAATTAATTTAGGAAAATCACTTTGATTAGAAAACGTTCGGTTAGCTAGGTGAAACTATGGGCAATTAGATTTGATCTCATTTAAAGACTTATATCTTTTCATTATAACATGACATAGTTGAATTCCATTCTGGCACAGTTGAATCATTAGCTGGATGATTATACCTTTATATCTTATCAGTTTGACTCTTGATTCATTAGATGCTAGACCTATGTGATCTCTTTGTTGTACCTTAGATTATGTGCGATTCCATACAGAACATATTGATGAACTAAGCATATCTTTTTTCTTTTTCTTTTTCTTGTTTTCCATTCTTTTCATAGAGTCAAACTCTTCTTTTTATCAATAAATCAACAAGTTGACATTTCTTCTGTCTGGGGTTTGCGGATTCAAAGTTCTTTTAACAAACCCCAAAAGTAATGAAGGAAGCCAAATGAGGAAGAGGAAGATTATGTTACTTTATTAGAGTTGGGGGCCTTGGGGCCCAGTTAAAGTAAATGTTTACTAAATAAGCTTTTGATTTAGACTATTATATGATTACAAGCAAACGTACCAAGGACAGAACAGAAGATGCTTAGAACGTGACATAAGTTAAAACACATGGTACCAAGCTGCCGACCAAATACTAAAGAATGAAATTGGAAGCTGATATGCACTTAGCACAAGTTTTGATCCCTAGCCATCAAACTCCAACGCCCTCAAGTGTAGGTCTATATTGGTATAAGAGACAAAGATATACGCACAAGTCAGATATTGAAGGCCTGAAAGGCATGTCTCCTCATGTAATTAATTTTTTTTTTACTTTCTTTACGGTTCGTATATATATATATATATATATATATATATATAAATAATTATTTACACTTAGAGCTTGCTTTTCCTCGGTTTCAGTTAATTAACAGCCCAGCTAGTTATAACATTTTACGTCCTAAATCCTTTTAAAGCTAGGACAGGTAGGTTTTCCGTCCGACTCCGACCAAAGCTTGCATTAATTGGTGGAGTTTGGATCAGTATTGTTGCTAACTTTAGTAGCTTTACACAAACTTATATAGACTTCTTGGTTCTTCTAGCATGAGTTTTTTATTGCTTATTGGAACCAAGTACGTAAAGCTAATTGATTAATTAGAAAATTTTAGTTGAGACTTTAGCCACCGACGAAGAGCACTAGAAGAGTTGTAACTCGTCTGACTCAAGGTACGCCATGGCGGCTTCGGAAACAAAAAGGGCCAAAGTCGGTTACATCCTCAACTCACTTGTTGATAAAATATCAACTGATTTAATAAACAAAATAACAGCTTTGTGCATAATTGAGCGTGAAATGCTGCAAAGTGCACAACATAGAATGCTTGTAATTAATGAAAGTCTATTTATATGACTGGAAACTGCGAGAAATAGTGGTTGATTAAAATGAGCCAAACAAATTATTAGGTTGGTAAATCTGTAACTTATGAGGCTGAGAAATAATAACGACTTCCAACACTTTTAGGACCTAAAAATCTCAAAGTTAAACCACAAAAAATAATCTTGCGTTAGTAATTCTGAATTTTTTTTAATTTTAACAGTTTATTTAATATTATTTTCCAATTATAATAATTCTGAAATTTTTGTGTAATCATTTTTTACCGTAAATATCAGGGCTGTACTGTACTCTACATTGTGGAGACACATAATTTTGAGTCGAAATTTCCAGGCAAATAGGATCTGTGTTTTATATTCATGATCAAGTAGTCAAATCTGATACCCTTTATGCAAGAGATAAACACTGTTGTGCGTTAACGATGCCTTTTATAAATGTTTTGGCGATGTTTGTCAATGGTTTTCTTTTCTTGACCAATCCTTTATCGTCCCATGAGGACAATATTGGATATATTTCCATCCGTTGCGAGATATATGTGAACGATATTAAATAAATATGAGCCAGAACTGAGCTGCATATACTGGACGTAATGTGGCTTCTTTATCCTGTTCTTATCAGCATTTTAAAATTCGGATCGAACATCGAACCGAAAGTCTTACTGGTCACCAGTTTGACTGGTTTCTACCGATTCAATCACCGGTCGAACCGGTATGACGTTATAATTATACAATAATTATATTTAATTATATAAAATATTAATAATATTAAAAAATACAAAATATACCAAATAATATAAAAAATATTTAAAAAAATAAAAAATTTATCGAACCAGTGGTCCAGTTCGACCGGCCAATTGACCGGTTCTCACTGGTTCAATTAAGATCCGGTTTTTAGGTATGAACCGGACTAGATAGCCGACCAGTTACCGGTCAAACCGGCCGGTCCAGTCCGGTTTTTAAAACAGTGGTTCTTAAATTCATATTTGTCTCATCCAAGCATGCATCTTATCCTAATTAGGATAAATATTATAAAATTTTCTCTTTGGATAGTCATAATTATTTTTCCATCATATTGTTAGGAAATAATAACTCAATTTTCTAAAAGATCAACTAAATATCAATAACAAAACCACTCTAACTTCAACCGGTAAATCAGTACAAGAATAAGAAATTTAACAATCAAACAAACACTAAGACTTACATAGAATAGCTTCTAGTGTTGAGGGAAAAATCACAAACTAAACTAAAGAATATAACTCCACTAAACTCAAATAAAGATTTACAAAGTTTGATCTTTCATCCCACAACAACAAATTACTTTACAAAGTTTTAGGATTGAAAATAAAATTGATGTCACAATTAATAAACTCTTAAACCAATCCCAAAAACAATTAAAAAAAGGATGAGAATATAACACTACTTGCCACCTTTCTATTTTTCCTATTTTGGACGTTATGGCCGTATTCTTATGAAAAACTACGTATTTTCTCTTTTATATCACGAAAGAGGATTTTCTGCATCGTATATAGCCACATACATGGCTTTGTAAGTGATCATGTCTCTTTAATACTGCCTCACTCGCAGATGTACATAGTCATAGAGAGATACATAGTCGTCACACACAACCTTGTATGTCATGAACATGGGTGTGTACACTACCATGTATGTCTTTAATCTTCATGTCCTTCTTTATAATGTTCTAGAGATTTACACAATTGATCCACAGGGTTATGCAAGTAAAGACACATGTGTGTTTCACTCTACACGGGCTTCTATGCTTAAACAGTTGATATACACAATTGTGTCAGTTAAGGATATTGACGTAAAGCACCCTACATGGCCATTTCTCTTCCCAAAAGAACTTCATCCATCTTGTTTTCACTTTTTCGTTATCCCCAGGAACCATAAAGGAGTCTATAATCATTGAAAGTCTCAAAATAAGGCTAGATACTCAATAATCTTCTCCTTTAGCCCAATTATAGGGGAGACATGTTATTCTCCAATATCCACTTGAGAGATATCTCAATAAGCTTACTAGATAGCTTATGTTTGCTTTTAGGAATATAGTTAGTCAATATATCTATTATGATGGCTATAACCTAAAGGGATTATATTGACAAAGAAAGCAGATAGAAAACAACACCTAAATAACGTCCAACGGAAGCGATAGTTTAAATGCAAGCACAAAGTAAAAAGGACACAGGAGCTTAAGAGGCAAATCCCAACACAAGGAAAGACCTAAGACAGCAAGCCAGAAATCTTCTTTATGAAGGAGGAGTACAAAAGCTCTCTTACAAATAGGGTGATTAAACATTTATATTACTGACCTTCACCAAGTAGTAACTTATATCTAAAAGCCACCACTAGACTCCTTATATAGGAGTTAAAGACAAAAAGCTTATGTCATATAGCCAATATGGGATAAGGATCATATATATAAGAGACCAAGACTTAAGGCCTATTTCTACAAACCTTATGGGATGAAGGCTAACTTACAAAATTGGGGCAAATATAACAATATCAACACCATTAATGTTTGTATGAATCTTCTTCCACACAAATTGTTGCTCCCTAATCACAAACCTTAACCAACACTACAAGGAAAATGAGAAATACCGACGGAAAAATACCGACGGTATATAAACCGTTGAAAATACCGACCGAAAAAACGTAACCGTCGGGAAAATTGGGTGTGCGTTAAACTTTTTCCGACCGAAAATGATTCGGTCGCTGAATATGTTGAAATATTTTCCGACGCTCAATTGCCGTCGATGACGGCATCGGTGAAATCCGCGCCCTTCACTTACTGAAAACGACGTCGTTTTGGTTGTAATTTAAGGCTGCGTCTGCGGTTCTTCCTCCTCTTCCCGCAGACGCAGCCCTTCCTCCTTCGTTATTTCCTCTCGTTTGGTTGTTCTTCTTCGTCGTTGTTGCCCGCCGGTTTCGCTGCCGCTGCTCGTCGTTTGCTGGTCGTCGGTCGCCGCACGCCACCGTCGCGTCTCCTCCTCGTCTCCGACAGCCTGGTAAGTTCTCCTCCCTTCCCTCTTTCGAAACTCCGACGGTGTTGAACGGGTTTGTTAAAGGTTTTTAAGCTTTTATATGTTAATTATTGCTCTAATTGTATGTTAATTATTGCTCTTATATGTAAATGTAAATTATTTGTAAATTATTGTTGTAATTATATGTAAAATATTGGTCTTATATGTAGGAGTAAATTATATGTTAATTATTACTGTAATTATATGTTAAATATTGGTCTTATATGCATCTGTAAATTATATGTTAATTATTGCTATAATTATATGTAATTTATTGGTCTTATATGCATCTGTAAATTATATGTAAATTATTGCTCTTATATGCATATGTAAA
>JANIJH010000225.1:29191791-29203498 GCA_024520975.1 Erythroxylum areolatum | reverse complement strand
TAACATCACATTTAAAAACAATCCTACCTGGAAATTGTCAATGAATGCATGTACACTTATTTTTGTGCAAAGATTCAATATTCATGTGCATGTATGCTAACATGATGCATGAGCAAGAAAAATGCATTCCTTAGTCTCTCTTTAAGCTTACATGTATTAAAATTTCAGGTCTTAACCCTTAATATGGGGATGGGATGTTACAATGTTGGAAGCAACAAGAGTGGGAATCTTGGTGTCACTAACTTATGGGTCTTTGCTCACATCCCTGTTTGTATCGAATTGTGTCTCACAGTTAGATATTAAAGCGATCATCATCATCCAACCCTAAACACACACTCTGGATATGTCTAATATAATAATATTGGAAAATAAATGCATATAGAACTCAGTTGGTGTACTCAATTTTTGACAGGCCAATGTTTGTTACGTTCTCTCCTTCTATGCACCTCGAACCGCACATTAAAACAATAAATTCACACACGCACACACGTACCACCTACATATTATGACAAGGAGGTTTGTCTCAGATCTCACATGTGCTAGCTTCTGCACCACCTTTCCCTCTCTCTTTCTCTATTTTTATGTTCTCTTCTAATTTCTTTTACAGAAAACAAAAAAAAGTAGAACTTGATAAGATTCTGTAATTAACAAGAATTATTAGAAATTTTAATAATTCCTAATATGGGTAAAGTGTAGAGCCATTAACAAGAATTGGACTTAGAACAACCATTGCTAAAATGACTAAAACTAGTCATTTGGATAGTTGACTCCTACCATTTATAAATTCTTTAACAATTTCATGTTTAGTTAATATAAGATATTGTAACAATCCCTTTTAAGTATAATTGGGACTAGACATCTAGTTGTCACTTGAAATAAACGCAGTAGTAACTAGACCGAGCCATTAAGATTGGACATCCAGGTGGGCAATCGAGAAATTAATAATCCAGGCCAAACCTACTCTGATACCATATTAGAATTTTTTAGTATGGGTAGAGTGTAGAGCCCATTAATAAGAATTGAGCTTAAGTCAATTATTGCTAAAATGACTAGAACTAGTCATTTGAATAGTTAGTCCTTATCACTTATAAACCCTTTAACAATTTCATATTTAGTTAATATAAGATACTCTAACAAGAATCTCCCCTTAATGTAAACAAGGCAACACGATGGAGCTTAATTTATTAGGGCTTAGGATGATAGTCAAGTGAGTTTATTACATACCTCTAAGAGATAAGGAAATGTAAGTATTTTTTTAAACATCTCTAGTTAGAAGGAAGACTGCGTACTATATGATTTTTTCAAATTCTAAGTGTTAGTAAGATTTTTACTGAGTGTCTTGTTGTTGTTAACGGCATTTCTTGAATTCAATTGTCTAAGTTATTAGATATCATATATTTAAAGAAATATATTAATCAGCAACAGTCTGTTCACAAGCAACTGACTTAAGTATTATGTAATGATTCTAATCTAAAAAAAGAAGTGGTATTTATTAAGTTACTATTGACTACTTCAGTATATAGATAGTGAAAATATAGAAGCAAATGAAAATGCTGTGGTATATATGTCTCTAGAGTATTTATATGGTGTCTCCTTGAGAGATGCTCATTACTCCTCGAAAGACGCATGTATTGTTAATATAATCCCTACCATTTCTCTTACTCTATTTTAGTGTCTATTTAAAAGCCTACTTGGTTCTTTGCTACCCTCCTGTCTAGACTAAAAGTATTAAGGGTTGGTATTTGGTCATATCAATGCCCAAACCCTTACTAACTTACTCGCTTAGTTTTTTGGATTATTATGGTTTTAAGACAAAATTGTTTGCAACTAAGAGATGATAACTAAATTGTACCCTTAATTGAATTGCTCTACAGATAACTGTCATCGAGCTTGATGTTGTCATATTTTCGGTTCTTACGAAGAAAGGGTAGTTTTTTTAAAGGTATGAAGAAAGGGTAGTTTGGAAACAGTCTTAATTTGTAAATTTCTTACAAATAATTAACTAAAACACTTTTCCTATTCGAGTTTTCGACCGTGTATAGTTTGGTTAAAATGACCAATGTTGCTTCACACAGGCTTTAATTTATTAGTCTAGATGTTCCCATCGATGTTACCTCCGGTGAAAACTTATTCATATGAGGAAGAAATTTATAGCATGAAATACTTAACGGGCCCTGCTATATCTAATTACAAGTGTCCTAGATTAATAAACTTTAGTTTGGTCTTGCTTTTCCTTACAAACCATTAAGGACAACTATTGTTAGTTCTCTAATTTTAAGGGTCATTTGATTCTATTTCTATTTTTCTGTTGTAATTTTCAATTTTTTTTAATTTTTTGTTTCTGTTTTTCTTTCAAATAAAAAAAATTGTTTGGTTATTAATATTAATGTAATTATATTTTTATCATTGATAATAATTACATATTAGATAAAACTTGAAGATAAATTATTTTTAATTAAATAAATTTATTTGATCACTTGTATAATATTTATTAAAATTTTATTAATAAAATTAAATTATTTTAATAAATTAAATAATTTAAAAAACAAAAGTTTATTTATAAGTTAATATTTATTTGAAATATATTTTAATTATTAAATCAAATTTTATTTGAATATTTATATATTTTAAATTTAATTATATTTATTAATAACTATTAAAATTTAATTACATATATTATTAATAATTTTTATTTATAATTAATTTTAATTTATTAAATATATAATGTTGAATTAAATTGTTCATAATTTTATTAAATATTAAATATTGAATAATATATATTTAAATGATAGAAAATCATATTATTAAAAAAACAAAAACAGGAAACAAAATCACTTTTATGGTTTACATAATTTTTGAAAATTAGAAAAAACCAAAACCAAAAATAGAAACTAAAAAATCAAATAAACATGTTTTTTTTACTAAATTTGAAAACGAAAACAAAAAATCAAAAATAAAAATGGAAAGAAACACCCCCTATCTTTCAAGTTAATAAAAAAATTATGTTTATTATTTGTTTTTTCCTTAATTTTTAATTCATTATTGTCAAGTTCTTATTCTTCTTTCCTTTTTTTTTTTAATCTAATTGGGTTTTGTAGAGCTTAATTTCTTGTTCTTGAGCCTTCGTGTTTTCTTAACCTCTAGCTATGTTTCTTTGCTTCAGATTTTTATCCAGTTTGCTTATGTGGAAGTTATTTGACAAAAGGGGAAGATTTCAATTAGCTTTATTGATTTATATTATCTATTTTGTAAAGAACATTTGTTCAAAACTTTATGTTGTGAGAGTGAAGTTTAAAGAAACATATAAGGGAGTACTTTTGGTACTAACAGTTTCTTATAGGTACATTATATCTAAAACTCAAAATAGAAACTCGTCCAATTATAAAGAAGTCAGGAGAAAATAATAGGGATAGACTAGGATTTCATCATAAACATAATATAAGGTCAATACAAGCATTTAATTAGACAATTTGGAGAGGAGAGGGACAAGTTGGAAAAATATAAAGCTGCTATGTCTAGATTACAATGTATCGGAGAGTGAACAGGAGGTGGAAGATGATATGCCTAGCTTAGAGGATAGTAGTGAAATTGAGTGCATTAAGAGGCTCAAAGAGGGAAGGATGTTGATCACTAGGAGGGTATTAAGTAAAAATATACGAAAGAATGATGCGAACAAATAGTAAGACAATCTCTTTCATAAAATTTATTCCATCAAGGATTGAATTTGTTGTATAATCATCTATAGAGGAAGTTATGCAAATGTAGCTAGTATGGACCTAATGGAGAAGTTAGGATTGTCAACCACAAAACACCTGAAATTGTACAATTTGTAATGGTTGAATGAGATTTGAAAGGTTAGGGTAACTATATAAATGTTGGTTTCTTTATCAATTAGGAGGTACAAGGATGAGACCCAATTACTATGTAATATTAATTATTAAGGTTGAAATAAAAATTAACATAATGTATCTATGCCCTCTCTTGAGGGTTTACTAAAATGATACCCACGAATATTAACATGCATACAATAGTTAGCTAAACATTATATACATACATACACACACACACACACACACACACACACACACACACACACACATATATAAAGAAAATGAATCACTATACAATCTATATAATATAGTACTATTCTACCATGTTTATTAGGCCCAAATACTTCAACTTGACATTTTCCTTAAAATTTATCACCCACTCATATATATGTTTGAAGTTTTAGTTGAGGTGCACTAATAAATGCTTAATTGTTATATTTTTGGGTTGCATTCTCTTGTTTATTTAGTATTTAATTTATTTATACTTATTTTTAGGCTATAAATTACTTATTTGGAGCAAAAAAAATGAATTTAGATAAGTTTAGGGAAATTTGGAGTTGTTTTGATAAAGTTAAGAAGCTGTAGGAAAAGCATAAGGGCATCAACACACTAATGTACTTGCTTGTGTGCTTTAACATGGCCATGTTTCAAGCAAGATAGGTTTTTAAAAAAATATTAGAGAGTTACACAATCATGAACATGTACATATACTTGCCGATGTACTTCAATATAGCCATGTTTCATAAGAGAAAAATTGTTTTAAAAGTTCTAGAGGGTTATATAGCCACGAACAAAGCTATACTAGAGATGAATAAACATGCGTACTTGCTCAAATTCATAGTTTAAGCTCACATTTGCTTTGGATTCAAGGATGTCGTGATCTTTTAAAGTATATGGTCATCAACATGCCGTGTACATGCTTGTGTACTACTAAAAATCTAATTTTCAAACTATAAAATGTAAAATTAAAGGGAAAAGTAAGGGAAAAACTTGGGACACAATTAGAAACCTAAAAAAAAGGCACACAAAAAAAAGAAGAACAAGCAAGGAGACCCTCTAGAGTGAATTTTCATTGATCTTAAGTGATTTTCTTGAAGATTAAAAGGAATTTCATCATATATCCTTTAATTTTTTGTTTTTCATTTAGTTTTGATGCTAGGTTTGATATGATTTAGAACTAAAACCCTTTATGGTATCTAGATAAGATGAACCCTAGGTAAGAACTTGTAATGATTTTATTTTATTCTTCAGTTTTATTGAGATTCAATTCTGTATTCTATATATTATTAAATTAGCATTACTTGTATGTTAATTTATGTTTGAATTATTTACCAAAAAAATTTAAGTTTAAATTCATGCAATTAAGATTGAGAAATTCTTTATATAAATGGATCTAGCATAATTAAAAGAAGTTACATGCAAACCTAGAGATAAGTCAATATAAATCTTCTAGATCATGGTTAAAACCAATAAAGGAACCCATAGATCTTCAATTGATCAACCTATGATTAGTTGTTAATAATCTTGAGAAAATTATTAGCATAATGGAGGAATTTCTATGGTATAATGATGATTAGTTTAAAGTGCTATGTGAAATCTTAATTGCATGAAAAGTCTTATGGGGACTCAAGATCTAGATACTGCTTTCTTCAATGATTGTTTCTAAGTTTAATATTTATTCTAGTTAATTAATTATATTGATTTATTTCAGTTTATTATTTTAATTTTTAATTTGATCGATATCTATCGCATTAATTTGTTAGACTAGATCATAAAAAGATAGTTAGTATTGGTATCTAATCCTCAAGGAATTAACTCTTGCTTATTAATGTTAAATACAGCTACACCATACATTTGCGGTAAAATAAATCAGTCAAGTTTTTGTCAACATTGTTAGAAACCATAATACTAGGAAAACCTTATTTTTGTTAATATAGTCAACTTTCTTTATTTTAGGTAGTTTTTGTTTCATTTCTTTTTATGCTTATTTCTTTATCCTTATAGCTCTCTTTCATGATATTATATGTTTGATAAGTGCAGGGGAGTTTGATAAGTGCTTAATTGTTCATATGTTTAGGTTTATATTTATTATATTTCACTTATTTATTTGAGTGTTCTTATTATTTCTAGAACTTAATTCATTCATACTTTATTTTAGGACTTAATTCACTTATTGGGAGTAAAAGAAACAAATTTGGATAACTTTAAGGTAATTTGGAAATATTTTGATGAAGTTATAAAGCTGCAGGAAAAGTATCTAGGCGGCAATATGCCTATATACTTGCCTGTGTACTTCACTATGACTATGTTTCCTATTAAAGTTTCAAAGAGTTACACATCCGTGTTGAAGAAGTACATGACTTTATAATTCAACTTGGCCATATTTCATGCAAGAGTTATATTTTTAAAAGTTTCAAAGAGTTATAAGGCCACAAACATGCTTGAACACGCTCGTGTACTTGCTTGTATTCACATTTTAAGCTTATGTTTACTTAGAATTCGTATATCATATGATTTTTTAAATTACACCACTATCAAAACTTTATGTAAAAGCCCATGCATCACCCAAAAGCTTAATTTTCAAACCATAAAAGGTAAAAGTGCAAAGTAAGAGAAAAGCTTAGGAGATATAATTGGAAGCCCTAAGATGGTAAAAAGAATAAAAAAGTAAGGAGACCCTTTTGGATTGAATTTTTTAAAGATTAAAAGTGATTTCATCATGTTTCCTTTGATTTTCTATTTTTCCTTTAGTTTTGATGTTACATTTAATATGATTAGGAACTAAATCCTTTATGGTACTTAGATAAGATGAACCCCAAGATGGATCTTGTATTGATTTTATTTTCTTTTAATTATTATTTAGTTTCATTGAGATTCAGCTATATGATCTTTTTTATTCTTGAATTAATATTGCTAGTATATTAATTCATGTTTAATTTGATATAATTGACACTGAGGAGTTCTTTGTATGAATTGATTAGGCATAATTGAAAGGAGTTGTATGCAAACCTAAAGATAGGCTTATATAATTCTTTTGGATTAATGTCAAGCTTAATAGTGAAATTTATAAATCGATTGATGCAATTCTAAGGGTTCTAACTAGAAAGAGATTTTGATTAACTAACCTAGGTTTGATTGTTTTAGGAGAAGGGGTCTTACTTTGTTAGCCAAGCTTTTAATGTGATTCTTAAGTCTACCAGAATGTCACATATGTGGAGACTTAGCACACTAATCCCTCTCAACAAGAAAAAAGGGGACATCCAAAGCTATAATAACTATAGAGGAATTAAACTATTTAGTCACACCATGAAGTTAAGGGAGAGGGTGTTTTAGAAGAGAATAAGCAAAGGTGCACCTATCTTAGAGAACCAATTCAATTTCTTACCAGAAAGGTCTATAACAAAACCTATATGCCTCTTTAGACAATTAATGGAATACTATAGGGAAAGAAAGCAGGATCTATACATCATTGACTTAGAGAAGGCTTATGATAATGTACCTAGGAAAGTCATATAGAGGTGTTTATAAGTTAAGGCTATAACATATATATGGGTTGTTAGTGATATGTATGAAGGTGTTAAGACTAGAGTAAGGATGACAGGAGGAGATACAAAGCATTTCTCTATCGATATTAGGCTACACTAAGGATCCTCATTGAGTCCTTTCTTATTTGCAGTAATGATGGATGAGCTCACCAAGAATACCTAAGGGAATGTGCCTTGTTATTTGAGTGGATGAGATAAAAGAGGGTGTCAATGTCAAGCTAAAATGCTGGAGGGATATGCTAAAGTCTAAGGGCATTAAATTGAGTAGGACTAAGAATGAGTATATAAAGTAACTTTTTAGGCCATAGGGTGGAATTTGATATGGAGATAAAGGTTAGTTCAAAAGTTATACCACAAAAATATTCATTTAAGGATCTTGTATTTATCATCTAAAGCAATAATGAGACAGATGAAGACATAATTCACTGTATCAAATCAAGGAGGCTTAAAATAGAGGGGTGCATTAAGAGTTTCACGTGACAAGAAAATACCACTCAATATAAAATGTAAATTTTATTATTTAGTAATTAGATCAACCATGCTCTATGGGACAGAGTGTTAACCTATCAAATAGGTGCATAGTCATAAGTTAATGGTATAGGAGATAAGGATGCTTCGTTAAATGTATAACCTTATAAGAAGAGATAAGGTCAGGAAGGTAGTAGTAAGAGACAAATTGAGGTGGATAACATTGATGGTAAAATATAGGAGACAAGGCTTAGGTGGTTCAAATATGTTAAAAGGAGACATCCTGATTTCCTAGTGAGAAGATGCAAGAAGATTGTACTTAGAAACTGTAAGGGAAACAAGGGAAGATCCAAGAAGAACTAGGGGAAGGTGATTAGGAATGATATAACTTTGTTAGAGCTTATCAAAGAATTGGTTGTTAATAGAAAACTTTGGCAAACTAGGATATGAGTAAAAGATCAATTCCTTTTCCCATGGGTCTATTAAAAATATCCTCTCTATTAGTTAAGGGTAAGATGTTGGAAATCAAAACTGGATCAGAGAATCACTAACGCTTTTGACACCCTTCATTTTGCCAACAAATCAATTATCCTAGATGATTTCCCATTCCTTCCCTGTAGATATCTGGACCTCCCAAGACCCCACATCTTAATAGGATTTCTACTGAGATGTTGTTGTTATTGTTGTAACATAAGATTAGTTACTAATAATCTTGAGAAAGATATTAGCATAATTAATGAATTTACATGGTTTAATAATTTTTTATTTTAAATTAATGTGTGAAATCTTAATAATACAAGGAGTCCTAGTAAAGATTCGAATTACAGGCACTATTGTATTTATTAATTATTTCTTAGTTCAATGTTCATTCTAGTTAATCATTTGTGTTGATTTATTTTAGTTTTTTTTAATTTTGAGTTAAATCAATTTCTATTACTATAATTTATTATATTAAATAATAGAAAGATAACTATCACTAATAATTCTAGACCTCATGGGATTGACCCATATTTGTTAGTGTTAGCTGTAGCTGCATCTTATGCTTGTAGTAAAATAAATCAATAATACCCTTAAAATCTTCTTATGAAATTGAACTTACCATATGCTTTAAAATTTTCTAATCTCTAATACTCGAATAGATATATACAAGCAAAAATCAAAATGTCTTTCAATTTAGTTATAATGAGGCTAAATGATAAGTAGATTAACTAAGAAAAGGGATATGAAAAAACCAAATATATTCACCATTAATAGAGTAAGAAAATCCAGAATATGATTAAACAATCTCCACTAACTCTTCATATCTTGCCAAAATCTACTTTTCTTTCTTTTTTTAAAGTATAGAAAATCATGTCAGTTAACTTTCAAATATCTTCTAGTTTCATTTGATTTGGCATGAATATTCTCTTTTTTAATAATTTGTTGCTCACTATACATAATATTAAATCATAGTAAAAGCTCTACTAATCATGAATTAGGGTGTAATTCATTTAGGCTCAAGGTTCTTTATGAAAGGTTACAAAGAAAAGGATAAAATTTTGTATAAGGTGCAAAGGGCTACAAAAGGTAGGGAATTTAGATCAAAAAAATTCTAATTGTCTTCGTCATTTTAATGTTTATATATATCTTACAAATAATCTCAAAAAGATAAAATGCAAGCTCTAAAAATCAAAAATCAAAGAAGTTATCCATATTTGAAAGAAAAAATTGGCATGTTGGCTTAATTTCTTACATGGTAGCTTAAGTCAATTCAAAGCAACATCACCTAATGAATTTGGTTTTGTGATATTTGTAGGATAAAGTTACCATAGTAACCATATCATCATATTATACGCTTTAATTTTTAATAACCAATTTTAACTAAGAATTATAAACTTACGTTATCAACCTAAAGTGACTAATGAGGTCTCAAACTCAAAACAAAACTAATTAAAAGAAATTTTGAAAAATTTTATATGCAATTAAATAAATTCAATTTCAACGTCAAAAATCTAAAACAATATTACCCCAATATTATGCATACATAATAAAGCAAAAAGATCCTTATAAACTAGATGTTTAAATGGGAACTTCAAATATGATTTTCCCTACTTTACTTAGTTGCACACAAACCTAAAATATGTGGAGAGGCATAAGTATGAAAATAACATGCATAGTATATTGATTTGTCTAATTTTCTTAGAGTCAAATGATAAGCAAATAAATTTTAGATGTTTATAAAGGTACCTTAATAATGGAATTTTATAGGAAAGTGAATCATTTTAATATTTTTTATATTATGAAACATCTTTAAGATGATCATTACGTTTTTATGAATGATCCTTTAGTACAAGAACTTTTTAAAGTTGAAATATAGGGATAAATTGGAATAAGTTTTAAATAAGCATCCAAAGTTGGAAACCACCAATGATTTTGATTTAGGAGAAGAATTGATTGAGATGGTGGTTGCCTTATATTCTTTGAATCCAACCCCTAACAAGTATGAACTTGCTTCCATACAACTACCTGATTCTTACCAAAAGTTGCTACTTTTTGATATTTAGAAACATGATGTGATATTAAAACCATTACCCTCTCATTTGAAATATGCATACTTAGAGGACAATCAAACTCTTCTAAGGATAATTTTAGCAGAGTTGACTCTTGGTGTAATATTTCGTCTTTTAAATTGTTGAAGGATTTAAAGTGTTAGACTATCGAGTCACATGAGTGGCCTCATATAAAATGAATTTGGTACATTTATGACATGATTTTATGATTGATTTCATATGCATCATATTAGCATATACACATGAATTGTGATTTAGACAAATTGCACTTAATTGACATATTCCAGGGTATGAAACTAGAATGAATGTGACATGAATGTGCATTTCCAATGTCTTGTACTTTGGTTTACTAATGAGAAGAATTGATGGATTATAATTGGTAACTTGGAATTAATTGTTACAAATGGGTGATTGATGAAGTGATATATGTATTTAGTCTAGGAAAAATGTTGAATGGCAAGATAGATTGATACATGAAAATTTAGGTTATTTAGGCCTATGAAATAGTGACATGTGGCACTAGAAATGAGTAACAAATGGCTTAGCTAGTTGGTTGACAAATGACTAAAATAAATGAGTGATAAGTGGTGGTGTAGTTGAGTAACAAATGGATCAAACATAAAGTGGCAATTGGTAGTTGAAGGATGAGACATATGTCTCGGATCTTAGCATGAAAAATGTCATGACATCTGTCTCACTCCCTCACCACACACCTACACCCATGATTTTTTCAAACAAAAGACCACGTTTTCTCTTGTTCTTGTTACTTGCCACCTTCTTATTCCTTCTCACCGTCGGCACTTCCACACAATCTCCATAACCTTGAGTTTTGCCAAAATTCTACAATTTGCCACTTTAAAATCTTGTTGCCTTCGTCTTATGATTGAAACCCTTTTTATTCCACCTTGTTCTTTGTAACACCCCACTCCCGCAGGACCCGAACTCGATATCGTGGGTGATATTCGAGTCCGCGCCACACGAAAATGGTATGCTACTGAACTAAATTTCCGTTTAAAACTCAATAAGTCATTTTTAAAACGTTTTTGAAATCTTTGCAAGTGCGGAATCCAATAAACATTTTAGTCCACTTTAATTTGAAACCCTTTTTATTCATATCACAATTTACAATCATCAATAAGCCCATAACAATATTGAACATTTTCCGAAATCATTTTACAAATCCGGCATTAGCCAAATAGGACCTACTGAATTAAAAGCACTAATTTGTAGAAATATACATTTATACAAAAACAGAAAGACACAATGCTGACGTGAACTGATCCCGACCCTAATCTCTGACTCTCGTGCAGTGGAC
>JANIJH010000225.1:29158578-29169104 GCA_024520975.1 Erythroxylum areolatum | reverse complement strand
AATATTTCGGTCGGTAGTTTTAGCTACGGTAAGTTCACCGACCGATTTTTTGGCCACCAAATTCCGTCGGTGATTAACTTCACCGAAGGAAATCTGATATTTACCGACGGTAATTTTCGTCGGTAATCCACTGATTTCTTGTAGTGGTATCACATAGCTAGTTACGTATTATAATATAAATTTTCCACTACAAATACCGCTTTTCCGTTTGAAATAAGTTCATATACAAAGCCCAAACATTTTTTAAAATTCGTAAAGGATCCTCCGTGGCATGAGACCATGGTAATGGAGATTGGCGCATTAGAGGCAAATAAAACTTGGATGATAGAAGATATACCACTATCTAAGAAATCAATCAATTGCAAATGGGTATACAAAATCAAATATCCCATCAATGGCATAAGGAATGCTACAAGGCTAAGCTAGTGGGTAAGAGGTACACATAAGTAGAAAGATTGGATTTTCGTGAGACCTTTATGCTGAGTAGCAAAGCTAACAAGTGTGGGATGCTTTCTAGATGTCTCAATTACAAGAGGCCTGAAGTTATATTAGATGGACGTAAATAATGTATTTTTGCATAATGATTTTAAAAAAAGAGGTCTATATGTGATTACCTCCAGGCTACTTTGTGAATAAAGAAAACAAGATATGTAGGTTCAGGAGTCCATTTATGGACTTTGATAGGCTTTGAGAAATTAGTTTGAAAAACTTTCCTCATCTCTTCTAAATTTAGGTTTTGTTTAATCACAAAAAAATTACTCGCTATTTACCTATAAATCTTGCTTGCTAGAGTACGTCGATGATGTGATTTTAACAAGGAACATGTTTAAGGCATGCATAAGAAATTAAGTTATTTCCATGTCAAAGAAATTTCCCACTCAATTTCCTTAAATAAAGTAGGATGCTTAGACAAAAGCCAGTTGATTTTTGTATGGAACAAAATCATAAGTTAGCATTAGTAAAGGGACCAAAAGTTGTAGACCAAGGAATGTATAGGTGCTTGATAAGGCACTTTATATATTTCGCCATCTTACGACTAGAACTAAGCTACTTGATGCTCGTTCTCTCATAGCTTGCGCAAGATCTATAGAGGGAGAATTTGGGTGCAGCCTATCATGTACTTCATTACCTGAAGAAGAATCTAGGCTATAGAATTCTACTTAAGAGAAATAGTGACTTACATCTAAGAGCTTATTATGAAATGGTGGACAAGTTGTCTTATTACAAGATGGTCTATCACAAGATATTTTGTTATGTTAGGGATGTCTCCAATATCTTGAAAGATAAAGAAATAGAGCATATATAGTTTCATGTTTGTCAATCTAGGCAAAGAATAAGGCTATGGTTATGGCTACAAAGACAAATAAGCTCATGTAATTAAGGACATTTTTGAAAGAATTGAGAATTGTTTATAAAGAACCCCATGCAGTTATATTCCGACAATCAAGTCGCTTTACGCACAGTGAGTAAACCCTTTTTTTTAGAAAATCAAACAAATTGAGATTGACTGTCACTTCATTAAAGATCACTTATGGGAAGAAAAATATCATCACGATGTATGTGAAGTCAAAGAAACAATTAGTTTATATTTTCATAAAGGTATTATGAAGGCAATAGTTCCAATATCTCCTTAGCAAATTAGACATTCATAACCTTGTATACCAACTTAAGATGGAGTGTTAAATTAGTAAGAAAATAATTTTGTATATATTATGTATATTAGATAGGAGAAAGGAGAAAGTTTAAGGATTTGATAAAGATAAAGAAAAATTTAAGGAATTGACAAAGATAAGATATGAGAAAAATTTATGATTTGATAAGATTTGATATGATAGTCTATAAGGTTAATTATATAAAAACATTACAAACTTTCAAACTTTAAAAATGTACAATAACTTTTAATTTTTTATGAAAATAGCCAACTGTTAGACTTCACATTAACAATGTTGACATGATAAGCCTGTCAACTATATATTTATCCATTAATGACACATAGACTATAATTTTATGTTAGTAAATTAATTTATAAAAATTAAAAATAAAATACAAAATACCTAAATCCCTACTTTTCATTTTTTTCTCTTGCATTTATTCCTCTTAGACTAATACCTCCCTGCATCCAGTTTAGCTTTTTATTCCTCTCACACTAACATTTTTTGCTTTATCATTAGATTTTTATCATTATGAAGAAATATTGTATGTTAATACTTAATTTTCTGTCAAATATAAGCTGCTTCAAGAATAATGAGAAGTTTGGCTAAAATGCCAACATTAACTAAGTAAACTGCAATATGGATAAAAAAATTTCCAATGAAAATGAATATAACTATTGCTGATTCAAAAGTAGATTATATTCTTAACTGATTCTTTCATTTCTAGACTATAAAGGTAGATGATGTGTTGTAATAGTATGAACTCAAAATGCCTTTAAAAGGTACTTAATTGCAAGGAAGGTGAGATTATGATATTAATTTGAAGAGTATTGAAATAAAATCATACTTAGCCTCTTATAAGAACAAGATTTCTACCATTCTAACTTAAGACGCACCTTTTGTGTAGTCTTAAAAGGATTCATGAGTACTTATAAATTTTTCTTTTTAATGCAGTCTCAATCATATAATAGTACCAAACTTTAAATGAATTGCATCTTTTGTGGTCCAAACAAGAATCAGCTCTACATATAAAAAAAATGTCTTTTTAATACAATCTAAAGTACACAACATTATGAAAAATGTAAGGAATTTGATAAGCTTAGAAGGTCTTTAAGGGTGCCAAAAATAATCCAAAATATTTAGATTGGTCTTGAATTGATAAGGATTTCTATATTGAGTTGATAATGTTTCATAAAGTCATACATTGAATGCTTGCTGAAGATTAGGTCTAGGAGTATTTATTTAAATTCAATAATATTGTTATTGATAGCGATTGGGTATTCCCACTATCTTTTGAGATCCTAGTTTTAAGAAAAGTAGTTGTGTTTCCTCTGTATCATTGGTATCAAAGCTTAAAAAAATTCCAGGGTAGAACACTATGGGAACTAATAAAGGAAGGATTGAAACTCTTAAGGTAGGACTCGATGCTTTGTAAGATAGTTTTTCACACTTAGAACTTGGCATAGTTGATCGACTGCACAGTTTGGAGGGTGCCATTAGCAAGAAGTCTAAATTCCTACTTTCAACGCAAGAGCACCATTCAAAAACATCAACGAACATTGTGAGAACTCTTATAATGGTCAATTTCACGACTCAAAAGATGACAGTAGGGATACTTCAAATGGTGGGCATCCTCAATTCTCTTCTAAGCTTACCAAACTCGAATTTTCCAGATATTGTAATAATGACCCCACCGAATGCTTCACAAAGGTGGACCAATTCTTTGAATATGACAATATCTAGGAGATTCAAAACATTTATTTGGCTTCCTTCCACCTATAGTGTAAAGTCAATCAATGGTGGCAATGGCTTTGTTGAGCTTACAAGGAAGAAAGCAAAGAGGTGACGTAAGAACTCTTTGTTGAGAAATTATGGGTTCTGTAGTTCCATAGATTGTGAGGACTTCAATGAGGCCTTATCCAAAATAAGGCAAGTTGGATTCTTGTGGGATTACTAGAAAGAATTCGAGAGACTATTACTAGAAAGAATTCAAGAGACTAAGTAACCAAGTACATGGTTAGACACAAAAGGTGCTGTTAAGGACATTCATTGGTGGACTCAAAGTAGAAATCATGAATGACATTCAGATGTTCAAACTGAAATCTTTGAAGAAAACAATTAGCCTTGCAAGGATTAGGGATGATTAAGTGAGCCAATAGCGAAAATTCACCAAGCCAATCACTCGAGCAATAGTTTACTCTCTTTCCTCAACACTAGTCAATAATTCAACCCCATTGAAATAATTAACTTAGGATGAAATGCAGAAAAGATGAGCATATAGTCTTTGCTCTAATTGTGACGAAAAGTTTACTCTTTGTTATAAATGTCGAAGACCTCAACTTCTAGTGTTGGAAGGCAATTATGCTCTTTTAGATGATAAACCAAACCTAGATACTCAATTTGAAATATCTTTGCGTCCTTTTTCTGGGATGGTTGACAAAACAGACGATATGAGTGATAGCTAAAATTAGACACTATGAAATGGTGGTGCTCATTGATAATAACTCTAATAATAATTTCATTAGTGAAAAAATGGTCATTTTGATGCAATTACCTATAATTCCTATAGAACCTTCCAATGTTAAGGTGGCTAATGGAGAGCCACTAAAATGTCAAGGGTGATTTGAGAATGTTTCTATTTTGATTAAAGGTATTCCTTTTGTCCTTACCCTTTATGCCTTACTCTTATATGGATTGGATTTGGTGTTGGGTATCCATTGGTTAGAACAACTGCGTACTGTATCATGCAATTGGAAAAAATTGACCATGGAATTCACTTGAGGAAATATAATTCACAAGTTACAAGGCATTGATAACCAAACAATCCAATTCACATCCTTGGAAGTCATTTCCAGGGACATTCGATATGGAAATGTAGTTTTTGCCTTTTTTCTTCAAACCATAGTCGAGCAATCACTATCACCAACCCCATCTAAAATGCAACAATTATTGTAAAAATTTGAAGACATCTTTTACGAGACCAAGCAATTACTTCCAGTTATAGCTGTGGATCATCATATCAATTTGCAAAAGGGGACAAAGTCTATCAATGTAAGACCATATAGGTATGCCTATGTTTAAAAGGCTAAAATTGAAAAAAAAAAGTTCATGACATATGTACCTAGCATTAGTCCTTTTTATCCCCTGTTTTGTTGGTTAAATAAAAAGATGAGACATGGCGATTTTGTACCCATTATCGAGCACTTAATGAAGTAAGCATCAAAGACCGATTCCTTATTGCCATTGTTGATGATATGCTTGATGAGCTCTATGGCACTTCCTATTTCACTAAGCTTGGTTTGCAGGCTAGATTCCATTAGCTAGAAATTCACGTTCCTTATATCCACAAAACTACATTCCGCACCAATAACAACTATTATGATATTTAGTCATGCCTACCTTTAAAGAAATTATAAATTCCACACCTTTAAAGAAATTATAAACTCCATATTTTGCCCTTTCCTTCAAAAATTTATGTTCGTATTCTTCGATGACATTTTTATTTATAGCACCAATTGGACCATGCATTTTGAACATGTTCATAAAGCTTTTTAATTATTAAGGCAGCCTTAGTTTTTTGTTAAACTTAGCAAGTGTGTATTTGGTTGTCAAGAGTTGAGTATTTGAGACACATTGTTATTCCGCAAGGAGCTAAAGTGGATCTGGATAAAATTAAAGTTATGCTTACTTAGCCTCGATCTACTAATGGCTCTAAGTTACGTAGATTTTTAGGCCTCATAGGTTGCTATTGAAAGTTTTTCTGCAACCATGACATCATAACTTACCCCCTCACTAATCTTTTAAAAAAGAGACAATTAGGGTGGACAGATGAAGCAAAGCTTGCTTTTCATAATCTTAAACAGGCCATGACCACTACTCCAACTCTTTCCATGCCAAATTTCAATAAACCCTTCATCATTAAAGCTGACACATCAAGAGATGGCATAAAAGCTGTCCTCACTCAATAAAGGAGACCAATTACATTATGAGCAAAGCATTCGGCACCACTAAACAAATGTGGTCCATTTTGGTCAAAGAGATGTTAACAATTATTCGATCTATCCAATCTTGGAGATGTTATCTCCATTAAAACTAACCACCAAAGTCTCAAACATTTGCTTGAACAATAAATACAACACTAGAGCAACAACAATAGGTCTCTAAACTACTTGGTTATGAATATGAAATCATTTATAAACCAAATGACGAGAATCATAAAGCAAATGCCTTATCACGGGTAACAAGTAGTCTAAGCCTTGATGCTATCATTGTCTCTCGAGATCACATTTGGACACTATCAAAACCAAAGCCAAAGACCATCCTTATATACAGGATCCACAAGCAAGCAGAAGAAAAACATAGTAGTCCTTATTTATGGAATAATGACCTACGTTATTATCAAAATCGAGTCTATTTTATAGGATGTATTGAAGTAGGAGATATGGTCTTTCTTAAACTCCATCCTTATCACCAACAATCAGTGTTTAAACAGGCCTACTAAAAGCTTGCCAATCTATTTTATGGGATGTATTATGTGGAGGAAAGAATTGGTAAAGTCACATTTAGGCTCATGCTTCATCCTAGTTTTACCATACATCCAGTCTTTCACATATCACTGCTCAAGAAACATATGGTTGAAGGCAAGAAACATATAGGATCATGCTTCAAGAAACATTTAGGCTCGTGATTCATCCTAGTTTTACCATATATCTATCCTATCGTCAGTTTTTTATGGTAACAATTTCATCTTAGAGCCGGAAGCAATTTTGAACTCATGTTGGGTAAAAAGAGAGTCGAAGTTCATGAAGGAAAGTTTAGTTAAGTGGACGAGGCTGCTAATAGAATATTCAACTTGGGAAAAATTCTTAGAATATGCAGGATCAATTCATGAACCTTTACAGCAAGGTTCAACTAAAAGGGGAGGATAATAATATACCTAGAGGGTTCTTAAGGGTGCCATGAAATAATCCAAAATATTTGAATAGGTCTTGAGTTAATAGGATTGACAAAGTCATACCTTGAATCCTTGCTGAAGATTAGGTGGGATTACTTATTAAAATTTAATAATATTGTTGTTGATAGCGACCAAGTATTTTCACTATCTTTTAAGATCCTACTTTTTAGGAAAAATAATTATGTTTCATTTAGAGTATAAAAAGGCAAGTTTATTCAATAAAATTGTTGTGGTCATTTTCACCTTAAGCAGAATTTTTTTTAATTTCTTAGAAGTTCTGATTGGGACCTATCAGAATTGCAGATTTCCTTTACTTAATTTCTTCATTGGCTTAAGCAATAGCCCGAGTTGTAAATTATATGTAAATGACGGTGCATCATATACTAATGGTTTAGATGATCTTCTTTTTCTGAACATTAGAACAAGTTAGGTAATTGTTGATAAAAAGTGGTGAATTAGAAGTTAAGGAGGTAAAGTGAGTGTGGTGAGATATTGGCTTGCAAGGAATAAATACGAAAGTGTGTAGGGATTTAAGTTTTTTATATATAATTTGTAATTTACCCAATTTTTATAAGTTAATTTGCTCATGTAGAAATTATAATTTATTTGTAATATACGTGGTAAATATATTAGCTAATGCAAACTGCCACAATGGTATTTTAATAAGAACTCTAAGGATGTGTTAATTTTACAAAACATTTAAAAATTAAATATTTTATTATCATTTTTTAAAGGTCGAGCTAGAATTGTAAAATAATTTTTAAATTCTTATGCTTGTAAAATATTTCGATAAATTTTAAGAGAACTGCGTTATAAGTTTCTAACATATAAAAATAAGCAGAGATGAACTATAACTTATATTTTAAATATGCTAGTCTATACAGAAGCCGGAATTCATTCTTTAAGGAATAAATGTTTCTTTTGTGCGGCTTTGAGTAGTTCGTAACGAAGTCCGGATCCTCTGTCCAAGATTAGCCTAGCAAACGCTGTCTAACGTTAAAACGACGCCGTGTTTGTTAAAAATTTAAGAGACGCTGCAGTACAATCCGGACGCAAGCCGGATGCAATTTATTTATACAACTCTGATTTTTGTTTCAACGTTAACTATTCCACTTCTACTGATACATAATTTATTTATATAATGTATTTAGTAAATTATTTATTTATTTATTTTTCATTTATGTACATAATTAATTATTTGTCTTTATTCTAAAAGTGCCTTAATTTTTGTTTGTTTGTTTAATTTTTTTACCTTGATGATGAGTATAAACATATATTTTTATCCTTATTATTATGAAGAACAAAATTAATAATAATAAGGAATTTAATAATATTATTTAATATAATTAATAATTAAATAATAATAAGACTAATAGTAAGTAGAACATTTATAATTATCATAATTTAAAACAATTAAATTAATAAGAAAAATTAAAGAAACATAATAATAATTATTAATAATATAATTTATAATAATAATAAGGGATATAAAATTAGCAATAATAATAATAATTCTAAAAATAATTTATAAAATAACAAATTATAAGGATTTAATAATGATGATAATAATAATAATTGTTAACAGTTAGTCGAAGATTAATAATAATAATTAATAAGAATAAGAATATTTATATTTCGTTAGTATATTTTATCCATTTATGATTAATATAATATTATTAATATTATTATTTTACTTATTATTATTATTATTATTTATATTATTATAATAAATTTCCTTATTGTTATTGTTTATTCAAAATCAAAATTTTAAAGTATTATTATTATATTTAGTATTATTATAAAAATGGCAAGAAAGGAAGAAAACATACATACGAGGTCGCGATCGTGTTGAGGCACGATCGCTGTAACATCCCATTACCTGTGGGAAGGTTAGAATAGTAAATATGAGTGATATGAAATATAATTGGTGTTTGAATGGTTTTGAGTGATATGAAATATAATTGGTGTTTGAATAGTTTTGAGTGATCTTTTGAATTAATTGTGTGAAAATTAATGTTTGGAAAATGATGGTAGAGAGAAAAAAAATTGAAGTGTTGAATTAGTGATGAAAAATACATAAGAGAAGTTTGCTGAAATGAAGCACAGAAATAAGATAAGAGAGGAAAAATCTGATTCTGAACTAGGCAGATTTTACTGCATTGATTTAGGCAGGTTTTGACAAAATTGTCTTCATGAAAGTTGTAGATCTTTGTTTTATCTTTCCATTGATATAAAGTATGAAATTTTTGGACATTGGAGTTGAGAGATATGATATTTAGAAGTCTGTGATGCTGCATAGGAGGGATATTCAGGACAGCTACTTCATTCTGAAATTTTGACCCTTATAGAGGTAGAAATTGTTTTTTAAGTTCTTCATAAAAGTTGTAGATCTAGAATTCTTCTTTAAAACGGTCTTTGAATGACCTTAATTTGATATTTGTAGTGAAAGTTATGCACATTTTACTAAATAGGTGTGAAGAAGAAGAAAAAAGGAAGGAGGAGGCAAAGTCGCGATCGCGACTCTGTCGAACGATTGCGAAGCTGCGATCGCGACTTTGCCTAACGATCGTCGTGATCGTGACTTTCGCAACCCTTAGGTCCTCCTCCTAGCCTAAACATGTTTCACTATTTTGGCCATAACTTTGTCGACCAACCTCCAAATGACCTGATTTTTGAAGCGTTAGATTTATAACGCATTCCTCTATCTCTCTATAAAAATTCATAGTTTTTGATTTTGACTTGAAAAAGATTGATCGAATCAAAATAAGGGTATCAGTTGGAAGCGCATGAACTGGATATTTTACTGAACATGTTCCAGTATTTTGATGATATCTTGATCTGTAGGATTCCAAATAAGATTAATTTTAATTTGGAGTAAACTAGAGATATAGGCCTACAAATTGTCTCAAGAAGTCAAATTTTGATTCTTTCTCTAAGATATTGAATTTCTGGATGGAAATTATACATAGTACACTGTTATTGAATGTGAACAACCTGAAAATATTGGAGGTATATCTTTCAAATTACTGAACCAAATTGAGTGATTTTAGTGTCAATGGAAAGATAAGACATAGAGAAACACTTTTCTAGAAGAGAAATTACATAAGTTTCGCTTTCTAATTAAATGTAAACAGTAGATCTGAAAGTGTGACTTAGAAAAACAAGGAAAGTCGCGATCGCGCCTCAGCACGATCATGAGTCTGCTGAAAAATAATAGATGTCGCGATCGTGCTGAGCCACGATTGCGATTTCGAAACTTTGAAGAGTATGACAAATATATATCTGTTTTCATTTTTTTAAGTATTATTATTATAATTAGTATTATTATTATTAAATGTATTTATTTTGATTATTATGATTATATTCCTTATCATTTTTTAAATTTTTAATTTAATTTATTTCTATTAATATTATAAAATTCCTTATTATGCTTAATTTTCTTCTTCTTATTTTAAAATTTATAATTCTTAATTATTTAATTAATGTTATTATTATGATTAGTTTTGTACTTCAGTATATTATTTATTATTAATAAATGTAGTATTTTTATTAAAAATGTTTATTATTATTCATAACATTATTAAATTCCTTATTATTATTAAGTATATTTATTATTATTATTATTCTTAAATTTATTAATTAATTTGATTTCCATTATTATAATAACTATTAAATATTATTATTAAATTTCTTTTTATTATTATTAAATTTATTTCAAAGTATTTATTATTATTATTAAATTACTTATTAATATTAAATTTATTATTATTATTATTATTATTATTATTATTATATTTATTGTTATTATTATTATTAGTATTATTATTATAATTATAATATTCATTATGATTATTAAATTTATTAATTATTTTAATTTCTATTATTATTATGAAATTTGTTATAATTAGTAATTTTCTTCT
>JANIJH010000225.1:29128898-29142901 GCA_024520975.1 Erythroxylum areolatum | reverse complement strand
TAGAATCCTTAATAAACTCCTACTGCTAACTAGAATTCCTATCTAAGCAAGGATTTAGAATCCTTAATAAACTCCTATTGTCAACTAATAAGGAAGTAACAGAACATGCATCCATAACAATATGCATGTTCTTAAAATGTAGATGTGGGAATGACACTCATGATACTGTTGAAATTTATACAGTTTATATTATTATGCTTTTTATTTTCATAATTGAGATTTTACAAAACCAGATCAACTGTTACTGTTATTGGCCTTGCTGCTGCGTATCATTCCATTTCAAAATTTGATTCCAAAGTCCATGCTAATACAACAAGTGGTCTAAGTACCAGATTCCTTTAGAAGTTCATCCATGAAACTGTGGAGGTAAAAAGAAATACATATGGGCAGAGGGCTTATATTTTTGACATGGGAATGAATAAGAGCTGATTGTAATTAAAGTAAAAGATGCACGGGTTCAGGTCTTGTTGAGAGAGAGAGAGAGAGATTCCAATGTCTCATTCTCATACTTGTAAAGGTATTATATTGCAATTTCTAGAAGCAGGAGCCTTTTTGTAGAGGCATAGTAAATTGAGCCAATTCTGTTTGTTGCCATTTTCTTTTTCAGGTTTGGCAATAACTGCAGACCCTAACTTTAAGACCTTTGAAGCTGCATACCCATATGTTGTGAAGAAACTACTCACTGAGAATTCAGCTGAAACAAGGAAAATCCTATATTCGGTATAGAAATTGTGGATATTACATGTTGCAGTTAATATTAGAAATCGAAAATGTCAAAATCAATCATTAGTTAGGGGTTCACTTTTGATGAATAGAGATGATATCTTCAAGATTATGATTTGATTGCATGGCTTTGATAGATGGTCAAACATTGACAATGTCACAGTTCATTTTCCTTACATAATGTAATGTTCTGGGCATCGACTGATTTTATTTTCAAATTCAGGTTGTCCTTAACAGAAGGAAAGAATTGCAGTGGAGTAGGCTTTCTCTTTTCCTAAGAGTAGGTTCAACTAGGTAAATGAAGATCAGCCTTTACTTGATATAGCATTATCTAGGTCTTTGTCTCTCTTTTCTTATGGACTATTAGTGGGAAACATAATTGCTTTAACTTGTATGACGTAGAAGATATGTTGATGCAAAAAATGGTCCTTTCAGATTCCAAGTTGGCTTTTTCCATTCTGTTACCCATTTCAGAGTCTCACTTCATTTGTGGTCCTCTGATGTTCATGCAATCACCAATTTCTGCAGGAAAGCTTTGAGCCCAGTGACAATATCGGAAAGTGAAAGTTCTGTTGATTGTTTGCCAAATAAGTCCAGTGGTGTTCTCGACATTGCAAATTTGATCTTGCGGATTTTAACATCCAGAGATGGTATTGTGCTGAGGAAACTTCTGATGACTGCAGTGAGTGTCTTTTGAACTATAATCTTTTATTTTGATGTCCTGTTAATGTTACTTCACATTTCTTTTGCCGGATTCTAGGTTAATTTGGGAGTGAAGAGATAGTGCATTCCTCTTGTTGGGTTTTTTCTGAACTAGATGATGGACCTATAGATTATGTTTCTTCTGACCTCAAATGGACTTATTTTGCATCTCATTGAACAGGATGGAGCTTCATTGGTCCGAGCAATGGTTTCCAAGGATGCAAGTATTTTCAGGAAGCAAATTTGCCAGGTCATTGCTGATATACTATCACAGTGGATAATTCAAACTCTTGGACTAGGCACTGCGAGGACCCATTACAGTGTCCCAATAAAACACACTATTGAGCCTGGAAACGAAGAGCAGGGCCAATCTGTTGGACTCTCAACAAATTTATATGATTTTCAATCTATTTTGAGAGATCGACGGCTGAAAGTGATATTTACCAGGATACTAAATTCTGCAAGAAAATATCCCATGCTAATGCTCAAATTTTATTGGACCTCTTTTGTTATTTTTGTCAGAGCTACATCATTGGCTTGTTATCGGGTTATTCTCTCTTTTTCGGAAGCCTATATTGGCCCCTTAATTCTTTCTCCCAAGAGAGTGGCAATTAGTGGCTGAATTACTTCACTCATGAGCCTCATCAGTAGAAGATGTAGCTGAATTAGAATTGTTCCCATCAACTTGAAGATTTCAAAGTCGAGATTTTATGAGGTCTTCGAAATTTGCTTATACTTATATTTGGTAGTGGAATGCATGACAAGCTGTGGACGGGACAATTTACTGATTCAGGGATTCATGGCAGAGTGTGGAAAGTATATACCCTAACTGTTCTGTACATAGCTGCTGCTGTTGCCACTGGTCATGTGAAATCCATATTTGATTTACTGAACATGTAAGCTTGTAAGGGCTGACGGATTATACAAGCATTTTGTTTTTGTATTATTCGGTATAGTGTTGTATAGGAAGCTGATGTAGAGAATTGTAGATTAGTTAATAATTTAGTACACCTTTGTATTTACATGAACTGAAACAAAAAGAAAGCTGCAAATCCAGTTCCTTCCTTTCTATCCATGCGTTGAAAATGTATTCCGTCTTAATGAGCTACAAAAATCACAGGCTGCTCTTTTCTTCATTATTTTAAAGTATTTATGGTTTTGAAGTTAGCTGATTCTTGAAGTTTGTTGGGAGCATATAAGGTGTTAATTGTACAGAAGTTGTGAGGATGGATCTGTACATGCTTGTCATTTACCTAAGAAAGTATAGCTACAGTTTTCCACTGATGATCAACCACATACAGATGAAAGTGGAATTGCAAGAGATGAAAATGGAGCTCCATAACTTGGATTATCCTGAAGTATTGCTGGTCAGTGTTCTACTTATAGGTGCAAAATCAGAGAACATTTTTATTTTTCTTACTTTGACAGAAAAAACATACACAAATAAATAGTTAATACTTCAACCTATAATAGGAAACACAATCGATAATTTCCTATTTCACAGCTTCCCATTTTATCACTTACTAAAATCATTCAATGCACCCTACATAAAAATCAGCATGTGTACATTCTTCCTAAGAGCTTATCCACAAAACACTCTCCTCAAGCTAAAGCATAGAAATCATATGTATCAAGCTTGTTACATATAAAGTCAATATGAGAAACTATGAGAGATTTGGTCAAGATATTTGTTAGTTGATTGGTTGAACTGAAATGACTAATAGTGATGCCGCTAAATAAAATTTTCTCTCTGAGTGACAATAAATTTTTATGTATTTTGTTGTTATAAGCAATATGGATAACAACTTGATTATCAGAAAATAACTTCATTTGTGATACTCCTGCAAACTTTAACTCTTAAAACTAATTGCTTCAGCTAAGCAATCTTCCTCCTTCATTGCATAAGCAATCTTCCTCCTACTTTAGCTAATGGGTTCTAATTCATAATTGTTTGGATCATCCTAGTTTGTTGAAGCTTCAGAAGATGGTGCCTAGTTTACCTATTTTTATCTTCCTTAGATTGTGAATCTTGTCAGCTTCGAAAGCATTCTTGAAGTTCCTTTCCAAAATGTTTTAATAAACGACCCACATCCCTTTTTGAGTTAGTTCATTCAGACAATTGGGGTCCTTGTTGTGTCTCTTCTATTTTGGGATTTCAATATTTTATTACATTTATTGATGATTATTCTCGTTGCATTTAGTTATTTTTAATGAAAGCTCTGATACCATGTAAAAATCAGAGAAGAACACTTTTATTCTTCTTACTTTGACAGAAAATACATACACAAATAAATAGTTGATACTTCAACCTAAAATAGGAAGTTGTTGATTGTTTCCTATTTTATCATTTACTAAAAACATCCAATGCACCCTACATAAGAATCAACCTATATACATTCTTCCTAACAACTTATATACAACTCAATAATAGGTAAGTAACAACTATCTATTTTGGAGTAGATCCATGAGTTAGATTTGTGTGTGAAAGTTAAATATACATTAATGCTCAATGAAATTTTTGTTGAATATGGAAAATGGAAAAGAGTTTATCGGTATGGTAATATCTTAGATCCTTAAAATCTATCTTAAAAGAGTTCGTTAAGGCATTTCTTTATACATCCACTTGGAAGGAACTTTGGAAAAAATTATAGCATTTAGGGATGGCAATGGGCTAGGCCTGACTGATTCAACCTAAGGCAGCATGTTGAGATTAAACTCACTTAAGATTGAATAATAAATTCTGGATGATCTAGAATAGAAGGATTTAGAGGAAAAGTGACATAATAGAAGTTTTGAGAAGAGAGAGAGAGAGAGAGGAATTCCTCTATTAATTAATTATGATGTTCTCCTATAAAGTGATTATGTTACATAATAAAGGGAAGCAAACAATGATTAGCTGTATTAGAGGACAAGGGAGCAAAATCTTTCTGCTAATATTTTTGACCAACAACTTTTTTGTTTATATGCTAATAATAGAAAAAACTACAAAGAGCAACAAAAAATAGCAGAATTAACTGTTGGCAAAAATTACTTTAATACCCTTTTACGTGTAAACTTAAAAAACCCCCTTCTTATCCCCAAGAATGGATAAACTATGAAAACTGGTGCTTTATATAGTTTAGGTCTTCCCATGTCAAGTTTGGGATCAATAGTTATTGAAAATAAGTGTCACCCACTAGCATGGTTTTAGTAGTAAGAACCTTCTTAGATTGGATTAGAAATTCACTATCTACTGAGTAAGGAAGTTTGGAAGAAATATGGATGTGATCCATAACCTTTTTCTTCAGAAAGAAGGCATGAAGAATTGGGTGTACCTTATAGTAAGAAGGGAGTTGGAGGCAGTAGGCAACTTTGTCAACCTTCTTGATGATATCATAGGAACCATAGTACCTTGGAGAAACCTTAAAGGATTTTTTGATAGCTAGGGAGAGTTGTCTATAGGGTTGGAGTTTGAGATTAACCAGATCACATTGTAAATCCTTTGGGAGTTATGTGTTTGTTCGCAATCTACTTCCTTTTATTATGGGTTTCTGCTACTTGTTCCTTGAGATAAGCATTCATTCTTCTCAAGATTGGATAAATTCCTCCACTGTGGCAACTAATGAGGGAAGGGAAGAAGGACTGGTAGTGGAGGAGGGAAGCCATAAATAGTTGGAAGGGATTGAGATTAATGGCAAAGTGGTGGCTTGCGTTATACTAGTACTCTACCAAGCTGAGCCATTTAAACCAGTGTTTTGGTTTGTGGAAAGTCATACACCTGAGATAGGTTTCCAGGCACCAATTGAGTTTCTTAGATTGGCCATTAGTTTAAGGGTGGTAAGTAGTGCTAAACTTAAGTTGAGTGTCCAGCAATTTAAAAAGTTCTTCTCAAAAGTTTCCAATGAAAACCTTGTCCCTATCAAAAATAATGGTGTGAAGCTTACTATAGAATTTGAAGATCTGATCGAGGAAACTTAGGCAACAGTAGCTGCATTAAATTGGTAAGATAGAGGGTAAAATGCATCATCTTTGAAAACCTATCGATTACAACCAACATTGTGTCATAGCCTTCAGACTTTGGAAATTTCTCAATGAAATCCATTGTAACATCAGTCCAAATATGGGAGGGAATAGGGAGTAGTTGGAGAAGGACAGAAGACGCACTGTTTTCGGTTGGCACCTTTGAAAAAAGTCATAACTAGAGATCCAATCAATAACCTGTGCTTGTATTCTTGGCCAATAGAAAGATTGTTGAAGTCTAGTAAGAGTGCCCTTATCCTTGAGTGACCACCTAGTGGAGAGTTTTGGCATAAGGAAATGAGTTGCTACCTCAGTGAAGCAGTAGCCCCTATGAAAATCTATTTTTGTATTTAAGGATGCCTTTGGTCAGGGAGTGATTAGGAAAGGAGTTAACTGATATGGACAGAGAAGTAATGAGATTCTATATTGTAAAGTCCCCTGATAAGAGTGAAGGACTTCTTGGACCCAGGTAGGAGTTATGGTAGATATGTTGATGGCTAGCATATGGCTATTTATGGAGGAGTTCCTTTTAAATTTCCTGGAGAGGGAATTTGCCACTTTATTGTTAGCCTTCTTTTTATATTGCATGTTGTAATCCAATCATAAAAGCTTGTTAATTCACCTCATTTGAATATAATTATGTAGCCTCTGCTCCAGTAGGTGCTTTATACTTTTATGGTATGTTTTGATGATGAAATAGCCTTACTTCAAATAGTGCCTCCAAGTGGTTACAACAAATATGATTGCTAATAACTCCCTCTTATAGGCAAATAGCTATTGGTTCCTAGGACTTAGGGGACTAAAAATATAGAAAATTGGCCTACCTTCTTGTATTAGTGTAACCCTAATTCCTGTGTTACTAGCATCACATTCCAAAATAAAAGGCTGATCAATGTATAGGAGCCTTGTTCATTAGGCCATTAGGTTTTTCAAAGGCTTGTTAGGCTTCTGTGTTCCACTTGAACTAGTCATTCTTTAGGAGATCAGTAAGTGGCTTGCTAATGACTCCATAACTAGTAATGAACCTTCTGTAGTAAATTTTTAGCCCTAGGAACCCTTTTAATCCTTTTAGGTTTCTAGTAATGGGCCAAGAAACCATGGTCTCTATTTTGCTTGGGTCTATGGACACTCCTTCTATTGAGATAAGATGGCCAAAATAAGAGATTTGGCTCTACCCAAATTCACATTTTGATTCCTTAGCATAATGCTAGTGTTCCCTAAGCAACTGTAGAACTATTTCTAGGTGCTGAATGCATGATACCATGGAAGAGCTATAAACTAATATGTCATCGAAGAAAACTAGCACAAATTGCCTCAAATAGGGTTTGAATATGGTAATAATGAGTGATTGGAAAGTTGCAGGTGCATTGGTGAGCCCAAAGGGCATCACTAGGAATTCATAGTGTCCTGATTGGGTTCAGAAAGCAGTCTTATGAGTGTCCCCTAAACTCATTTTGATATGGAATATCTGGATCTTAAATCTATTTTGGTAGAGACTATTGCATGTAATTCATCCAACAATTTTTCAATAAAGGGTATTGGAAACTTGTCCATAATGGTGAGCTTGTTAAGCTCTCTGGAGTCCACACAGAATCTCCAACTTTCATCCTTCTTTTTGAATAAAAGTATAGGTGATGCATAAGGGCTATGACTGGGTTAGATAACTGAAGTGGCTAGCATCTCCTCCACTAGCTTTTTAATCTCATTCTTTTGGTGATGGGAGTACCTGTAGGGTCTGACATTAACAGGTCCTAAGTAGGGCTTTAGTATATAGTGGTCATGAGATCTAAGGGGTGGTAGACCCTTTGGTATTTGGAAGACATTAGCATATGACTTAAACAATTGTTGTACCTCTGGGGGTATCTGTGTAGTTTTTTGTTTTTGATTTGAGGTTGCTAGTTGGTTGAGGATGATTAGGAAAATTCTGGAATTAATTAACCTCCATCGATTAAGCATTAGCTTATTGATGGTCTTGACAGTAATAAGATTAAGTGCAGTTTTCTCACTAAGCCCTTTGAGCTATAGTCCCTTACCCTCCTTTATCTTCATCTTATTCTCATCAAAATCAAAGGTGATTGGAGACTGACAATTTATCCAATCTGCTCTTAAGATGAGGTCATAGTCCCCTAATTCGAACACTGTCAAGTAAAAAACAAACTTGTTACCTTGCATACTCCAGTGACACTGATTGCATATGTCCTATACAATTATCCTTCTTCCATAAACCATAGTTATCGTAGCTAAGGAGGCTTTGGTTAACTGGAGTTTAAGTTCCTTGGTCAGTTAGAAATCTACAAAGATGTGGGTACTACCACTGTCGATAAGGATTATGATTGATTTTCCACTAAGTTGTCACTTCAACTTAAATGTATTGTAACCTAGTCCTTTATCCATAACGTTGATGGAAAGCGAGATTTGTTCTATTTCAGTAGATTGATCTTGAAAATTAGACTCAGCAACATCCTGCCACTTCTCCTCTTCTTCTCCACCAGATCCTTCAATTGTTTGAATTGCCACCAGCTTCTTTTGATTGTAGTGGTGACTTAGAAAATTTCTGTCTCCACACCTATAAGCTCCAAAGTTTCTCTTTAGTGGTGTAGGATTTTATTTTGAATTGGTTTGGGAGGATTCGAGCTTAACAATGGCAGCCACATTGTTCTGGTAAGGTTTTAGGGAATATGAGGTGTATTAGGAGTTGGATTCTAGGATCTAGACTGGATCTGCTAGCCTGTAGGTGATTCTTCAGTAACCTGGCTTGTTCTATTACAGTATACAAATTTGGGGGTTTAAAGATCTTAACAACACTCCTTATATCATCCTTAATCCTTCAGTGAAACATGAAACACGGTATGATTTTGTGTGTTGGGGATAGCTCTTCAAACTTATCCTAATAGGCTTCGACAATGGTAGTCTTCCTAAGCTTCTAAAATTCTTCCACTGCATTATCCTCCCTTACTTCTCTGAACCTGTTACATAAGGTTTCAGAAAATTCTTCCCAACATTTATCTCCCTTACCTCTGCTCCAATTTAGAAACCATAATTCAGCTTTCCGTTGCCAAAATAAGCTAGCAAGGATCCTTATTAACCAATTTTATTGGGTTTAGCATAATCCCCTTATCAGATCTAAGAGACTCATTATCAAAAGCTTGAGGATCCTTACCTTTGGTATTGCTGCTACTTGGCTGGGTTTGGGTGATGGTTGGAGCATTGAATGTATTAGGAAGCTAGAATCCTTAGATAAGTTAGGCTAGGTATGCCACGGACTTCTAACTCTCCTGCTTGAGCTCAAGCTTTAGGATGCTTTGCTCCTACATCAGATTTTCTATTTTCTGGTAACAGTCCAGTTGAAACTCATTAAACCTAGTCTCCATGTTGCCAAGCCTAGATTCCATCTGAAGAAGGTAAGCTTCTCTATGCTCTTTAACTATTGAGCTGAGAGATTTGAGTTGCTCCTGTAGTTCCTTAATAGAGGATGAACTCCTCGAGTTGTTTGGATTCTTACCTATGCTACAGCGGAATGGATCGAAGGGAGCTTTAATGCCAGTTGTTGAGATTAACAACTTAAGATTGAATAATAAATTTTAGATAATCCAAAATAGATGGATTTAAAGGGAAAGAGGCATAATAGAAGATTGAGAAGAGCAAGAGAGAGAGAGAGAGAGAGAGAGAGAGAGAGAGGAATTTTTATTGATTAATCATGGTGGTCCCCTATGGGAGATTCTGTTACATAATAAAGGGGAAAAAATGATGATTAGATATACTGGAGGCCAAGGAAAAAAAATCTACTATGCAAATACAGCTGGCTGCAACTTTTTTGTCCATAAGCTAATAATAAAAAAACTACAAAGAGCAACAGAAAATAACATAATTAATTGCTAACAAAAAATTAATTTAATATCCTTTTACGTGTATACTTAACACAATCCGTCCTAGGCCTGAATTGTTTTTTTCTTTAATTTAAAGGTTATATGTTGGGCTTTTGGTCGAGCTCAAGCTCTTTTGCCATCTCTAATTTAGGTAAAATAGTAAATATTAGTTACAAAGAGAAATTCGGGGGAGCAACTAGCTTATTTTATGTATTTTGTGTTGGAAAATAGAGAGAGGTGCATGCTTTGGAATGTATGAACATGAGAATACATTGTTAATAAGGGAATGTATAAAAAATGGTGGTAAAAAGGAAGTACTAAGAAAAATATGTTATTGTGAACATTGTGAAGTAAAGACGCTTGCTTCAAGTTACATGGTTACCCTGATTGGTATAAGGAATATAAATAACAAAAGGATTATTTTTTGTAGTTCAAAATGATTTGCAATTATCAGCATATTCAAATGTTGATTAGGGAGCTTGTTTAAGTTCCACAAGTTCATTAACTAGACATTATTTATTACTTTGGTGGCATGGAAAAAGTAGGGACCAAACTTCAAAGAGACCTTTTTCATAGTCAATGGTAAAGATCAATTTATAGATTTATTCACTAAATCTCTTCCTTTTTAAACATCTAACATTTCCTTTCTAAAATGGGCTTTGCAGATCATCATAAGGCTTCAAGACGAGGAGATGCAAAGTATTTTTGGTTGGTGAGTTTTGATTTTTTAAAGTCCATTTTAGGTGGGCTTTATTAGGAAATATTTATATTTTTCTAACTAAATTATAGCAAATAAATAGACAACAAAGCACCTTAATTTTGAATTAGAAAATCTTTTAAGGAAAAATTATCCAAAATAGATTTCTATTATTTAAAATTATAAAATTGTAAAATATAAGAAAAGAATAATTTTATTAAAATAAATAAAATATTAAAATAGTTCGTTAATAAGAAAACCCCAATTAGGGATTAAATCCTTAATTTCTCTTAGGTGGTGGTAGGACCCATGACTATCATTTTGAAAACATCCACATTATAAAATTGTGACTGGGATTAAATGTTTCTTTAGATTAAGTTGAATTTATAATGGTCATAAAATATTAAGGTTATTTTTTAACACTTCTAAATATTAAATTTTGACTTATATTTTGATGTAAATTTTAAGTTCAACATGTCTTACATTGAAATAACACTCCTATTTATAAACTTAAAAAATTATACTTATTTTTTCATTTCTTTCTTTTGTTAATATGTATAGTAATATCATTCTTGTAATTCATATTTTTGTTTTCAATCATTTCAAGTTTACAATGATCATGTTATAATAGATCTCTCCCTGATGCCCCCAGGAATGGTATCATTATTGACTACTTATTTGCAAATGTTAAGTTCCTCTAAAGGCAAAGAATGTGGTATGATGTTGGTTCCTTTATCATTAACATAGATCTTTTCAAGGTACAAAACTCGAACCCTACAATATTATGTGTTAATTTACTTTGGCCTTGAGTGAAATGTTACTTTTTTTATCCAAGAGAAATGTTGTTTGACTATTATATTATCATTTAGCCCAATTCATGCACAATTTTTTTCATCCATAAGAGTTCTTAACTTGCTTTAATTACTATAATGTAATTTTCCTTAGTTTAATGTATCTTGTAATCCCAGTTGCTAAGAAATAACTCCCTTTAATTTTTTTTTCTAGTACCTCAATATAGAATTTCTATAGTCTATGTCTCTAACCATGTATGCATATGTATATTTAGCCAACACAAACGTACTGTTACTAAAATATAGACATAATTCAAAAATGTTATTAAGATACCTGACCATCTATTTCATTATAGTCATTACTCTTTTTTTATTTTAGAATAATTAGCTCATAATGCCAGCTGCATATACAATATTTGTTGTCACACATATCATGACGTACATTAAGATACCAATAACTAAAGAGTGAGGAATTTTTTTATATGACTATCAATGATATGACTAGTAAGATTCAATATAAATTTAAATAAGACTAAAGATTGTTTTACCATGTCAAGTTTGATTCAAGAACGTGGACATGAAATTATAAAGATTGATATAAGTCACCATATTTAAATAAAAAAACTAGAGTGGTAAGATTCTAAGATTTTGATCGTCATTAGTAAGCTAAATATGATTGTAAGTTTTTAAGAACCTAAAACAAGAGTTACTCTAAAAGATTGAAAACAATTTCTCCATGGTTTTTGATTTTGTCTATCATAATAATAAGAAAATCACCTATATTAACCCTAAAATATAGTCATAAAAGGAAATAATATATTAAAATTACAAAATTCTAAGAAACTAAAAGTACAAGACTAGTCCTTATCTAGGAAACATATCGCCACCAATTTGTTTTTATTTCTCTCATATGCAAAATCAGTACAAGAATGGGGCCTGACACTAGTATGACTTTGATGATAATTAGGTTTTATTTCCCAACCTCTAAAAAGTTAGTGTAAGATTGACTTTGATCACCAATGTGATTATGATATCAATTAAATTATGTAACCTTATAATCTTTCGCGCAAATAATCATTACAGACTTGACTTTAGTCTCTTAAAGAAGTAAAGCTTTACTCCTTATATAAAGATCTATTATTAAGTCGTTAAGGGTTTCTTTGACCTTCTTTGGCCTACCTGGGGTTTATGATCCTCCAACATTTTTAATAGATTTCCAACAACTTTTATTGCTTACGTAATAAATGATTGATTCCCATGATTTCTCTTCCTTCCAAAAGGATTTTTCCTTAAATGGACACCTTCATCTATAAAATTAAGAGCATTTAGTGCTTGGCCAAGAATGTATCTTTGATATTCCTCACTCCCACTATCAAACTTACTCCTTTCCCTTCACGCTTATCTCTCTGTTTTTTCTTTGCCCAAAGTGTGTAATTTATCTATAAATTTCCCCTCAATCTCTCTTACTCACTCTTATAAATCTTGAGTTGATTTTTATGAACTTGTTTGAGTAACAATAGAGCAATAATAATCAATTTTCTATTTATGATAAAGGAATTTGTATTTTTTATACATCATATACAGTTGTCTAGTCAAATTACTAAAGACATCCCAGTAGCATGTGGCTAGCTAGTATAGGCACCACATCACATAACACCTCAATCTTGTATCCCAATCAAGAAAGAAACTAGAGCTTGCTTGATTATTGTAAACTTTCTACTCTCATTTCAACAAATTTAGATTTTATGGTTTAGAGTGTTATGTAGTTGGCAATCCTAACTTTTTTTCAAACTATATTGGTATAATTTCCTCCATCTATGATCATATTACAAACTCGACTTTTGACGGAACATTTTATTTGGAAAAGGTTATCCATATGCTCATTCACATCATCCTCTCTTACATACACACCCAATTCCCTCCTAGTAGCTAGCATCCTTTCCTTTTTGGGCCTCGCAATGCACTCATCATTACTAGTATTGTCTAAATAAGGCATATCATTATTCACCTCCTCTTTAATCTCGGACATATGTTCTCCATCCTCCCTTATCATTATCACTTTCTTGTTATGAAATTATGAAGCTATATGTCCTCTCTCTAAGCATATAAAGCATTTAAAATATTAATTGCTTTTTGTCGAAGTAAAACTGGTCTTAGCCTTCTCCCTTTTCAAAACTTTCACTTTTAGTTTAATTTCTTTATATTTTTTTACTTTAGAGATTTATCCTCCCTTTTACTTCATAGATTTTTCCATGATGAAGAACCCACATTAGAAACATCAAAATGGTTAATATGCCTCTTTTAAAGATATCTTTCTACCTTCATAGTCATGTGTACTACATTCTTCAACTCCACAAAATAGTGTAGCTCAATAATATTGGTAATTTTTGAATTTATCCTACATATTAATTGAGTCATTATTGCTTCTCAATCTCCCTCCATATTTTCCTTAAACATGAAAACCTTTATCTCCTTATGGTACTCATCATACTCTTGAAACCCTGAATCAGTGTTTGTAGCCTTTAGTAGAGAACCTTATAGTAGGAAATTGGTATAAAATGCTTATTCATCACTATTTTCATCTCCTCCCAAATCCTAATAGTTGGTTATCGATTTATTCTTCTAGGCAAAATTTGTTGATCCCACCAATCTATAATATAATCAATAAAACTTATAGATGCTAATTTAACCTTTTTCTCCTTTTGAAAGGTGTAACGTTTAAAAACTAGCTCCTTCTATTTTTCCTAATTGAAACAAGCATCAGAGTGTGCCCTCTCTATAAAAGGTGTTATCATCATCTTAATACAACCCATGTTATTATTGAAGTGAATCACACGTTAATACAAAACTTATTATACAATATACAAATGCACAAAAAGGGGGGTTGAATTGTGTATTATTTTTTTAAGCCCCTTTGAAATCGTTATGTTAAAAGAAACTTGTTCTTTTCACAAGAACTATTGAAAATCAAAGTTATAAAGTATTTTTCGAAAACTTATATAAAAACTAGTAAGATTGAAAATTGAAAGATAAGAGAGATTAAGAGTTGAGAGATGTTGACACGATGATTTTTATACTGGTTCACCCCAAACCGTGGGCTACATCCAGTCCTTAGTTATCTTTATGAGATTTCACTATCTCTCAAAATATTACAAGTATTCTTTGTCTCCGAGCCTCTTCAGGTCTCTTACAATCAGTATTCTTTCACACTTAGCCTCTGTAGGC